>CM040242.1:178183099-178212483 GCA_022545495.1 Chrysanthemum lavandulifolium | reverse complement strand
AAGTTTGTTTTGCGTGTCGATAATTTCTTCAAGAAGGTCATCTACCCGATTCGTTGAATGTTTTGTATGGAGAATCGTTTTTGACAATTTAACAACTCACCTTTAGCTTTTGATTTTCCAAGGTGAGAGCGTTAATTTGCTTTTTATGTTCGTGGTTTCGCTTGTTCTAATTCGCATAACAAAGCATTCTTCGAGGCGGCTAGATCACGATCCGTCTCTAAATATTTTCGCTTTGATGAGATTTTGCAAAGCGCTTCAAAACCTTTTTCACGGTTTTCTTGAGTCTTGAAAAGTCGAGTTGCATTTGTAAGCATTCAAAACCTTGGTTACAAAGCATTTTTACTTTTTAAGGTTTGATTTAATGCAACACATTCAAAGAATTTGGGATTGTTGGTCTTAAGTAATAGAACAAGATCCGGATGGGGCAAAGGTTCATCTTGTTCAACGTGAGTCACAACATGATCATTATTTAGATCCTCAAGTATAACCACGGAGTCAATTTGATTATCAAGGAAACCATAAGGTCATCCGGATCGTCAAATGTAACTACGGGTTTATTTAAAACCGCCGTAATGAGATGTAGATGACTATTTGAACATTCCGAGCCGTGCTTGATTCAGATATTGACGGAGATATTAGTTCGTATATGATGATGGTTTGTTCGGCACTGAGACAAGCCATCGCTGTCATACATCGGCCTGTTTCACTAATGTGTAACTCTTGCATATTAGCCATCAACATAACAAATGATTGGCCTCGCAAGTCCTCCATATCATCATCTCGAACCGTGATCCGCCATAAAGCTCGTTTTTTGTCCGTGAGAGATCCACCGCCTTCATCCTAAGAGCCAATAGTAAAGCCTCTTTGAAATAAGACCGCCTAGTCCCTCGGCTTTGGGCATGCATTAGCCGTGTCCCTTCTCATTGCGCTTGTAGCATCTAAGACCATTTAACCGATTCTCGAGCATTTCCTATTCCACCACTGAGCTCTATTGTTATTCCTACCCACATCATTAAACCCTTGACCACCGCCCATCCGACGCACCATAATCACGATTTCAACTTCAACACGCCCATTGTTCACAACAAACTTGAGTCCGTGTTAGAGGAGGAACGAATACGATTGTTGGATTTGTTGGTGTAACGCCAAAAGCATTAGCAATCATCACAAATCCTTGTTGCAATGCTTCAATGGATCGATTTCGCCGCTTCAATCGACATAAGCTTGAGCATTGTTGCCGTATGGAACCAATTGATTTTGTTGAGGTTGTTACTGGAAGGTGTGTTTGAAGCAGCTGGTTGAGTTGTCGGTTGAGAGGATAATTCGCTGAGCATACAAGGCAAGTTGTTGATTATCCGGATGCGATTGTTAGCAATTTGAGCACGGAGAATCCTTTCCCGATTAAATTCCTTTTCATGAGGCTTCAAGTAATCGTACAACAATCCATAAGTAGAATGATGCATATTCTTCGCTTGACGGAGAAAGATGACATATTCTCCCATTCAGACCAAGACTACTCAGAACTTAGTATTCACCGCAATTCTTGGCATGATGATGTCAGGTTTATCCAAATCATTGATGATGTCTCGAAAATCGATGATGATAGGACTCTAGTGTCTCCGTGTTCAATCATGCAAGGTTCATAAGCCAAGTAAATTTTGGATTCCAAATCCTCTTGATTGAGTACAGATCCTTCCATAAGAAGGCTAATATGATCCCACATTTTTGTGCGCCTTTTGAGCATCAACACTACGAAGAATTGGGTTTGGTAATCCTAAGAGGATGTATTCCATTGCAAGTTCATCATCTTCATAGTGTAGAAGTTCTCAGAGCATTTAGATCCGCAACAAGAGTAATGTTGGTTTGTTCATCTCTTGGTGGAACAAATAGCTTGGATCTCCTGCACAATTACAAGAGGGCATCTCAAATGGACCTTCCAAGATAACCTTCTTTAAGAACTTTCCATGTGGCTTCTTCGCATCACAAAACCTAAAGAACCTTATCACCCATTGATCGTAGTTTCTGGAGTGAGCATTGAGGTCTATCAAGTGATCCAGCCTTCATGAATTGATTGTTGGTCGCTTAAAGCTTCACACATCTTTGCAAACCAAGTGGGTTCCTTCATAGTGTTCCTTGATGGATGTTGATTGAAATCATTTGTAGGGTTGAACTTGAAGACTTGGCGGTGTTTGAACCATTTGTGGTGGGGAATTGCACCAATTTGTGGAGTATGTTGTCGATTAAATTGTTGTTGATAAATTGCTTGTTGTTGATTCCATTGTTGATGTTGTGGAGTTAATTGTTGTTGTTGTTGATGATTATAAGTGTGAGGGAAATAGTTAGAGTATGGTGGTTGAGACATGTTGATGAACTTGTGTAGTAAAATGGATCTTTGTAGTCGAATGAACCTTTGTTGATGAAGTGTCCTTAGGCGAGAAAAGACAAGAAACCAAGTAGCACTTATGCGTAAAAACACCAAAAGTTACGCGAATAATAAGGAGTTACAGAGGATTTAGCTTACGCGTAAGTAGGATAAAAGCACCAAAGTTATGCGAGACAAAAGTTAGGCGAGGATTACCTTATGCGAGACCTAAGTTTACGCAGAAGTGAATCTTGCGTGAATTTCACGCCGTAGCTTATGCTTATGCGTAAGTTTAGGGTTTTTGCCCAAATGATCTTTTACACTATCATAGAGCAAAAGATATCCAAAGTCGACGATTTTCGGACTTATCCAAGTAAGAAAACACGGAATAAACCACTTAAAATGAAGATCAAACCAAGGATAATCTTACGCTGTATTATTAGGGTTTTGCTACGCAGAGGATTGCTCAGAATTTGATTTTGCCCAAAGATGTTTCTAAACCGCTTTTGTGTGATGAAATAGCTTCAATAACACCAAAAGACACAAAAGTGTGAAACTTGATGATCCAAAGCTCTTAAAACAGCTTACGCTGTAGGATGAAACCCTCGCATAAAAACAAGCTTAAAAACGAGATCCACGCAGAAAGTTTGAAACTTTTTGCCAAAACCAAGTATTTTAACACCTCAAAACATTGAAAGTACAAAAATCTTGGATTAAAAAGTGTAAAAACAAGTTTTAAGCTTAACTAAAGTATCAAGTGCTTTAGGCTTAGGACCGAAACCCACTTCAAAAACAAACACGATTCACCCAACTAGTAGGCGATTGATACCACTGTTAGGTCACTAGTTTTACAAACACAAGTTATAAAGAAAGAGATAAAGGCGGATGAACAAGTAAACCACACACACGCACGTTAGGATAATACTGGTTATGCGTAAGAGAGTGAATGAAAGGAAAACTTGAACAACCAACCTCAAGTGAGGGTTATTACATTGTTTATATAGGCAAGGAGCTGGGCAACACCCCTCCTTCCCTATTCCTTATTGGGCTTGGGCTAAGCTTATGGGCCTTCTACATAAGCTTGATCTTAAACAAACATAAAGGCCATAATAAAGCTACCTATTACATATGAAATATAAATACTTGAAATACCGCTTAGGAGTGATTCCAACAGATTATGTTTTGGAAAATATCCTAATGGTTATGAGATGGAAAACTAGGATTTGATCAACTTTGATCAATTTTGAGGTGAGATTGATTAATGATCATTATTGTCATAATCAAGGATTTCTAACCTAGTTGTGAGAGATCATATAAGAAGAATAAAGTGTGAGTCTTGGGAGCGGAAGAGTGATGGATTTGAAATGGTAGATCTAACAAAGCCTTGAATGTGATCTATGAGTTGGAAAGAATAGGAAAGGTCAACCTATCTTGATAAAGTCTTGATCAATCTTAAGACACTATGTTTAGCTTAGTGTGAGGTGTTCTAAGGGATGTGTTTGACATATAATGCTTGCAATTGCATTTTCTGCTTTTGTCGATCCCACGGTTCCTAGATGTAGGGATCCGCTTAGTACAACATTTGGGATCCGCTCTATCTCGCTAGATGTAACCTTTACTAAAGGTATGCAATGATCATGACAAGGCATTATATTCCAAGCTTTGTTTAAAGGAGTTCTAAAACTAGGATATCAAATGTAAGATGTGTTATTTCATGAAAGAGATAGGATTACATTGATAACTAATGAGTAGAGTAGAATTAATCCTATTTGACTATTCTAGGTTCCTTGAGTGTCTTCACTAGAGGATCATTATGTGATTGATGGGTATTGGTGGAATCATGAATGAAGAACGCCTTCATGAGAGATATGTTTAGCGGTTCCATCTTCTTGTTCACAAGCACGCATAACGGACTTTGAAATTGAGGATGAAGTGCATAACATTGTGATAGAGGCGTGTCAAGAACATTCCATAAGGGATGAGTTTATTCTTGAGCCTTGAAGATTTTCAATTAAGCCTTGCGAAGAAGTAGGCGAGATTGTATGGTTGTTGTGTTAGCAAACAAGACAACATGCGAGCACAACAAGGTGAAGAATATCTCGATTTCCCTAAGACTCAAACATTTTCACGTAGAATAAGAGCAAAGCAGTTTATACTCTTCTCGGATATCTCGTGTATGGATAATGTTTGGATTGGAGTAATATGGTCGAGGTTTGCATATCATGCGTGTTAATTCTTCCTAGAGGTATGTGTGAACAATATGGGCTATTTTCTTCACGAACATTGAAGAGAGAATCAAGAGACCAATCTTCGGTGAAGGCACATTGTCCATGGTTTGGAATTCGGAGGATGTGAGCAAAATGCCCAAGGCTTAAAGTGAATTTTGGTTTTGATATAAAACCAAAGAGATAAAGAGCGATCCTCGTTACGAACGAAGTTCCACTGACGGAAGAATTCCATTATGAACCTTGGACATATCTTCTCGTTAATTTCAAGAAGACATTCTAGTCCTATGGCTCCAAGGAGGTATTGATACCTTCTTCAATTGTAGAGAGGTGTCACAACACGCCCTTCATGGAAGTGACGGTTTTCGAGATTATTGAACCCATGTATATGATTGCCGTGTGTTGGGCTCAAGGGAAATGTTCTGGGTGTAGACGCTAGTGAGTGAAAATCAAACTCAGATTCATGCGCCATAGTGAACCTATAGAAGTGATGGGTTAATAAGGAAGACGCTTATGGTCAACCTATAATAATCTAACGTTTTACTAGATATTCTATTAACAATTAGTATTTAGATAACCCATGGTTTTGAAGCTCTAGTGGATTATTAATAATTTTTTTTGAAAGATAGTGATTTTAATCTTGCATGAAACTGCTTTTCAAAGAGGGACGGATCCCACGGTTCCTTTTCAAAAGGGATCCGCTAGTGTAACTTCCGGATCCGTGGATCAGAGTAATGTAACCAGCTTTAATAACAAAATAGGTTTTACGGTTATTGTACCATGAAGTATGTTTTATCCTACATTTTCTTTTAGCATGCATACATGACATCTAATGTATCACGAAAAGAATATAACACATATAGACCAAAAGAAATGAAACACACATAATAACACAAACATCCTAGATAAAATAGATAATTAATAGTATTGCATTTCAATGCTAAGGATGATACAAAGGATTGGGTAAATGACCCCAATATAGATTAACAAAGACAAAGTAAATGTCTCCGTATGTGAACTTCATCATAGGGAACACAAGTGCGATGAGTGTTAGGCGATGAGCACGAAAAGATGTAAACCATGTTGATGACGGATCTTCTTGGTTTAGGAAGAGATGGAATGAGGAAGAAGATGAAGTTTTTGAATGAGAGGAAATTTTGAAATTGGAAAATTTGAAAAGTGAGGTTGAAAAGTGGGCGCCGAGCTGGTTTATTAATAGGAAGGATGAATTTTGAAATTGTGTTTTTGTTTTATTAGAAGAAATAAAGCATAAGCTCTACATACTATGACTATAGACGAGAAAAAAAAACAAGTATGAGAAACAAGCTTCCTAACGGTTACATGTAAATCATGTGTAAACACAAAATCTACTCAAATAAAAGCCTAGCAAATAACACTTATATACTAAACAAGTATCATTTAGATATAAGTAGAAAGTCATACCGAATGCACTTAGGAATGTCTTTACAAATGACAAATGTCACTTAGACGATTCCCGCTCTTTTGCGCCTAAGATACCTTCTTAAGGAAGGTAATCTTGTTACCAAGCAACCCTAAAGCTTGGTGGGTACGAGCTTGACTAATCAATATCACAAGGAAGATTAGTGCAAAAAAATATATATAAAAAAGTTGTTATCAACTCAACATCCAAACATATAGTTTTTGAAAAACATGGTGTTTGTTTTTATGAAAACCTTCTTTGTAGTTTTCAATTAACTATGGATCGATCAAGTTTTTAAAGTACAATATACTTCAAGAAACTTGGTAACGAAGCTCGATGCCAATCAGGAAAACTAGAAGGGGGGTTGAATAGTTTTACCAATTAAAACTTCCTTTTAAACTATTTAGATCGACTTATGTCAATCTATTTGGTTGCGTGTGTGGATGTTGATAAACAAGCATATAAAGATATGTAATGAAAGATAAGAGTAAGAAGCACAAAACCACAACGCAAGTATTTATAGTGGTTCGCCACAAGGACACCTTCCTTGCCCTACTCCACTCCCCCGAGTCACCTACTCGAGTTTGTAATCACTACACCAATCTCCTTATGGCGGAGAAGCCTTCACAACGCCGCTTAACCTTTTCCCAGACAAAGCTAAATACCGAGTTCTTTCACACCAAGGCGAACCACACCTAACACAACGTCCGCCACCCTTTATACTATGCTAGGATAACCACCGAAGTTCTTTCACACCTTAGGTGAACTACACCTTCACAACGTCGCCTACCCTTTATTAGGTACTAGGCTAAGCACCTAGTTCCATTGCAATGGAGGAACTACTACCACACTACACCAACGACTAATCCCAAAGGAGATCTACTCCTTTACAACATCATCAAGGACATCAATATCCTTGGATCTAATGCTAGTCTATCTAGTACATCGAAACACACCATATCGAATGTACATCTAAGGCACCTTCACTAATGCCTTTGATTAGATCTACAAGACACCTTTCACTAATGTCTTTGATTAGATCTACAAGACACTTTTCACTAATGTCTTGTGTCTTCACTTCTAAGCACCTTTTCACTAATGCTTCTTGCCTTGACTTAAGCACCTACCACAAGTGCTTATCCCATGATCTATAGATACCTTTCACTACTATCTTCGCCTTGACACTTGAGACATCTTTCACTAATTTCTTTAACACCACGCTTCTTGAAGAAAGAAAGGATCATCAACAAGAGGACTTCAATAGCCTTGATGATGAGGAAGCTTGGCAACTCATGGACTCGAGCTTGCTCGACTTCAAGGTGGTGATCTTCCCTTAAGAGAACCTAAAAGATCACACAAAAACAAACTACAAACATAGATCTCTCGATCTAAGGTTAGTGAGATTTAACCTCGGGAGAAAGTATGTTGGAGAGGTGAGATTTAATGAAGAAATGGCTCACTATTTATAGAGCAAAACCTAATGTTTCCCGGATCGCACGGATCCCTTCCACTGGGATCCGCTAGCACAAAGCTAGTGATCCGTGGTCCGCTCCTCTTCGCCTATGGGTATTTTGGGTTATGGGTCGATCCACTTTTGATCTGATACAATGTACCTTAAGGATACATTGAACTCAAGTAAGTGGTATATATAAACCACGGGTTATGGGTCAAAACCATTCATAGTTTTTATCTATTTAGTATATACTGCTTTTACCCATTTTAGTATATACTTGTTTTACCCATTTTAGTGTACTTAATATAAGTATGTATTAACCCAATATGTAAACACTATTGTTGTACATATGTATCTAACTCATAGAGTTACTTAAACTTGTTAAGTTCAATACGTAAACACTAGTTGTTGTACATGTGTATCTAAAATATAAAATCACTTAATCTTGTTATAGTGTTTTATGAAACGTAAGTGTATTATAAAACTATTACCAAACCATTTACGATTTTATTTGTTTCGTTAATATGATTTTACTTTTGTATCGACAAAACATTGTAAGATCGTGAAATATAAATAAACGCTTTTACCGCTTATTTGTATTATATATATATATATTTTTCCTTTTCCTAAGCCATTAAGGTACCGTGGGTTTCGACGCTTGACCGACTAAGTCACGATGTCAACCTACCACACACAAATTCAAACCAAGTAATCTGCCACACAAATGCATTGTAAGTTTGTAACCCCATGCTAAGATCTTGCAATATTGTAAACATTTCAGTGTAATTTATTCGTTAATAAGAGAAATCTTATCCTAGATAATGGTTAATGAAACCGAAATCTAGTGTCTTTGAGCCAAAATCATAAAATGATATGATCACTCCTATTTTATTTAGCTTCATTCTATATTTTTTAACTGATTAAACATATATAAAGTTCTATGACAACTTTCCAAGCATTTTGACATAATTTCAGAAAATTAACAGCTAACATCTTTGAAAATGTATCAAATTTTAAGTACAGTTGCTATATAAGGTCACTAAAGCACACGCTTTAGGCTCATGTTTTTTGAAAGCCTCAAAGATCATATTTTTGTTTATGTATCACGAAGTACTACAAAACTAATTTCATACAAACGCTAAGAGTTAAAAAAGTGTCAAAAATGGAAATTTCATTCGATGAAAATAAGAAACTGGCTAAAAAATAATAAAGCCTATGTAGGCCTCGGGACGGCCCTGATTGTCACAAATATTAAGTAGTTTGTAGTTTCGTCTTAGTAAAATTAACACTACACATAAATATGTATCAATAACAGTAATAGGTTTACAACCATACAACCAAAATCTTTAAAAATTATAACTGAAGATATACTATTTCATAAGTTACAGTAATAAAAAGCAAACAAAACAGGACCAAAACAGGATCGTGGTCCTCTTTCTACAGTCTATAGAAAGATCCAAAACAGAACAATTTTAGACAAAATATTATTCGACTCTTGATTTTTCATTTTCCAATTTTCAACGTCAATCTTCCTAAACAAAATTACTTCACGTAAACCTGTGTATCAACATAATGTCGTCATTTATATCTTCATTATGTTGTCATTTTTTGTTAAGGTTTGGGTCAAATGTTACTTGGTTTTTATTTCTACAAAATTTCTGGTTATGGAAATTTTGCCTCACTTTCGTATGCTTACATCCTCTGGACCACCATATATGTGATAATCCATAGTAGAAAATTTCACATGTCACATTTCATTAGTGTGACAAAAAAAAAACATATATTTGTCTAATTGTAAGACACTTACAAACTAGTACCAAATATCACAAATGAAAGTGTTTAAAGTCTCCATACATAATGATCTTAAAAATGAGTTTCACCAAAACGTCAAGTGATAATTACCTGACATGTTTTTAAGTGTTATGTGACCAACTTTTTTTTGCCGTTGTATGAATAAACTTTTAAATTTCGATCTTTGTATGCATTTTGTTCATGTACAATGACTATTTTACCCTTTTGCTATTAATAAGGTGGTTAAAAAGCGTAAAGATAAAATGGTTACAAAATAAACATAAATTTTGAAATTCAAAAGTTAGAGTATACAATAGCATAAAGAGAGAACTGGATACACAAAACTCAAAAACACAGAATACATTATTGTGAAATGGATCTACTACCAAGAAAAAATAAAATAAGAATAATGAAACGTTTTCAACCATACATTTCAAACGTAAAAGCGAGAATTTCATAAGAGATGCATCCTTTTTTTGCCAAGATCTAAAATGCTGCTACTGTCATATTTCTCATCCTTCTCATTTTACTTTATTTGTTATTTGATCCTTTTATTAACCCCTCAAGATATTTATATTATGTACTATTACATAATTTACATAACATAGAATACATCAAAAGTATGCGATTTAACCGATTGTTACTTATCGTTTAGAGCACCCACAATGAAAATGTATTTGCGTGGCGTGGAGGTAATTTTGGTCGTGGGGTTGGCATCATCGTTGTTTTAGGCTCATGGTCAAGGTGCTCGTGCTCATGAATCCCAGCGTATGGCTTCCTCTTTGGTCGAGGTGTCACCGCGACTATTGCGTATGCCAATACTCTTGTAGCATTTATTTATCGAGTAAATTGCAATAATCGCCCTTGTGATATGTACATATGGTAGACGCAGCTTTTACCAATAGAAGCATTAGTTCGGTGGTTGGATTTCAAGGCTGAAATCAAACGACTCGTCAAGTTCTATTTTTAGCATTTGCTTCATATAGGCACCCACCTCCGCAAACCCATGCACACCTGGAGATTTCATGAATAAGAACTCGAGGTCCGAGTCTTGCTCAAGCTCACCGGTGCCCCACTGCCGTGAGAGTTGGTTTGAGCCTATTCGCGCGGGGTGACATGGTTGGTGCTAAAAAGACCCGGGTCAAAGTGTTCTCACAATCTACACCTTTTGTGGAAAGTACAAGTTTCGTCCCTGTGAAAAATCTTTTAGAATCTTCCGTGCTTCAAAATGAAATGACTAAAATGCCTTTATCTTCGGTGAGGCTTTTTCATTTCTTTAGGGCATTTAATTCGTTTCAATTTGAATATGGACACAAAAAGTTATAAATGCATTTCCAAAAAAATAGGAACTACTGCAAGTGCAACTTGGCAAGAGCAAATTTTGCAATTTACTCTTTGTTTATTTTTGTAGTCAGTTATTTAGATTCCACCCCAAAGAATAGGGCATTATTATTGAAAGGACCAGGACCTAAAAAGATAGGGTATTACCCAAAATGTAATTGTTAAAATAAGGCTATCTTTTCCACAAATTTATCCTTTATTGTTTTTGAGCCACTAAATTGTCTTCTTTTTTAATTGGGGCCAAAAAAGTTATGAATTTTCTCACATGGCCGTATGGTCCAACTTGAAAAATCATGTAAATTTTAACACATGGTTGAAGTACAATTACCAAATTTCATTAAAGATGACAAACCATATAAATTGTAGGAAAATAATTTGGGACCTAATTCCAGACGCTTAAAAGAGCTTAATAAGAGGATGAAGATGTTTTAAAACGGGGTGGGTGAAGAAAGATAAATGAAAAGTGTGTCCTCCGATGTCACCAATCGTAGGACGACACCTCGATTTAAGATATTTTTGCGTCCATGAATTTGGATGAAAAAAGTATAAGGCAAATTTGTTGAAATGGTAACAACATTGTCGCGAGAAACCAACGTGATACGATACATATATAGAAAAACACAAGACAATAGTGATTCATCACGGAAGAACATGACGATAAATATAACTATTTAAAGAGATTTTCTACAATGTGTCATGGTGATATATATTTAAAACATTTAATGAACTAATATTACCATATTTAAATGTAAGTTGATATTCACTTTCCAAATTTTTTTTATTTGTCAAGTTTAACAATGTTTTACATGGAAATGAATTTATTTAAAAAAAAAGAATTATGTTCAATTAATACTTTTAAAACCATGCTCTCTCATGGCACAAGTTAGAAAACCTCTTATTTAAAATATATTTTTTTTTGGAACGACATTTTATTAAAACTAGCAAGGAGCTAGATCAAACGGAAATAAGGCAAGGGTTCTTAAGCCAATCGTCCCATTTAAGCGACGCTTTACATCTATACTTACACCAATTAAAAGACAAAGAAACTAAATTATCGAAAATTAACGCTTTCTTAGGAATCTTGTTATCGAACAAGAGCTTGTTTCTGAAATTCCAAATTAACCACCATAAGCCATAGAAGACACCTTCCATCATACCTTTCAACTTGTTTGGGAACCGAATTGACACCAACCACGAACGCCATTCCTCATAAGAGCTCACATTCTCAAGTCGACGCCCACCATGTAGTTACCTTGCGCGATGAGTTGTTTCGCCATATCGCATTGGAAAACAAATGCCTCGATGTTTCCACACCTTCATTGCACACCGACACATTATAGAATCCATGTCCATACCTCGACGAGATTAAATCAAGGCACAAGGCCGCTTTTATCTTCCAAGTCGTGATGTTCACCTTATTTGGAACGGATTTAACCCACCGGTATAACTACCTACCTCCCGCAAGCGCTACCATCGATTAACTCATGGATAGAGGAAACCGTGAATTCCCCATCACTCTCAAGCGACCAAAGGATATCTATCTTCCTTAGGCATCAAATGAGTTTCCGCATAATATCCAATAAAGAAATAAGTTGAGCTTCTTCACTCCGCCTAATATTCCTTCGAAGAATCATGAAGACTGGACCCATGATTTTCATTCTGACAATGATTTTTAATCGTCTCAAGAGCATATAACCGCGGAACATATCTTTCATTCTTCCACCAATACCATTTATCTTCCCAAAACAACATAGTATCGCCATTCCCAAATTTTACGTGGATTAAATCCTCCACATTTATACCCTTTTCTTTCAATCGTTTGGCCTCCTTAACAATCGTCGTCCAACAAGTTTGAACCCCCATCGTCAGATCCCCAACAAGCTTACCATCATTACCATGGATAGCTTTGATAACTCTCGTCCATAACGAGGCCTTTTGAGAATAAAACCGCCAAATCCATTTAAACACGAGGCCTCTATTTAGCGATATAGACTTGAAACCCCTAAACCCCTTTATCCTTAGACGTTAAAACATTCTCCCACTTCACCCATGACGCTTACGAGTATTATTATCTTGACCATTAAAAAATCGACTACGGATTGATTCAAGAGCTTTAAGAACATACGAAGGTGCTTTAAATATCGACATATGAAAAATTGGCATCGATCCAAGGATGAATTTTACTACTCCAATGGAAAGAGCTTTTAACTTCCATTTAGACAAACGCGCCATCACTTTATCTATCACCTCTTTCCAAGCTTCCTTCCTCGACATATTTTCACCAACCTTCGTACCAAGATAAGTGAATGGAGTCTTGAGGATAAGACAACCAAGTTTAGAAGCCGCATTTTGAATTTTCCCATCCTCCACATTAATACCCATAATCTTACTTTTACACATATTGATTCTTAAACCGTAAGTTCGATAAAAACAATCCAATACTTTCACAAGAGTATCAATATTGAGATCACTCCATCTACCAACAAAATTGCATCATCCGTGATAAAATAAATGAGATAAACATACCTTAGAATTAAGATTGATACCGAATATAAGCCTCCATCCACCACGCTGAAAGGATACATGTAAGCTCTCCATGATGAGGATAAATAAAAAGGAGATAACGGATCTCCTTGTTTAAGCCCTTTATAGAATTGAAATTCCTCCGGGTACTCCCATTAACAAGGATGGACCTCTGAAGAACGTAAACAACTTTGAATCCACATTCTCCATTTATTGCCGAAACCAAATTTATTTAAGATGTCATCAAGGAAATCCCATCGAACCGAGTCGTAAGCTTTTTCATAATCCACTTTAAAAATAAGAGATTGTTTTTCTTTTACGACACCATTGAATAACCTCGTTAAGAATAAATGGCCCATATAATATTTGACGATCCGAAACAAACGCCGATCGAACCTCATGAACAAGATCTCCAATCACAAGAACAAGACGATTCGCCGTAATCTTAGCGATAACCTTATATAAGCTCCCAATTAAACTAATAGGTCGAAAGTCTTTAACCTTATTTACATCAATAATTTTGGGAATCAAAGCAATAAAGTTAGAATTACACCCATTCGGCATATCTCCATACTTAAAGAAACAATGATCGCCTCGTAAAGGTCTTTTCAATCGATGCCCGTAAATGACGAAAAATCTAAACGAGATCCATCCGGACCAGAGATTTATCACATCCGCAATCCCAAACGGCCTTTTTGACTTCTTCTTTAGTAACCATTCGATCCAAAGCTTCACATCGATCGATGATAACACATTCGGAAAGCAAATATCAATCTTAGCTCGATTCGTTGAAGGCCTACTAAATCGACACGAAAGTGATCAAGAAATTCTTGTTTTACCTTTATCGATCCTCAATCCATATACCATTTTCCAAAATACCTCTAATACTCATTTGGTGACGCTTCTTGTTTAACACACCTTGAAAGAATTTCGAGTTCTCATCTCCCTCGACAATCCATTTAACTTTAGCCTTTTGAGCGGCTTCAACGCCTTAGAATTATTAACTGTTGAATCTTATTAAGAGTCTCCAACCGATTATGGCTCATCCGAATCGAACTATTACCCTTGTCGATAGCCTCATCCAACATTCTCGAGATTCTCTTTAAGATTAACAATCTCTTCTCTTGATTTCGCTTCTATAATTAGAAATCCAACCTCGAATTTTCTTTTGCGAACTTCAATTTATACATGAAATTGCGAATTGCATTGTTCTTATTACCGGAGCATTACACCAAGCGCCTCTAACCATCTCATCGAATCCATCAATATCTATCCAAAATTGAAAATCGAAAAGGAGTTGGACCGTAATCAAAACAACTTCTCGTAAAAAATTGGACGATGGTCCGATATATAACGATCTAAAGCCATAGCATTCATGTTTGTACACGAATGCAATAAGTTCTCTGACACAAGAAATCTATCCAACTTGCTCATCTTTGTAGCGATTTGTGACACCAAGTAAACGTACCATCATCAAGATGGACCTCGGACAAGCCCGCTATTTAATAAAAGAATTGAAAATATCCGCATCATGAGGTTTGAACATCGAGCCAAATCTTTCTTCTTTATATCTCACTTCGTTAAAATCTCCCATCATAACTATTTCACCCTTTCATTGAACCGAATTCTGCGTTAAATACTGATTCATTTTACAAAAATAAGCAAAAACTGAGTATCGCTACACGTTTGCAAATGCCGGATTGCAAATGATAATAATTACTAATAAACAATCAAACCAAGAGAAGACATGAATACTATCGCTATTCTAATGAAGTATAAGCTCCATTATAAATCATACAACTACATTTAATTTAAAGATGTTAAAATAAGCCGTTACTATGACTATGCGTTGGAACTAATACATACAATTTAAATTTTTATGACTTTCTTTAATAAGAAATGTTTTTGTTCCTAAAATTTAAGACTTCTTATTATTTAGGATATCCTAAATCTTTTATAAATGAGTATAGGTATTGGGTTTTATGGCTCTTTACTAGTCCTAAATTATCGAAATATAACTCACTTTAACTAATTGTAAAAATTAAGACCCAAAAAATTAAACAAGATCTCTATTATATGTTTATTATTAAAACTCAAAATAACTTAAAATTGAGTAAAGTGTTTTGCTTTTATTACTTCTGTAAGTACACTTATGGCAAGTTTTAAATACTCTTAGTTAAAAATGATAACAACGTTTATTATTAAATTAATAATTTAAATATTATTTAATCCTCAAACTTTTATCACTTTTTATTTAAAAAACCTTTAGACAATTTTTTCTCGCAATAACTACAAATTGAACTCGTAAGTGTTGCATCAAGGGTCACACCAAAATATAAATTGCCGCTATACACTATCGCTTTGCGCGTGTATTCGTCTAGTATTTACGTACACATGATGAAAAGTTTAGCGCCCATTTATTTAACAGTGATACGCTATAAAATTAGGTGCAATGGTCAACCTTGACTTCCTTTCTCTCATTTTTCACCTCAGCAACATATTACCATTCAGCACATCAACACTCCACTCACCTTTCACCCATAATGGTCACAACTCATCTCACCTTTCAAACACACCCCGCAAAAGGCTTAGGTTATACATACCCCTCTAAATGGATAATGACGCCCCCTCTTTTTTTATTATTATTTTTATAGTTTAAGTACAAAACATAAAATATAAAAGTCAAAAGTATTAAAAGATAAAAAACGCATAACATAAAGCGATAAAAATCGGCTTTTGTTCACGGACTGATGAAAATGGCTTTGGTGGGGGGACGGGACTAACCTATAGGAGATCTCTGTAATCCTCACAAATCGAATAAACAATAATAAAACAATGGCTTTATATGATCGCAGTAGTGACTGCCATTATTTTTTTGGCTTGCTTCACACATGAGATGGTGGTGTGCAGTGACGTGTGCAGTGACATGGCGGGTGACCATCACCAACCAAAGATGATGGGTCACGCACATTGTATCAGTCTTATTCAGTATGGAATTTATTTATGGCTTAGATACAACCCCTAACTTGTGGAAACTTTTCAACTTGAAAGCCACTAAAAGATAAGCATCGAGTTATTTGACCATGTTTTTTCTTGTTTAGCACATATGTTCAATTTTGACTATGATAACCACATGGAACAAAAGGGTACCATTTTATATTGGGTTTTATCAAATGTTATTATTAAAAATAGATAAAAAAAAAGTAGTCAAATGGCATAAAAAGTCGCTCAACTTATGATCTATTTTCAATCAAAGTACTTAACTTTTTTTTTCTTGCACATAAAAGTTTTAGCGGATTTAGGTTTTTTTCTAACTTTCGTTAACCCAATTCGTTAGTAAATTACATGTTTGATCCTTGAGTTTGTATAATCATTTCATACACCGTCCATCACCACCAAAAAAATTCCAAAAAAAAAATTCCAAAAAAATACAAAAAAAACATCGAAAAAAAAAAAAAAAAATTCAAAAGAAATTTCAAAAAGAAAAAAAAATCAAAATTTCAAAAATTTCAAAACGTTTCCAAAGTTTTCAAAAAATTCAAAATTCTTTTGAAATTTTTTGGAAACTTTTTTTTACCGATTTTTTTTTTTCAGAAACTTTTTATATGAAATTTTTTTTATAATTTTTTTTTTTGAATTTTTTTTTGGTGATGGTGGACGGTGCATGAAATGATTATACAAACTCAAGGATTAAACACGTAATTTAATAATGAAGTAGGTTAACGAAAATTAGAAAAAAATCAAAATCCGCTAAAAAAAAAGTTGAGCGCCTTTATATGCAAGAAAAAAAGTATAGTACCTTGATTGGAAATATACCCTAAGTTGAGTGCATTTTTGTGCCATTTGCCCAAAAAAATTTAATCGATACACCTTTAATTGAAATAGTTATTAAAATCTTTCAGTAAAGCAGTAATTAATAGTTAAGGATAAAACTGTCATTATATAAAAAGTATAAAAGAAAAATTAGTAATAATTATGTTTTTTTTTAAATTGTGTATCTTTTTATCAGTAGACAATAATTTCGAGACGAAGGGAAATATTGATTTTCAGAAAGAAAAAAAAGAGACTGAAAGCAGATTATGCTTAATTAGGTATGATATTTTCATAATACAATTTGATTGCATATTAGGCAACTCAAACATCTAATAGAAAAAATTAATTCATAGTTTTCATTCAGACAAAGTTTCGTAATAATCGCGGATGCAGACACAGAATGCTTTGAGTCTATGAATTAATTTTTTCTATTAGATGTTTGAGTTGCCTAATATGCAATCAAATTTGATTGTCGGGCAAAGTTTCGTAATAATCGCGGATGCAGACACAGAATGCTTTGAGTCTGGACCGCTAGGCATTCTGCGTGCATCTTTGAGTCTGGACCGTGGCCAACTTTGTTATTGGGCTTATTGTTGATCCTGTACTTGTGATTGCTTTGTTGGGCCTGGGCCCAGTATGTGTATAGCACGAGCTAAGCCCAGTGGGCTGTTTATGACGTGCTATTCATCATCGATTTAGTTGTTGGGCACAGGCCCGGATATGTATAACACGAGCTAAGCCCAGTAGGTCTGATGTGTGTGTTGTACGTCATCAAGTCCCCTAGTTTAGTGTATTCATTGCGTGCGGTGAATGTTACTAGTCTTAAGGTAACTAAGCACTTTTTCTTCCGTACCTTTGAAGCGTCGTTCTGACGTTTCTCTTCTTGGTAGGTGTACCGTGCAACGTGGACACTTTTGGGCTTTTCATGTTCTGGTTGATTTGACCCGGTGGGCCACCCATCTTGCTGTTACCCTTATCTTTAACTTTCAATTTTGATCGTTAGATCAAATTATTTTTAACGCGTGTCTTTCCTTAGGGTTTCCCTGGAAGCAAATGACCCGGTCGTATAAGTACCCCTCATAGGCTTTACTATCTCATTTTTTCATTTTACTGTTCTTTGCTTACAAACGATACTTCCTTGACTTTCGGTATGTCTTTCTTGGACTGCTCCTTTCTTCCCAGGTTTTTCCGTTTTTTCAGGTTAGAGTCTAACACTTTTTTCTTCCTTTATGGGTACCATTATGCATGCTAAATCTAAACTTTCTCAAGGGGCGCTCGACCGTTTTTGTAATAAATTTTCTATTCCACTGATCGTTCATCCGGAGTTGCATGGTCCTAACCAGACCATTCATCAGTCACCGGAAGGGAAAATTGGTACGTATACCCGATTTTTTGAGTATGCCAATTTCCGTGTTCCCTTGTCTGTTTTCCTTTTAGCCATTCTTGACTATTATCGTATTAATATATCCCAACTGTCGGTCATCAGAGCCGCTAAGGTTTCAGACTTTGAGATTCTTTGTCGCGCCCTTTGTATTACACCAACGGTTGGTTTGTTTAGGTGTTTCTATGTTCAATCTAAAAGTAACGGTTGGTTATTTTTTAGCAAACGGTCTGATAGTGCTCGTGTTTGCTATACCAAGCCCATTGACTCTCTTAAGAATCGGAATGACCACTTCTTCTAGGTTGATGCTTTTGCCTGTCCTGTTATTTATCCGTGGCATAATGCCAAGAGCATTCCTAGAGATGCTACTCCTGGAGACGATGATTTTGCTGCTAAACACTTTGCTTCTCTTGCCGCCAATCCTTCTCCATTTCATAAATTTCCGGAACCCTTTCTTTGCTTGGTTGGGTTGAGTCGTAATTACACTTTAGATGCAGATTCTTATTCTCTATTTTTTGATGAGGGTGGACAGGGTGGGTATGCCATATATGCATCCCTCTATTTTGCTTGTTTTGACTTTATGTTTTCTGAACTGTAGTTTTCCTCTTTTCTTTCCTTTTGCAGGGATGGATTTTCTTTCATTAATCCAAGTTAAGGATCATATGAAGTTGAAAATTAGGGCTCAGAAGCGAAATGCAGACGAGCCCAGGTTGCTGGATTTTACTGAAAATCGGTCAATTTCCCTCAACCCTCCGCCTTCAGGTGATGGGTTAGGAGTTAATGAAGATATGGGAGCTAGTTCTGAAACTAATAATCTTCATCTGGGTGATAATTCTGCTGGTGCTAATGTTGCGGAGCCTGTTCATTCCGTTCTTGGGCGATGTTACGACGTCAAGTTGCGTTTGGGACTGTGTCGACATCTATTCGTGACATGGCCATGGGCTCTCGTCAGAAGAAGAGAAAGGGTTTTGCTGAACCTACCTATCCTCCTAAAAAGTTAAGGAGTGATCATATAGATTCCAGTAGGTCTTCTGTTGGTGGTAAGTCTTCGGAGTCCATTAAGAGATTGTTTGCTCAAAGTGTTCGACATCCGAAAGTTTGTTATAAAGCTTTGCCCGCTCATTCCTCGTCTTCTCCTTCATTATCAATCACTCCATTTGGTGAAGCTGTAACTCCTACGAACTCTACTTCTGGTTTACTTCGTCTTGATGGTTCTCCTATTAGGTTAGCCTCTTTCTTGAGTATTATTATTTGTAATGTTTTAGCGTTTTCCACTTTGATTGACTTGCTATTTTTGTTGTTTGTTTTTGTCAGGTCTCCTGTTCCGGTTATGACGGATGCCATTGCTACTACTGTCTCTTATGTTATTGAGAAGGGAAAGGACAAAATGGACGACCCTTCTTCTCTTCCTTATGCTTCTCTGTCCGCTGGCGGTTTGCGTGCTACTTTTAGCAATTTTTCTGATTGCGATTTTTCAATTGGGGATATCCGCGCTGCTGCTGATACAGACTCTAGCTCTTCATCGGATGTTCACGTTCCAAGGTGGAGTGTAAGCAAAAGCTCTCTTCTTGACAACTCTGACGAGTGTCGCGGGATGGTTGATGAGTTTGCTCCTCCTGCCTTCTTTTCCTCAATCCGTGATGATAAGGATTTAAAACGTACACTTTTAAGGGGTCATTTAAACCCTTAATCGCCTACTTTTATATCCGTTACTGCTTAATTTCGTTCCTTTTCACTTTTTAGGTCTCTTGGAAGCAAAATGCTGGAATGATGCATTTTTGGACGAAAAGGAGTGAATATATGAAGAAAATGGCTAAGTCAAGATCGAAGACACTCAAGTCATTGAAGTGAACTGACGCGTCCCAATCAAAGGGCGACGCCGTCCTTTATATGAATAAAAATCTCGAGGCAGCTCGGTAGACTTTTGCTTAAAATACACCGACGGCGTCGAGCTTTGAAGAGGAAGGGCGTCACTAAGACTTTTCATCTCGACGGCCTAGATCCGTAATCGACGACTTCCCTATCGACGCCCGGCGCGCCTAACTACAACGTGACGCCCGTCCCAACGATTACTTGCCAAGGCGAAAACCCTAATGACGGATGTCGGCGGCGTCCCACTCTATAAAGCGGCGCGTCGCAAGTGTAAAATTATATATAGAAATCGAATTTTCGAATTTGAGAGGTAGACTTGTGGAGTAAAAACCCTAAATGTTTGTAGTCCTACTTTGACAGTATCTTAGGGTCCCAAAACTTATTTTACTCATCAAGATAAGTGTTTTATTCCATTGATTTCATTATGTCTTCCATTGAATGTGTGTATGCTTGCTTGTTTAACATGTCTGGCTAAATTTCTAGTGTGTTTGCTTAGATCTATGAAACCTAGCTATTAATTATTGATTGGTTGTCTCTTATCTTAATTGTATTTGGCCTAGGAGTGCAATTAGGCTATCGTTGTGTTTAAATGCTTGAGTAATCTTTGTGAACCATAGTTTATGAATCACTTAGCGGATTTCGTAGTCTAAACATCCAAAGATAACCTTAGAGTTAGTTTATGAATCATCTAGCGGATTTCATAGGCAATAACCTTAAGGTAGTCTCAAAGAGTTAGGGAAAAAGGTACACTCTACGACCTTAGAAAACACAGCGCGTTAAGAATAATGACGTGACAATTCAACCATCAATAAAAGATAACTAGGGAGTAATAGTATCTTGGTAAACACATTTTTAATCATCATACGAGCACACATCAATAGACATAAGACTACCCGTAGTTTAGTTAATTAGATAGTATTTAGATCATTAGATAGTAGAAGTAATCGGTAGAAGTACCACCTCCCAAATCCAAGCCCCGAGATTTTATCCTTAGCTTTCTAAAAAATATAAAAAAGATAAAAAAAGAATCTTCCTCAACCTCAACCTTAGCGTAGTACACTTCTCACTAGCATTCCTATTCCCCTAGAGAACGATATCAATACCCGAGGCTTACCCAATACTACACTACAACGATTAGGTTCACTGCCTAGGGTGTTGAAAAACTTGCTCGACGAAAAGGAAGTTCCTTTGACCCCGAACGCGCCTTGTAAGCGCATCAAGTTTTTGGCGCCGCTGCCGGGGAATAGAATAGCTAGTTAGATTTCTATCTCGTTTGGGTTTCCTTGCTTGATTCATATCAAGTGAGACTTTTTTTCTTCTCATTTTTAGCTTCCTTGTAGTCTATCCCCTTCTTTGTGACTTTGTTAGTAATCCCATCACTTTTCATCAAGGAAGGTGATAACCCATCAAACAACAACCCACCACCAAATAAACCACTTCCACTCAAACCAAAACCCATTGACCAACACCCCTCTAACAATCGTCGTAACTGATATGTTAGTAGAAACAACGATCTTCAAGATTTGCATAGGGTATTTGAGAGTACAATTAGGGACGCTGTTGAAAAAGTGGTTAGCGCCTCGATTGTTGGCTCCATGATTAGCAATAGTTCGGGTAATGATTTAGCAAATGAAAATGTGAATGAGGTAAATAGTGCTTACTTCAATCTTTACCCCACTAAGGAAGAAGTTGCTTACCACCAATACATAATCGACAATCCTCGATCACCCATCATTAGGATATGCCCAAAGATTAGGAGAGGAAATCCTTGGAACATCAAAATCCCTTGTATGATTGGATATAGGAATGTCGAGCACGCCTACATAGATACGGAATCTCCCATTAATGTGATGTCATCAGCAGTTTACAATGACATAATGAATGAGCGGCTTAAGATTAGGAGAGACCCTAAGTATCCTGGTGGGGTTTGCAATTTTGTGGGAAGAGTCAAGGATGTACACGTCTTTATAGGAAACTTCACCTACTTAGTTGATTTTATGGTCCTAGAAGACATAGGATGTGTCATTGACTATAGCTTGTCCCAAGTTGTGTTAGGAAAACTGTTTTTTAAGATATTGGTTTTCACTTACACATCAAACCATAATACAAAGTTGGCGTATAAGTGGAATTCTAGAGAGAGAAAGTTAGAGGTTTAGGGAACTTAGTGAGAGAAAGTGAAAGATATTATTATGAGCTCTAACTCTCTACCTTGCAAGGTAGAGAGTATTTATAGTCTTACATAAAACGCCACACAACGGGTGTGGATCGGGCATCTGGTGGGTAAAGACCCTTCCGTCCTCCACGGTGTTACTTAACTAAATACTACTTAGCTTAAAATAACTACGACTACGAGCTTTCTAACGATTACATATACTTGAGGTGACCGACTCTTTAATACACGAATTTCTAATTCCTAACAATCTCCCTTAAGGAGGTCACCTCAATCATGTACTAAAATTACATTGAATACAAATGATATTACACTAAAAATTGTTCTTGCATTCTTGATGTAGTACTTTGCTCGAAGCTCGTAGTCATTGATTCTTCTCATTGCATGTTTGGTTAATCCAAGTGGAGGTCTTTCTTGATCCACGTGATAATAATTTTGAGCCGACTTTGCGATCATCGACTATCAAAATCTACGAGACATCCATTGTGGTGTTGGTATTATGTGATGTTGTGACTTTCGGACCGACATGCTCACATTACGGATCATGATATCTTCTCGTCGAGCACCGACATGCTCATCATGATATCTCTCTTCCACATTGTGTGAAACAGAGAGTCTTCATTGAAAGTGTCCTAATGAGATTTATTGATGATCTCGTGGCTCTAGACTCAATTTGTGCATATTTGGATCCCGTTGGGAGACTAGGAGAGGTCTCCTTCTTCAATATCAACAATCTCTAAGAGAAAGTCGATAGATAATGTTGGTTCCCGTGAGAATGAAACAAGTCCTTTTAAGAGGAACTTGAGTGGTTTGGAAAGTTGAAGTGCAATGCGTCACCGGGTCCATGACGTCTTGTCTTCAATACCGATGTTACCATCGTTAGCATATGAATTGAACCAGTTTACGCCTAAGGTTGAATAAATGGAGGGCTATTTGTTTTCACCCTTTTCTCATTCAATTCTTTTTAATTCTTCAACCCTTGGTGCTTACCGAGACTTCATTACAAGAACCTTGTTGGGTTTGTTCGATTACTTGCTACGCCTCGATCCGCACTCTTCCCATATCTCACTTTTCTCCTTTTATCATCATACCTAAGGACTTCTACACTAACTAGTGGATTGTCCTGGGTAGATCCCTCCGGCTCTGGCGGATCATGGGAACCAATACCTAACCTTATCATCATTATATCACCGTACATAAAGTAAAGTTGGTCGGTCTATTTGGTATTGTTCATCGCCATTGGAACCAATTGAAAACCATTTGAAAATCAATCCGGATACTTAAGATGTATTATCAAAGCATTTTGTACACGAATTGTTTTGATATTTTTAGAATGAGAACTCCCCTCAACATGTGCATCAAATGTTTGAAATCGTTTTGCACACGGAGGCAAGAGGAAGAATTAACTTCTTTGATTACCATTTTCTAAAAGATATCAACATCTCATCCCGGATCAAATCAAGTAGATAAAGTATTTTGGGGAAGGATGAGGTTTTCATACTTTTCTCCCCTCATATGTGCCTCGAGGTTTGAAAGGAGTTTGCACATACTAGAGGAACCCGCACATTGAGATAAATGATCACGTTTCAAATCATAGGTGTAAGATAGATGCTCCCCCTCAACATGTGAATGGAAAATTTGAAATCGTTTGTCACATGCGGGGAGGATAACATGTACATCCTTGTAAAACCATTTACGAATCCTCGGTTTAAGTCAATTTAAATCACAAATTCTCCCCGATCACAATTATCAAATCGTTTGAGATTTGTAATCTCTTATAGATTTAAATTGATTTTGAAAGCTTTTGAGGAGAATTGTGACTTGATTATGAAAGCGTTTTAACTGATAAGGATCGGATTTTAACACTTTAAACCATTGATAAAACATGCATGAATATCTTTTGAAAACAATTTAATGCCAAATAACTTTTTAATTTAATTGAAATCATTCTCCCCCTCAATCAATGACATAGGTTGTTGATTGAGAGATTGATATTTTGACAAATAAGTCCAGATGATTATCAAAATAGAGTCCCAGTTATTTTTCAAAGCGATTAGTTTTCAACAGATAAATGTTTATAGAATCGAGCATGGAATTTTGAAAACATGATAAAGTATGTCTCTGTTCTTTCTTTGAAAAGCGGAGTTCTTGCTGAAGTGACAATAAACCATCGTTTCTCTTTCTCCCATTTTTTTTTTTTTTTTTTTTTTTTTTTTTTTTTATTGAACAACATCTAAAGTCCGTGTCATTCTTTGAATGACAGCACAAAGACCGTAGATATTATCGAACCGAGAAAAACATATCAAGTTGATAATTTTTTTTTTATTTATTTTTTTTTGAAGAATTTTCGAATTTTTCAGATTTTTATGGATTTTGAAGGTTTTATATTTTTCTATTTGATTTTTGAGGATTTTATAATTTTGTATTTTGTTTTTCGAATAGATATATACAAGAGATAGATGAGCATAGACCTTTACTCCTCGTCTTCCTTCTGAAGACGTTTGAGTGTTTCGGTTGAAGGCTTTTCAAGCCTAGTCGTGGAAGTATGAACTCAAAGCGTTCTCTTGGAAGAGCTTTGGTGAAGATGTCGCTAACGATATTCGCACCTCATAAAATAGAGTTCCACCACACCTTTTTCCACTTGTTCCCTGATGAAATGATGTCGAATGTCGATGTGCTTTGCTCTTGAGTGTTGTACGTTGTTGCATGAGAGAGCAATATCACTTTTATTATCACAAGACAGAGAGGATTTTGTTGAATTCAAAGCCATAGTCGGATAGTTGAGATCTCATCCATAAGATTTGAGCGCAACAAGATGACATAGCTATGTATTCAACCTCTGTAGAGGAAATAGAAGTACTCATTTGCTTTTTGAAGACCACTCACAAGCTTATCACCCAAGAACGAGCACCTCAGGGCGTACTTGACGTGTATCTTGACAACTGCATGATCAACATCTGCATAGGCCGTTAGTGACATACCGGTGTCCTTCGGTACCATAGTCCCATATTGATGGTTCCTTGGAGATCTTAGAAGACCCGCTTAATTGCTTCAAGGTGCTTTTTGTAGGCTTAGCACGGTATCTAACACACATGCAAGCAATGAACAAGATGTCCGGTCTACTAGTCGTGAGGTACATCGGGATCCAATCATACTACGATATTTCGTTTGGTCTACCATGATCCCAGTGGTCCTCATCTTGTTTGGTTCGATCAATCATGGGAGTGTCAGCGGTCACTTGAATCAAATCCAAATTTCTTTAAGATTTCAGTTGCATATTTAGATTAATTTATGAAGATGCCTCCGGGACTTTGTGAAATTTGTAATCCAAAGAAAATGACATTTGTCCCATCATTGACATTTGAAATTTTGAACTCATTTCATTTGAAAAATGATCACATTCCATTAGGTCGGTCGAGGCAAAATAATATCATCAACATAAATTTGAGCGTGAATTAAGTGTTTGCACGACTTTACGGTGAACAAAGTAGGATCAATGCTCCTTTCTTTGAATCCGATAGATAGAAGAAACTTTGACAACAGATCATACCATGCTCTAGGAGCTTGCTTCAAACAATATAGGGCCTTTTTCAAGCGATAAACATGAGTAGGATGCTCAAATTCACAAAGCCCTCCGGGCGATCGACGTAAACCACTTCTTCGGATCTCCATTAAGAAATGCGGTTTTCACGTCCATCGATAAACAACCATGTTCTTGCTAGCATCATTTGCCAAGAAGATTCGATCGCCTCGACACGAGCAAGCGGAGCAAAAGATTCTTCAAAGTCAATACCTTCTTCTTGACGATAACCTTTAGCTACTAACCTAGCCTTATTTTTCAAAACATCACCATGCTCATCAAGCTTCACTTTGAAGATCCACTTAAGAGCAATGATCATAGCACAACTGGGCCGATACTAATTCCCATACATCTAATCGAACAAACTCATGAATTTCATCTTGCATGGCATTGAACCATTGTCTTCATTCATAGCGCTTTTAACATCTTTAGGTTCGATCTTTGAGAGTAAAGAGTTAAAGAAGCACCATAAGGCATCGATGTGGTGTCGCTACGAGTGGATACCGGACGAGAAGGATTTCCAATGATGTTGTCTAATGGATGATCGTGAGTCTATTTTCCGAGGTGTTCATGTGGTAGTTGTTGAGGGACTGAAGTAGCAGTCGATTTCTCATGAAGAAGATGGTTCGATGAAGATTCGAGCACATATGTTTTCAAATGGAGCATCTTCGGGAGTAGCAAAGGGATTAACTTCATCATTGATGCCGAAACATTTCCATGATGTACATTTGAAGAATGATGATTTAGTGATGAGATCAAGGATCAAGCAGCAGCGCTTCTTGACTTAAAGATATTGAGGCCGAGGATTGACTTCATTCACGTGAATACGAGCACCTTGTTGTAGGAATCGACACCTCATTAGTACTTGGATCATAGAGTTCATCAAACATAGGATCAAACAATTTCTTTAACTCATCTTCGATGGAGGTACATATGGAGTTTTTGAGAAGAGTTTGGAACAAGGGATGAACCAATGGGACTATTTTGAAGTGTGGGTCCCAATCTGGATTGTCCAGAGCCATTTGACCGATCGACTCATGAAACGTAACGTGAATTGTTTCCATGATATTTTGGGTTCTTTTGTTGTAGATTCGGTATCCCTTTTGTTTGGAGCATACCCTACAAATACTCCAATGTCTACTTTAGCTCTAAGTTTGCCTAAGTCTTGTCCTCATTAGTTGGATAACACAATGCACCAAACACACGAAGGAAAGAGATTAGGTTTTCATGTGGACAAGTTCATATGGAGTTTTCCATGAACAATGTGAATCAAGGACCGATTTTGTGTGTAGCATGCGGTGGCAATAGCTTGACCCGGAGAAACATTGGAACCTTTGAGTAAATCAAGATTGTTCTAGCGGCTTCTACAAGAGTTCGATTGCCTTTCAACTACACCGCTCATTTGAGGAGTTCGTGAAACACTTCTTTGATGGTGATTCCAACGCTTTCATAAAATTCACCGAGTTGTTTGTTGACAAACTCGGTTCCATTGTCTGCTCGATTATTTTGACTGCTTTGTTAAGTCGAACCTGCAATGTTTGATGAGTTTGATGATGATATCGAGTTTCATCCTTTGTCCTTAAGAACTTGACCCATGTGAATCTAGAGTAATCATCAACCACAACTAACACATATTTCTTCCCAAAGATATTACGCACCCTCATTGGTCCACATAAATCCATATGAATCATATGAAGAACTTCGTGATGTAGTTAGTAGGTTTGGGTTTATGGGCATACTTCTTGCTTTTTCCCAATTGACATGTCGAACAAAGATGATCCTTTTCATACTTGAGTCTAGGTAAACCTACAACTAAGTCCTTTCGGAGAGATCATTGATGGTATCGAAGTTCAAGTGATTGAGACGACGATGCCATAACCATGACTTTGTTTTAGATGCCTTTGACAAAGACAAGCAAATTAGAAGACTTCATCATATCTTCGATAGAGATGGTGTATAGATTTGAACCACGTGAACCTCTTAAAAGTTCCTTACCATCAAGTTCTCTAACAAGCGGTATGTTTTCTAAAGGCTACTTCTAGATCGTAATCGTAGAATTGACCAACAGAACAAGTTGTGACCAAGACCTTCTACATAGTAAACCACGGAGATAACACTTTTGCCAACAACATAGTCTCCATAACCCATAATAGCACCGAAATGATCATTCCGAATATAAGCGTCCGATGAATTTGCTCACGAAGTTCATGAGCCGTGACCGGTCGCCAATCATATGCTTGGAGCGACTGAGTCCGTGTACCACGTAATCGATTTGAACGATCTGCAGTTGAACATGAACAAGAATGGATAATCGGATAATTGGGATCCCATGCAAGAATGGGTTCCATTTGGTTAGTAACAATGGTTGGAATACTCACATCGTAAATAGAAGCATTCATATCGTAAATTAAGGCACCGGAATCATTGTGAATAGATGCGGTACTAGTGTACTCAGATAGCCTCGCTCACGGTGTGCTCACTTCTTAAGGAATAGTTCTACCAAGAGGCATCCATTTTCTAGTGGGCATTGTTGTCGATTATTCTTATGACCAACGGTATCCAATAATAGCCTATCTTACTAAATGTTCTTCCTGGGTTTCCATTGTTTTCTAACTTTCTTTCGTTTTGCCTTTAGCCTTCTTAGCATGAATTTTAGCATTAACAATATTAATCGGACAATTAACATCATTAGGCAAAACATTAACACCACATTCATGATTAGAAACGAATTCAAGCGGACATCGATTACAAGGTTTGCAAATAGTATCATAATTCAATTAATTACAAGACGCCTATGGCTAATACTAGAATCAACACGATTCGCTTTATTCGATTCAAGCTTAAAGTTCCTAGATTGTTCTTCTACTTTTCCAAAGGCACATTCTTAGCTTGCGAGGTCCTATCATTCCTTGTATTGTCTTGAGACTTTGACCTCTCCCTTTAATGTCACTGATTACTCTCTGTAGAGGAATGGGAACATTAGTTGGTTTTACTATTCTTTGCATCACTGCTTAGATGTCTTTGGGATCTCGAACTACATGCAGGCACACTAAGGTTCACATTCAAGACATTGGGCATCGAATGAATAACATACTTGGCATTAGGCATCGAACATGGAATCAAAGGATTAACTCTCTCACCTAAGGTCTTTGGGCATATTGTGATCAAGCATTCTAGGATTTCTTGAGATCGTTTGGCATATAAGCATGCATGTCCAATTGCATTATCATGAGGTTTTTCTAACTTATCCTCTTCAACAATCTCACGCAGACATTCTAGGCAATCCTTAAGGGATGAGAAGTATGTTTGAATAGCAAGTTTGTTGTTCCTGAGATGAGGAGGACATATTTCACAGAGATAAAGCATATTTATTACAAGAGTGAACCTTTGATACACCATTCTCCCCATTGGTCATTGGCATTTTCCTTTTAC
>CM040242.1:178085840-178182999 GCA_022545495.1 Chrysanthemum lavandulifolium | reverse complement strand
GAGAGATCCACCACTTCATCCTTAAGAGCCAAAAGTAAAGCCTCTTTGAAATAAGCCGCGCCCCTAGTCCTCGGCTTTGGGCATGCATTAGCAGTGTCCTTCTCATTGCGGTTGTAGCATCTAAGACCATTTAACCGATTTTGAGCATTTCCTATTCCACCACTCGAGCTCTTGTTATTCGACCCACGACATTAAACCCTTGACCACCGCCATCGGCGACCATAATCACGATTCCGAACTTCAACACGTCCATTGTTCACGCACTTGAGTCCGTGTGTTGGGTGAGGAGCGAATCGATTGTTGGATTTGTTGGTGTAACGACCAAAAGCATTAGCAATCATCACAAATCCTTGTTGCAATGCTTCGAGCGGATCGATTTCCTCGATCGCTTCAACGACATATGCTTGAGCATTGTTGTTGTATGGAACCAATTGATTTTGTTGAGGTTGTTGTGAAGGTGTGTTTGAAGCGATTGGTTGAGTTGCTTGTTGAGAGGATAATTCATTGAGCATACAAGGCAAGTTGTTGATTATCCGGATGTGTTTGTTTAGCAATTTGAGCACGGAGAATCCTTTCCCGATCAACTTCCTTTTCATGAGGCTTCAAGTAATGTACAACAATCCATAAGTAGAATGATGCATATTCTTTGCTTGACGGAGAAAATGACATACTTCTCCCATTCGGGACCAAGACTACTCGAAACTTAGTATTCAACGCTATTCTTGGCATGATGATGTTGTGTTTATCCAAATCATTGATGATGTCGAAAATCGATGATGATAGGATTCTAGTGTCTCTCGTGTTCAATCATGAAGTGTTCGTAAGCCAAGTAAATTTTGGATTCCAAATCCTCCCGATTGAGTATGATCCTTCCATAAGAAGGCGAATATGATCCCACATTTTTTGTGCGGTCTTTTGAGCATCAACACTCTGAAGAATTGGGTTTGGTAATCCAAGAGGATGTATTCCATTGCAAGTTCATCTCGCTTCATAGTGTAGAAGTTACGTAGCATTTAGATCTTGATAGCAATGTTGGTTTGTTCGTCTCTTGGTGGAATAGTATTAGGATCTCCGGGTACAATGATGTAGGCATCTCAAATGGACCTTCCAAGATAACCTTCTTTAGAACTTTCCATGTGGTTTCTTCGATCACAAAACCTAAAGAACCTTATCACCCATTGATCGTAATTTCTGGAGTGAGCATTGGAGGTCTGTCAAGTGATCGACTTCATGAATTGATTGTTGGTCGCTAAAGCTTCACACATCTTTGCAAACCAAGTGGGTTCCTTCATAGTGTTCCTTGATGGATGTTGATTGAAATCATTTGTGTAGGGTTGAACTTGAAGGCTTGGTGGTGTTCGAACCATTTGTGGTGGTGGGATTGCACCAATTTGTGGATTATGTTGTTGATTAAATTGTTGTTGATAAATAGCTTGTTGTTGATTCCATTGTTGATGTTGTGGAGTTAATTGTTGTTGTTGTTGATGATTATAAGTGTGAGGAAATAGTTAGAGTATGGTGGTTGAGACATGTTGATAAACTTGTGTAGTAAAATGGATCTTTGTAGTCGAATGAACCTTTGTTGATGAAGTGTCCTTAGGCGTAGAAAGACAAGAACAAGTAGCACTTATGCGTAAAAACACCAAAGTTACGCGTGACAATTAGGAGTTACGCGTGGGATTTAGCTTTACGCGTGGCGGGGAAAAGACTCTAAAGTTATCGTGAACCTGAGTTAGGCGTAGAAACTTAGGCGTAGGATTTCCTTAGTCGTAGAACTAGGTTTACGCGTAAAGTGAATCTTATGCGTAGGATTTCTGGCGTGGCTTATCTTATGCGTAATTTTAGGGTTTTGCCCAAATGATCTTTTACACTATCACGGTGCAAAGGATATCCAAAGTCGACGTATTTTCGGACTTATCAAGTAAGAAAACACGGAATAAACCAGGAAAATGAAGATCAAACCAAGGAAGCACTTACAGCGTGGTTTTAGGGTTTTACTACGCGTAGAAATGCTCAAAACTTTGATTCGTCCAAAAGTGTTTCTAAACCGGTTTGTGTGACAACCCGTACTTTCGTGTCATTTCTGACACGTTCATGTCTCACTATTTCAACATTTATAGTAAACTTGGTTTACTTGTTTCAAATCGCGTAACCTTGGAGGTTTAGCGGCGAATTCATGATCATGACATCACGTACATTTCATATGGACTATGATTAGTCTACATTTCATTGACATCATGTGCATCTCATTAGTACATTCACGACATTTCATTTCACCTTCAACGCGTAATTTTTATTTAATAAACTTTATCGGCGTGAGTTTTATTTTAATATATTTAACCGTTACTTTCAAAAATGATCCAAGTATTTTTAAACTTACATTTAGTTTATAAAACTATATTTTAGTTTTCCTAGTGTTTCAAATTTATTTGGTACTTAAATCGCTAAAATTTAATTATTACGTCGTTTTCTTAAAATTATCGATAATTATTTTATCACTCAATTTTCACAAGGAAAGTATTTTTACAATTTTTTATCATCTCATTACAATCTATTTTGATTTACTAAAAACTTACTTGTACCAAAAAGTCACAATTATCTACAATTTACTTACCTTTTCTTTACAACTTATACAAATTATACACAAAATTATACAAGTAATTGTTTTAAAAAAATATATATATATAGTTGAGAGACAATAGTCCCCCAAAAACCGGCCACCTAGAGGGTTGGCATTAAATGGAGTTAGTAAAAATTCATTTGATTGTATAAGATCATACTCCAAGTTCTTTTATTCATTCTTACATCTTAAATAATTCACCTAGTTAAAAAGTCCTCTCCTTTGTTTCTTTGGCTTCCTCAAACCGGCCAAGCATCAAGAACAACCAAGGGATCAAAAGTTTTGCTAAAAACAAGTGTTTACAACCTAGATTATATCCTTTATATGGTTTTGAAATAAAAACCAAGGATATTTAAGTTAATCCTTGTTACTTACACCTCTTCACTATCACTTGTAAGCATGTTTTTATCATTTTTATGTTTCCTCTTCATTTTCATAAGTTTCTTTTCATTTTTGGAGCTTATATGCATGTTATGTGATTTATACCATTTATTTCATGATTTTTGAGTTATATATACAATATGGTCATCCTATAATTACTCCCATGGTATTCTTTGGTCTTGATGGTGATTAGGAACCCATGACACCCTAAGAAGGTGTATGGTAGGATTAGATTAGCTTTGGAGTTGATTTGAAGGGATTAGAATAGGTTTGTCCGAGAAAACTATTTTCGATAACTATATTTTACGTTCTGTCCTTAATCCGAATTTCTGGAAAACCTACTGTTGGTACGACATTTTGGCCTTGATATTTGGAAAATATGCTTTAAAAGCGAATCCGTGGCCTTTTGAGCGGATAAAAGCGGAGTTATAACGAAGCCGTGGTGAATTTTTAAAGTTTGACGACAAGCGTATATTTTCCGAAAATTTCAGCTTGCTGTTTTACATATTCGGGTCAAAAGCGAGCCTTAAGCTTCACAATTATTTCGACTTCTCAAAATATATTAGTTTACTTGATACGAAGCTAAGGACATATTTTACGTGAAAGCGGTTTAAAGCGACAAAGATATGGCGTTTTCATAAAGTTGTAGTAATATTATTTTAAAAAACTATATTATTTTTACGATTCAAGTATTTCATTAAATTTGTAAGGGCTATGTTTATGGTGTATTTTTAACCATGATGCAAAACTTTTGGAACAAATTGTCTTCTAGTAAAATCAAGTTCACCAATACCATATTTTTCAAAACAAAAAGCCGTTTGTCAAGCGGAGTCATAATAAATTATTCTGGATGTTCAAACATTGGCGAAACTCATTTTACGCACAATTAACAAAACCACCAACTTTAACCCTTGATATCTTTATGGTCGAGACCTTTTGGATGAAAACTCCTGAATCCGAAACTTCTAGATATTGATACAAACTTTCCAAAACCGTCGAGTTCGTTCTCTAACGATCGACGTACACTATTTACGACTACTTTTACAGACCATTTTGTTAATTTCAAGAAAATTCCGGCGACATTGTTTTGCGACGAAAAGTAGTAATTTCACCAAAATCGTTATAAAACCATTATAGGATGACATTTTGACGTAAAACATGTAAAGTCATTTTGAAGGGTCAAGGCGTCAAAAGAGTATTTTTAAATGACGAGTAATATTTTCAAAACCGTAAATGGTATAAATAACATACGAAGTGCATGCATAACATTACATTGCAACTCATTACATATCATATCATTCGTAATAGGTCATTTCACGAGATTCACGCTATACCTCGATTATCCACTTTTGCCATCGCATTATTGTCCATGTGAGTTTTCATAGCCCCCGCTTTTATCGTTTTGAATTACTTTTGGGAGATACATGCTCAAACTGTTTTCATTTACTTTCACAAGTACATTAACTTTTATGGATTCTTGTGAGTTTCATAGCCCCTACCTTTAATTGCTTTCATAAGCATTTTTGGGGAGATACATGCTCATCATCTTTTATGACATTCATATCTATTTGCAAACTACATGCTTCACCAAACTTAAAGTTTAGTCATATCCTATGTCATTATCATTGGGTGAATGTCTTGGGATTATCATTGGTTTGAATGTCTTGGGATTATCATTGTCTTGAATGTCTTGGGATTATCATTGTCTTTGAATGTCTTGGGATTATCATTGACTATACATATCTTGGCAATGGGTTGTGAACACAAAGTTGCAAGTTTTGTATGGGCGGGACTTGGAACCGAGTGGATTCACAATGCCTTTCTTGCATAAGCAATTCTAAAGGCTTTACATTTCAAAACAAACTCTATGAACTCACTCAACCTTTGTGTTGACACTTTTAGCATGTTTTATCTCGGGTTTCTAAGGCATTCACTTCATGGCATGCATTTGGACACATCATGGAGTCGTGGTGACGACGCGTCTCACTGGGTTTCGTGCTTTAAAACATCGTTTGAATTGTAACAAACTTATTTCCGCAAGTTGATTTACATTTGGGACCTACTTTGTAAACTCGATTATTTTATTAAATCAAGCGATGTATTTTCCAAGCGACACTTTGGGTCGTTCAATATAATTGTGATTATGATGCTATGACATCGATCCCGAAATTCCATTCCACTGCAAAATGTAATTTGGGGTGTGTGATTGGCATCGAGCTTCGATTATAGAGAACTAGGTTGCATCATTGACCTAGACTATAACTACATTATCATAGCATCTCATCATTTCATCACAAGTGCATGTTCACTTTACATGCGGTTTTACGTACATTTTTGAGTTATTCACTTTCATCTCACACCGATTGTCACATGGATGCCCTAAATGCCCATTCCATTATTCTTTCTTCATACTCTAACGTGGAGAATTCCTTGTCATTCCCTATCACAATTTTCACATCAATCGACTCATCACAGATAGCGTCGAATGCGAGATAAACTTTTAAATAGGGTGAGTCGCTCTCACTCCTTTGTTTCACCACTAACATGTCGAGTTACACTTTATTCACACATTAAGTCTCTAAACCATCATACATTTGAAGCACTTACAACACCTCATAACCCATCTTTTCGAAACCGTCGATCATTTTGAAAAATAACCTCAAACTTATCATTCTTATCACATTTCTTTGGGCGTTTATTATTAACATCGGACTTTGCTACGTCTCATATTTCCTCTTGTTTTGAAGAAGATATGGCACGAAGAAAGCTACACAGAAAAATGACTCAAGCGGCTATTCAAAAGTTGGTAAGGATAGTGTAGCGAGGCATTAAGTTGAAAAGAACGAACGACAATAGTCTGCTATCATCGAGGCCGCAATCTCTTTGAAACTGCGAGACTTGCTTACATCAAAAGGTTTCAAGAGTTGTTGTTCTTTGTCCACTATGGTTTCGGACAAGGAGAAACTATTGAAAAATTTCATTGGAGGACTTTCACAAAATATCCAAGGAGATGTAACTTCTTCGATCCACAAACCATTGAAGAATCTACCCAGTATTACTCAAATACTCATGGCTCAAGTTGTGAAAGGGAAAACATTATCAACAATAACCACCACAACAATAACAACAATCACACCATCAACAACAATAACAACCGCACCAACTACCACAATAACCAAAACAACAACTACAACGACGATAACCAAATCAACCACAACAAAAGGAAATGGGAAATGACCGGGGAGGTTATAACAACAACAACCAAAGTCAGAACACTAACCATCACCAACAACATAATAGAAGACAAGAAGTCGCTGTGGTCTATGTTCTTTGCACCAACCAGGGAAGAGCTTATGCGAAACTTACCACGATGCCGCCAATGCACGCTACATCATAATGGTCCATGTGGTATATGCTTTAGCGTCACAAAGTAGGACACCTTGCTAAGGACTGTAAGGGCAAAGCCGTAGTCACATGCTTCGGATGTGGGAGAGGGACACTATCGGAATCAATGTCCTCAAAAACAAGGTCAACAAGTCGAAGGTGCTCATGGGAATGTATATATGTTAGAAGGAGGAGGAGGAGCTCGTCAAGGTATCAACGACGCCGAAGACGAAGAAGTTCGGAAACTAACGGTCTTATTTCTCCTTATGTACTATGTCGTACTAAGTTTATGTCTAATCATCGTGTCCCAAACTTTATAACTTAAAGATGTACTACTTTTCTTTGAACCACTCGTTGTAAAATATTCTCATCTATCGTACTTTATTTTCTTTCCGATTTGTTATCATTTACGAGGATTTTAATTCTTTTACTTCAACTATCATTTTAACGACACTTCTCCATGTCTTTTCTCCTCAATGTTCATCACAATTTTATCATCACTTGACTCGACACCAAACAACATATGAGTCGATTAGTCCAAGCATTGCATAGTTACTCCTAAATTATACATAGCCCGATCACCTATGTCTAATTCAGAAGAATCATGCAATGAAGGGAGTAGTAGTCTCATATGAGTAAGCAATTCCGTGTCGAGCCAAATTTTCAAAGATTTTCTTGAACCACTTGTTTCCGGTTTGATCCGCGTGATGTTCTTGTTTGATGAGTTGCAAAGATCGAGCTAGAAACAAGTCGTTATCTAAACCGATTTAGCCTAATCTCATGGCAGTTCTTGTTTGATGAGTTGTGAGATTAAGTAAAATCGGTTACCAAAAAGTCTTTTGAGGGTTTTGCTCGGGAATGGGAAAGTTTGCCACATCAAACCCTAAACCCGTTAGACCTAACAACGATTGAATTCTGGGGACCGAATTCCTTTTGGATGGGCGAATGTGACAACCCGTGCTTCGGTCATTTCTCACCGCTCATGTCTCACTATTTCAACATTTATAGTAAACTTGGTTTACTTGTTTCAAATTCGTAACCTTGGAGGTTTAGCGGCGAATTCATGATCATGACATCACGTACATTTCATATGGACTATGATTAGTCTACATTTCATTGACATCATGTGCATCTCATTAGTACATTCACGACATTTCATTTCACCTTCAACGCGTAATTTTATTTAATAAACTTTATCGCGTGAGTTTTATTTTGTATATTTAACGTTACTTTCAAAATGATCCCAAGTATTTTTAAACTTACATTTAGTTTATAAAAACTATATTTTAGTTTTCCTAGTGTTTCAAATTTATTTGGTACTTAAATCGCTAAAATTTAATTATTACGCTGTTTTCTTAAAATTATACGATAATTATTTTATCACTCAATTTTCACAAGGAAAGTATTTTTACAATTTTTATCATCTCATTACAATCTATTTTGATTTACTAAAACTTACTTGTACCAAAAAGTCACAATTATCTACAATTTACTTACCTTTTCTTTACAACTTATACAAATTATACACAAAATTATACAAGTAATTGTTTTAAAAAATATATATATAGTAGTTGAGACAATAGTCCCCAAAACCGGCCACCTAGAGGGTTGGCATTAAATGGAGTTAGTAAAAATTCATTTGATTGTATAAGATCATACTCAAGTTCTTTTATTCATTCTTACATCTTAAATAATTCACCTAGTTAAAAGTCCTCTCCTTTGTTTCTTTGGCTTCCTCAAACCGCCAACATCAAGAACAACCAAGGGATCAAAGTTTTGCTAAAACAAGTGTTTACAACCTAGATTATATCCTTTATATGGTTTTGAAATAAAAACCAAGGATATTTAAGTTAATCCTTGTTACTTACACCTCTTCACTATCACTTGTAAGCATGTTTTTATCATTTTATGTTTCCTCTTCATTTCATAAGTTTCTTTTCATTTTGGAGCTTATATGCATGTTATGTGATTTATACCATTTATTTCATGATTTTTGAGTTATATATACAATATGGTCATCCTATAATTACTCCCATGGTATTCTTTGGTCTTGATGGTGATTAGGAACCCATGACACCCTAAGAAGGTGTATGGTAGGATTAGATTAGCTTTGGAGTTGATTTGAAGGGATTAGAATAGGTTTGTCCGAGAAAACTATTTTCGATAACTATATTTTACGTTCTGTCCTTAATTCAATTTACGGAAAAACCTCCGTTGGTACGACATTTTGGCCTTGATATTTGAAAAATATGCTTTAAAAGCGAATCCGTGGCCTTTTGAGCGGATAAAACGGAGTTATAACGAAGCCGTGGTGAATTTTAAAGTTTGACGACAAACGATATATTTCGAAAAATTCGACTTCTTTGTTTTACATATTTCGGTCAAAAGCGAGCCTTAAGCTTCACAAATTATTTCGACTTCTCAAAATATATTAGTTTACTTGATCTGACTAAGGACATATTTACGTGAAAGCGGTTTAAAGCGACAAAGATATGGCCGTTTTCATAAAGTTCTGTAAATATTATTTTCGAAAACTATATTATTTTTACGATTCAAGTATTTCATTAGTTGTAAGGGCTATGTTTGCGGCTGTTTTAACCATGATGCAAAACTTTTGGAACAAATTGTCTTCTAGTAAAATCAAGTTCACTACCCATATTTTTTCAAAACAAAAGCCGTTTGTCAAGCGGAGTCATAATAAATTATTTACTGGATGTTCAAACATTGGCGAAACTCATTTTCGCACACAATTAACAAAACCACCAACTTTAACCCTTGATATCTTTATGGTCGAGACCTTTTGAATGAAAACTCTGAGCGAAACTTCTAGATATTGATACAAACTTTCCAAAACCGTCGAGTTCGTTCTCTAACGATCGACGTACTATTATTCGACTACTTTTACGGAGCCATTTTGTTAATTTCAAGAAAATTCAAGCGACATTGTTTTCGACGAAAGTAGTAATTTCACCAAAATCGTTATAAAACCATTATAGGATGACATTTTGACGTAAAACATGTAAAGTCATTTTGAAGGGTCAAGGCGTCAAAAGAGTATTTTTCGACGACGAGTAATATTTTCAAAACCGTAAATGGTATAAATAACATACTGAGTGCATGCATAACATTACATTGCAACTCATTACATATCATATCATTCGTAATAGGTCATTTACGAGATTCACGCTATACCTCGGTGTATCCACTTTTGCCATCGCATTATTGTCCATGTGAGTTTTCATAGCCCCCGCTTTTATCGTTTTGAATTACTTTTGGGAGATACATGCTCAAACTGTTTTCATTTACTTTCACAAGTACATTAACTTTTATGGATTCTTGTGAGTTTCATAGCCCCTACCTTTACTTGCTTTCATAACTGTTTTGGGAGATACATGCTCATCATCTTTTATGACATTCATATCTATTTGCAAACTACATGCTTCACCAAACTTAAAGTTTAGTCATATCTATGTCATTATCATTGGATGAATGTCTTGGGATTATCATTGAATTTGAATGTCTTGGGATTATCATTGTCTTGAATGTCTTGGGATTATCATTGTCTTTGAATGTCTTGGGATTATCATTGACTATACATATCTTGGCAATGGGTTGTGAACACACAGTTGCAAGTTTTGTATGGGCGGGACTTGGGCCGAGTGGATTCACAATGCCTTTCTCGCATAAACGAATTCTAAAGGCTTTACATTTCAAAACAAACTCTATGAACTCACTCAACCTTTGTGTTGACACTTTTAGCATGTTTTATCTCGGGTTTCTAAGGCGTTCACTTCATGGCATGCATTTGGACACATCATGGAGTCGTGGTGACGACGCGTCTCACTTGGGTTTTACGTACTTTAAAACATCGTTTGAATTGTAACAAACTTATTTCCGCACAAGTTGATTTACATTTGGGACCTACTTTGTAAACTCGATTATTTTATTAAATCAGCGATGTATTTTCCAAACGACACTTTAGGTCGTTCAATATAATCGTGATTATGATGCTATGACAACAATCCTCGAAATTCCATTCATTTGCAAAATGTAATTGGGGTGTGACAGGTTTGTGTGTGATAAAATAGCTTCAATAACACCAAAATACACAAAAGTGTGAAACTTGATGAACCAAAGCCTCTAAAAGCAGTTAAGCGTGAGAATGAAACCCTCGTTAAAACCAAGCTTAAAACGATATATCTGCGTAAAGGTTGAAACTTTTGCCAAAAACAAGTATTTTAACACCTTAAAACATTGAAAGTACAAGAATCTTGGATTAAAAAGTGTAAAAAACAAGTTTTTAAGCGAACCAAAGTATCACTCGTTAGTTTTACGCCAGAGGGACCAAAACCCACTTCAAAAACAAAACGATTCACCCAACTAGTAGGCGATTGATACCACGATAGGTCACTAGTTTTACAAACATAAGTAATATAGAAAGAGATAAAGCGATTGAACAAGTAAACAAGCACACATACACGATAAGAGTAGCACGGTTAGGTGTAGGAATATGTGAAAAGAAAACTTGAACAACCAACCTTAAATGAGGGTTTACAAGAGTATTTATAGGAGGAAGCTAGGGCAACACTCCTAGTTCCCTTCCTTTCCTTTATGGGCTTGGGCCTAAGCTCATGGGCCTTCTACATAAGCTTAAGGCTAATAACAAACATAAAGGTCATAATAAAGCTAACTATTACATATTAATTACTAACACCTGATTATGGTTTAGGAGTGATTCCAACACTAGTTTTTAAATTCTTGAAAACGTGTTTCATATATTAGGTCACTTTATTTTACAAAAACAATTTTCCACAAAATCAAATAGCATGTCACAATGAGCATGTTATTTAGGCGTGTAAATAAAGACCAATATTAATGTTATGGTTACGATATGTATTTTTCCATATTGCATACAATTAGGTTTCAAAGCAAGTAATAATGCACATATAGGAATCAGAAACATACAAGCATAAACATCAATATAAATAACCACATATTGTTCCGAGTTCTCTTGCGATTCTTCCCCAAACGGAGAATCATAAGACCGTCACTAGGATGTAATACCTAGATCGCCCCAAACATCACTTAGAAAAGCAATTGAGTGGGTCTTGTGGCCGGAAAAACACATAAAAAGCATGGCATTCTAATTAACAAGTTATTACGCAATTTATGTATTTATAAACCAATATGTAATTCTAATTATCATAATAATTCTAATTAACAATTAATAAATACAAATTAACTTTTAATTCTAATTAGCAAGTAATTTTAATTTAACATGTAATTCTAATTAACAATTAATTTCCAATTAACAAATTAATTCTAATTATCAATATAATTTTTAATTTGTGTGTGACTAGTTATTATTTATTAAAAATTGACAAGTATTGCATGTAATTGTCAAAATAAAATAAAATAAAACAAATAACTAAACTAGGTTTCATGCAGCCTTTTAAAACATGTTTATTAATTCAGAAACGTGTAACCCATAATCGCAAAAACGAGTTGACTCGTGATGCCACTGTTGGGATTTTAGAACCAGTTAACCATTAACCTCTACGAGTACACAACGGATATTGGATCTAGTTAACGCAATTATGTTAAGCACGTAATTAATAAACAAATAATTAATACAATATTAATTAATTAAAAGGGATATAAAAAGCTAACCTTGGCAATTGATCTCTAGTAACGGAACAAGAAACCAAAACGAAAACTTAAGTATCTAAAATAGATACCTCGAAGAGTATCACACACAAACCCGATTCACGTATACGTTCGATTAACGCTAGTCGAGAACGTAAACAATAAAACCAAACAACCCTTGTTACTTGAATATTAAACCCACGTACAGAAACCACCAATGAACTTGTCACCTTCTGTCCGAGAACTACAAGCTGAAAAAAAAACAGCTTCTAAGTTATACCCGATATCGGACACGCCTTGTCCGATATCCACCACTTTCTGTCCGAGATGATTAATAACTAGCAGGAGCAGTTTTCTCCTTTATTGTTGCTGTTAGTGTGTCGACAAGGAGACCAGAAGCAATTACAAACCAATTTAGCTAAACACTTGTTCTTAGATACAAGTTTAGAATCAAACCAAACACCCCTTTATCGACTTGTGTTACCAAACGATAAGGAAGCAAGAAGCAGAAGATGTGAATCGGTTTTAGGGATAAAAGAGTTAATGTTATGCGTGAGTTTTTGTGTAAGGTGTGTTTGTTTATATAGTCAAGCAATCCAAACCTAAGTAGGAGACTTTGGCTTGGTCGACAAGTCACAAACAAAACCCAAACCCATTCTCCCTTTAGTACCCGATCGGTGTGGATTAACTAGGCCCAAGGCACCACCCTAAACGACCCATATTACAAGCCAATAACAGGCCTTGGGTCAAATATATGATCGGGTCAATATTATGCAAAACAAGTAAAGAGTATTCAAGTATTAGTTTAACGTTCAACACGTATACTCGTGTTTATCGCGTGTGCCCCCATCGGCTCATACACAATTAGTCGTTTTGTCGTGTTTAAGACTCCCACAAACCAACATTTCTTTGTCAAAATGCAACTTTGTTCTTGAGTCTTATTCTTTAAGTTATTCATCTTCTTTGAAGTTCATGATGTGATTGCTTAGATACCATATCTACTTTTTACACCATTGTATGTTTCTGCAAATTGACCGTAATTTCTTCGAAGTGTCAAACTGGGATTATGGTTTATAAGGATGAATCACTTAGGACAAAATGTATCATTATTGTTGAATGCATACTTAAAATTGTGGTGATTCTTAGGTACATGTAATGTCTTCGGAGATTATTCTTTTTTATAAGATTTCAGAAGTATTTAACTTTTTATTTTTGAGCTTGAACTTTGTTCTATAAATTTAAAATATTTGTGTTTGTATTTGTTCAAGTGATCATCTGACCATCTTTCTCATATGATGAAGTTTCTCTATTTTGTTGGGACATAAATGAGTTCTAATATAAGGTCTTACTTCTCATTTCACTTCTCAAATTCAGAGTTCTGTAACATTTGACTTGTTGAATAAGTCAGCATTACCTTGAATTGCAGATTCATCCTAGATTCTTTATTTAAATTGCAAGACCTATAATGTTTTTTTTGCTAATTTTGGTTTTAGGATTGCTACGGGTTTGGTTTTTAATCCCTTTTACAACAGAGGAGTCAATTTGAGTTTGAAGATGTATATAGTTGAGAGCAAAGGAGGAGCAATAACATGTATGCTGTTTGCGCTCTTCTTCCTAGGAACATGGCCCGCTGTTCTAACTTTGCTAGAAAGACGTGGCGGCTTCCTCAACACACTTATCTTGATTACACGATCACCAATCTTCTGGCTGCTGTCATTATTGCTTTTACATTTGGGAGTTTGGCCATACCAATGATGATCAGCCCAACTTCCTAGTCCAGCTTTCTCAGGTACTGTCATGCACCTAAACCATTTTCCAATGCATTGTTGAGTGGTAAATTACAATACACTGTCACAGGATAACTGGCCAGCGCCTATTTGCAATGGCAGGCGGGTGGTTTTAAGCTTGGGTAATCTGTCAACACAATATGCATGGGCATTTGTAGGTTTATCAGTAACAGAGGTGATTTGTGCAAGTATTGCTGTTGTTATAGGTATCATCGTCTATACATAAACATGCATATGAAACACTATGTTTAAACATCTTTGAGATCATTAAGTTTTTTACGGGTGTGCGGTTATAGGTACAACTTTGAACTACTTTCTAGACGACAAGATCAACAGAGCTGAGATACTTTTCCCAGGAGTTGTGTGTTTCTTGATTGCTGTTTGTCTTGGTTCAGTGCTGCATACATCTAATGCCAAAGATAATCAAGAAAAGCTTGATAGATTACAAGATTCTCACATGGGCAGAAAAGGGTATATCTTATTTCTTTATTTACGATCCTTTACCTGGCTATCAAGTTCTAGTTTTGAAACGTTAGTGACATGATTATGATGCATGACAGATTGATTAGTCATGGACCAAACACAGATTCAAGTAAGAACGCTATGCTTCATTTGGTTCAATTTTATCTTTACTAGTTTAAAGTTCTATTGAAATTCCAGGAATGGATTTGGAGTATGGGACTGGTACTGTAGAGAAAGCAAAAGCAGGAACTGCAGGTTTTCTTATTGAGCTCGAAAACCAAAGAGCAATCAAGGTTAAGTGATATATGATCAATTTATTAGTTTTCGCGTTTGTGTTGATTATAAGAAATTACTAAATGCCAATGATACTTGAGCCCTTTGGGTCCATATCATACAACTAGTCATTTACTTCAGCCAAAAGAATTTGCAGTTCCTAAATGAGTGTGGCACTAAACTTTTGCATCTGCTCAGGATTTCAGGTGTACGGGAAAAGTACTTTGACAGGTTTGGCTATATGTTTATTTGCTGGACTTTGTATCTCGCTCTTCACACCGGTTTTTAATCTTGCAACGAATGACCAATGGCATACATTGGAAGATGGTGTCCCTCACTTAAGTGTCTACACAGCTTTTTCTACTTTTCTTGCTCATGTTTGTGATCACCATAGTCTTAAACATGATATTCCTTTACCGCCAATGTTCAACTTACCACGATCTTCAATCAAGGCGTACTTGAGCGACTGGGACGGTCGAGGTTGGGCACTTCTGGCTGGTCTGTTGTGTGGTTTTGGGAATGGTCTCCAGTTTATGGGAGGCCAAGCCGCCGTTATGCTGCTGCGGATGCAGTTCAGGTTAGTCCGAATTCTATAAATTTATGGCACCTAAAATGCATAGTTATACCTTATTAGCCATTAGAGCATTACACTAATATAAACCCTATCTTTGCATCGTTATACCTAGTGGACGCATTTATAGGTTCTAGTATACAACTTATCTACCGATCTGATTCTATACATTCATGTAAGATAACGTAAGATATAGTACAAAAAAACACATCTTGATAAAATGCATTGCTAGTGTCCAACTTAGATCAGCATCTAATTGCTAGCATTATTGTGCCATGTGGTCATGAACGGACCCACATGTATGCCGTGTGCATGCGCGCTACACCGATTTAGTACAAAGTCGCAAAAGATTTCAAACGCTATTTTGTAGTATGTGCAACACCCAAAAAAATTTTTGCTACTTTCATTTCTTACGGTTTAACTTTAGTTAGCCCAACATTTCTTTGTGCAACACCCTCTTAAAAATCATGGGTCTGTTGGTACAAATAAACAATACATTTAATTCACAGCATTACTCGAGTCTCACCGTATCGTTTCCAAGGAATATGCATTCTAGGTTCTAGTTACAACTCATTTATGCATCTAGTTTTATGCATTTAACTGGAAGCATTATTAAGCGTGTTATATCTAGACACAATGTATTAACTAGGATGGTGTATAATCTAATCCCACTCACTTGGTACTATTTACTATATGGTAAATCTATCATTTTTCAAGCAGCATAACTCATCTATGCATTATTGTACTATACGGTACGTGTAACTAAATACTGCATTCATGCACATTATTCAGAGTGGTAAAAAGTAGAAACAGAGACATATCAGTTACACATCAAAATAGGTTTGGATCAAAACAAGTAACATTAGTACAAACCGACCAACAAAAACTCTCTTATCTTTTTGAATTTTATAAATAATGCTGTATAATAATATGATTAAAAAAACTGTATTATTATACATTATATTATCTATACTACTTTATAATGATTTAGCCTTCTAAAATTGAGAACTTAAAATTAAGACTTTTTACTGCTTATTATGGAAAGAATTAAAAAAAAATAAGATAAGGAGTTCAATCATCGTTGGTACGTGTGTAAAAAGAGTAGAGGTCTAACTAACTAAAATAAAGAAATTAATAATGGGGTTGTGGCGTACTTCCTAACTAATTAATCACCTTTATTTTTAAATTTAAATATCTTTTAATCCGCTTAATTTTTTATGATCTAATTTCACCATATTTTTAAAATTTTGTCTTTCTTTAATTCAACATCCATTTTGATATATTTTATGAGTTTTTTAGTAGAATGCGGAAGAATCGGAGTTGAAAAGAAATAAACTTACTTGAATTAGACGTAAAATGAAAACATTTGTTCCTCTGAAAATAGTCATCGGGACCACACGCATGCATGCAGCATTGGTACCCTTCTAGTAATAATGAATATGTAGTTCTTTTTAAGTAAAACAATTTAGAAGGTTTTATGAATTTTAATTACACTTTGGGCGAGGCTCAATTCATTTACCTGTTCAACTTGTTTTGGCCCATTCCCATTGTAGCTAAAATATCTTAATTTAACTCAGCCGTTAGTGAACGGATACGCTCAATTCAACCCATTTACCCAAAAATCGGTTGAAACTGCCACATAGCAATACACTAGCTAGACAAACTGCATTGGTAGGTTATTTGGGTAAATTCTAAGAGTCATGAGTATGTTTACCTTACGCTTTATTGAATTCTTTCAGGCACTTCCACTTGTGAGTACGTTTTGGGGCGTGCTCTTATTTGGTGAATACCATAAATCATCAAGAAGAACATATTACATATGTACTTCTCATAGGCATGCTTTCCATGTTTGTTGTGGCTGTTGGACTTCTTATGGCGTCATCTGGACATCGATCAAAGGCAACAATGCTACACTCCTGTCACTAATTTATCAGGATTGTACAGGAAAAAGCAAACATAAAGTCAGAAGAGATAAAAACCAGAAGGTTTACAATAAGAAAAGTCAAATTCAGTGGTTATATTTAGTATATTTGGGGAGGGAGGGGAGGGAGGGGGTCGGGTAATATAATGCTATTCTTTCCTTCGGTTTCTTCAATAGTGGTGTACATCATGTCTCTATATATACTTATTTAGTTATCTACTCATAATACATGCATGCATAAACACATACACCAATGTCCCATCAGTCATAATATATTTCTTCTGTGTTGCCTATGTTATCTAGTGATGTTACCAAATTTGGCAAACACATGATAGGAACATATATCTAAACTCTTCTGAATATTAATTACACCTTTTCATATGAATCGCAATTCATAGATAACTAAGCAACTACTAGTAACTTATTTCATATTATAAAAATAGTTGACAACTATATATGAATAAAGACTATTACAATGTAAATGACACAAGTCATCAAGAATAGTCCTACGTACTAGGACCAATTACAATCATCACGTGCGAACACACACCCCTAAATGCATCCATCGAAACCCAACAACAACTTCGAATTTTAGCCGCTGATACTTTGGAAAGAATGAGGTTAATTACCATTTTATGCGAGAAACACGGTTGGTATAAGTTGTTGCGAGTTTTTTCATTTTCCACATGATTAAAACAAGACTTTATTTATAGGTAAAACCGTAAAATATGATTAATAAAAACACAATTGTAGTTGTGTAAAAACCTTTGACTATTTGACTTGTTATAAATTTTCACACCCTTCGTATGAAATTATAATATATACTAAAAACCATTGCGGGGCACTGTAGCTACAGTGGATACTCAAATTTCATTTTAGCCCCTTTTAGCCCTTTAGGTTACTGATCAATTGCAAAGTTAGTCCTTAACGTCTGCTAACTAACAATGAGGATTAAATTTGAAACAGAACAATAACTTCAAATAAGCTTCGTGCAAATATTAAACACAAACAGACCCGAGGTTAACTTTTTTCATCGTTAGTCCCCAAGGACTAACGTTGCAACAACACGCTAGTTTCGTGGACTAAAACGAAAATATCATCGCTACGGGGCGTAACGCATACCAAACAAGACTTTTACAATTGCATATAGTTTGGAATAGTAAGTGTCTTGTTCATCCGTAATTTACACTTATAGTCCCCGAGTTAGCTTCAAATCGCATCGCTAGTCTCCGCTTATCGACCTTTTGCAAATTTCGTCCTTAATAACAAAACAAAAAAAAATACAATTTTTTTTCCCGACTTAGATTAAACACAACACCCCCGTCGCAACGCGCGGGTGCCCCCGCTCGTTTTTACTATTTTATACACACTAGACGAGTACCTCTGCATAACAATGGGATTTTATAACGACAGATCGTTTTTTTTTATGGGTTATAAACGAAAAATAATAAAAGTTTGAAGATTTGGGGATTAAACATAATGTTTTGAAACCCGGTTCAACCCGGGTGGTTCAACCATTCTGGTCGAAAAACGGTCGATTTAAACAGAATTAACCCGACGGGTTAGGTCAAACCGGGTCAACCCACCGGGTTTGAAGTGTCCCGGGTCAACCTGGTTTTCGATATGTATTAATAGTTTCCTTTTGAAATATATATTTTCAACATTTCCTTTTTAATTTCAACTTTTCACTTTTACTTTTTGGTTTTCCTTTATATATAGTATAGCAGGATACCCGTGCGCTACATGGCATGGATACCTGTGACAATTAATGAGAAATAGATCTCGATGAGACCGATTCACCGCTTGTATCGGTTTCAACGGTCCTCTTTGGTTCATTTTCGGATGGCTTTTATTGGTTAGCGGATCGGTGGCGACACCGGTTCCTTTGAACCCGCTGGTCCTGGTCTCGATTTTCAAAACTATATGTACCATCAATTTGTTAGCTTGTATGAATCTTTGTTTGTTTTATTAACTTGTATAATGTGTATAATAATATGTACTTTTCATTTTATGGTGTTTTAAAATAACATTAATTAGTGTGTTTAATTATTTTGTATTTTGGATTATGTTGTAGCTTGTTTAAATTGTACATTGTAAAAATTTTATTGTACTTTTTAGTAAGGGGTGTTTTAATTGGTTGTTTTTAATTTGGTATATGTGCTTTTAATTGATTGTACAATGTGAATAAATTATTGTACTTTTAAGTAATGGCATGTTTTAATAAAAATATTAATTACATCATACATTTCTCTCACCTTTGACTTTCAACATTTCACTTTTCAAAGTTTGAATGTTTTTCTTTTATATGTAGTATAGATTTTGCAAATGTTGAGATCTGTACATAATTCATCGCTCAACTTTTATCCACGCACTAAAAAATAGTATACTTTGATGTATTATGCATTTATAAGTGTTATCCATTAGGTACAAAATTGGATCAATGGATCATTTTTTGTAGTGAGGGGAAACAATAACTAATGGTATAAAGGCTAAAGTGAATACTACTATTACATTGAACATAGGAAACGGGGCAAGTGATGCTGGTCAATACAGTGCAGTCAAGTCAAGTTGTGCAGACTTCTACATTTCACCACATTGCATCAAGCATCAAAGATCTTTAGTGAATTGTGATGTAACTAGATAGCTAGATAGTTTTATTGTTGTATTGATATATACAGTCTTTACTAGTTTAGTAGTTTGGTGTGTAGCTTATTAGATGTAGTATAAATACCAGTTGTTACTACATTTCTCATTAGTTAAATGAAATACAATTTCTCACATTCTCTCAACTCTCTCACTTTATAAAATGGTATCAGAACCAACCTAAAAGATCCTCTACAATCACCAACAACCACCATAACAAACTATCATAACTGCCTGTTGACCACCACAACAAACTTTGACCATCCACCATAACCGTTTTTATTAGAGGTAATCCTAGAGAAAAAAAAAAAAAAAAAATCTGTCACTTTACATCAGATAATCTTTGCCGTCATTTTTTTTACTGCCGATAAGAAGTGGTCGATTGCAATGGATGGAGGCTTTACTACCAATGGGTATCATCGTTGCTATGCTAGACTGTTCAATATACCATCCACCAAAGCTGCTCATGATGTGGGATGTTGCAAGGGAAAGACGTGACAAGAAGGCCGTTGACCACTCTCAACAATTATTTGGTTCATTCATAACTAGCTTAACTAAAAAAGAAGGAAAAAAAAGTTATATAATTGTTTGTTTTTGTTTTATGTCGAATCCAGGGTATTAATTCCCAAGACGATTTTTGTTGGTGTCGAATCTAAGGTTCTTATTCCCGAGACGACTTTTGTTGGTGTCAAATCTAGGGTTCTTATTCCCGAGACGACTTTTGTTGGTGTCGAATCTAGGGTTCTTATTCCCGAGACGACTGTTTGGGATACTTTGGTTTATCCTTCGGAAACTTTGGTTATCCGTAAACAAAAAAATTAGAATAGGGGATACGTTGGGTTATCCCGTTTTATTTTGGTTATTGTTTTAATTTATTTTCTTAGTTTACTACTCCAGTTCGAGCTTTCGCGATATCGCCGCTCGAACTGCTGGGGAGTATTAGAGGTAATCGGCCCAAGCCCGGTCTATGGGCTTAAGGTCCATTAGGGTTTACTCATGTAATCTCTATATAATGTGCATGAATAATAATCATAACCTACGGGGTTTTAATGTTCTAACAATTTTTTCCTCCAAATATTTCCACCATTAACAATCATCAAGAACTTGTCAATAACCACTAAAATCACCACCAAAAATATTCAAATCAACCACGAATTCACCAAATCACATCAATAAACAAGTTACACTATCAAATCAATCAAAACAGCTTGAAATCATGACCTGATTCATCATCAAAGAAAGAACAATGAAGATACAAGTTCGGTTTAATCCACTATTCCTTCACCGAATATCACCGGCCTAATCTTGATCTCAAAGAAGTTGTTGGGATCGAAAACTCGCACTCATGGAGGAGATCCATGATGATTGCATAATGCTAAGAACAAACTCAAAATCATCACAAATGAGTACACCGAACTGATGTGAATTCACCATTGAGAGCCTTATGGAGAGGAATAATGACATGATAATTTCATGGATCTTGAACACGTCACCGATCAAATCAAGAACAATTTGAGTTTGTACACTCTGCATCGCCCTTAGGGCTTGAACTACATGATCAATACTCACAATGGATGGGCATAGAATCTATCAAGTAACCAATGAGATCACTCGGTTGAAACAAGCAAACAGCTAAGTTGAAGTTTATTATCGAAACTCAACGGTCTTTGGGATGAATTAGGTGCCTTGAAGCCCCTTACATGTGTACTTACACTTGTGTGTGTGTGCTAATTGGAGGCTCAAAAGCGGCAAGAGAAACAAGAAAGAGGTTGTTACGCTTCTAATGGGTTAAATGATTGTTTCTCAAATGCGAGTGGTCGATCTTGTTGATGCACCAATGCCAAATGCAACCAAAGCATATGGTATGTTGAGACAGAAGAAAGTAAAGGAAACCAACACTCCTAAGTATATTACACCCACAATCATGAACACCTTCACAAATCCAAGAAAATCACTCAATTCCAACACTATCCCAAACACCGTGCAAACCAGACCCAACAATGTCCCAAACATCAGGATAAGTACCTTTAAACCAGGAATGATCTATGGGAATTTTCAGAAAGAGGGACATTACAAAAATGAATGCTATCAACTAGTTGGGTATCCTATTGGGCATCCATTGCATGGAAAGGTCAAGCCAGGGAACTATGGATCGAACAGGCCAAGTAATTTCAAGCAGAGAACTGTCAATATGGTCACATGACAACGTGGTCAAGATGAGGGTTCAACAGATGAAGCAAGATCAAGTGGAACAAAGCTTGATGAAGTAGTTTTTGCCATGATGAATTCTCTAAAAAAACCATCTCAACCAAGTCATGATGATGCTTCAAAACTCCCAAGGTAAATTTGATCCTAAACTCTTAGCTGTAGGGAGATATTTGTTCATAGCTTCATGTGTTTCATTTTTTTTAAATGCTTGGTAGATAGTGGAGCCACTGATCACATATGTACTGCACTCACTTTCATGTTTAACATCATACACCGCACAATCCCAATTATAGTCTCCTTACCAAATGGACATATTGTCACAATCACCACAATTGATCGGTAAGAGTTAAGCCTAACCTTATCCTACACAATGTGCTTTATATCCCATCATTTGCTTATAACCTACTCTCGATGGTTCAAGTGACCAAAACAACTAGCTTCTCAATCATATTTAACAACTCAACTTGCATATTTCAAGGCAACAACAAAAGGATTGCCTATGGAATCCATCGATGGCCTTTACATCATCAAATCGATGATAGCCAAACACCACCTTCCATGCCTTCATCAATATCACCTCATACTATTGGGCTTTCACATAGTAGCAATTTACATTTTGGCATGCTAGATTAGGCCATCCTTCTACCCATGTAATCAAAAAAATAAAACAACTACCTGCATTTACTACTGATGTATCAAAGTTGCATTATAAAATTTGCTCTATTGCCAAACAAACTGCTTTACCTTTTCTCAGAAGTGTTTCACATGCTCATGGTTTATTTGATTTACTACATGCTGACACATGGGGACCATACAGACATACCACATAAAACAACTATAAATACTTCTTAACATTTATAGATGACTGTGCAAGAGTATGTCACAACTGATCACAACCACAAGAACAAAGACACAAGGCACAAGGCACAAGGACGTCACGAACACAAAACTTCAAAGCCTAAAGGACGTCAATGACCTATGATGACCAACCCTTAGGGGGAGATTATTAGGAAACGATAAAGTATCAGTCATTAGTTTATGTAATAGGTCGTTTATTTATATCAGGCTTGTATGTTTAGTTAAAGGGTCTGCCCATGTAGCAAGCCCATGGGCGGCCCAACGCTTGTATGGGTACTATATATAGCCCTTTCTCAAAATGAGAAGGGTGTTGGTTCTAGTCATTTCCTTTTCATTATTCATATACTAGTTCCATCCTCTCTCTTTCTCTCTCTCTATTCTCTTTCTCTCTCTAGAATAACATCTTATATAAGTAACTATAAATGAATATATGACCTAAGACCTAGAATTTGAAATTCATTGCACATTGTCTTATCTTTGCCCTGAACTCCAGTCGGATAATCCGCACGGTTTAGTTCTCTAACCAGAGGTCGATGGAAAGTTTAAGGCGCTTTGATACTCTCCCGACAATCCATCCCTGACACCAAATTGCACAGTGTTGGACCAGGCTACAAAATGGGTGTGGTATCCTCATCTCAATTGGATGGCAAGACTAAAATTCTATAGGTAACTTATAAAAATGCGTGTCATAAGTAATACATGCATATCTCTTATGATGGAATTTTGTCAAAATGGTTTTAACAGATTTAAACTCTTTAAAATTAATTTTGGCATTTAAAAACCCTTTTAACTCTTAAACCCAAAACAAGTATACCACATGCATAATCAAATCAAGCAATAAAGTACACGCATTTATGCAAACATAAATTATGTATAGCCTAGCCAAAATCTTATAGTTGTATTTGTGAGCCAACACATATACAATGGTCATCTAGGGTTTCTCCAATGCTCTCACTTGACTCAAGATCCTAGTATTTCATTCAAGCAGAGAGCATAATCCACGCCTTCTTGCTCTATGCATCCAACCTTGAACTTAGTCCTTGTTACATTTATAAAACCGAGAAGTACGATCATATTCTAGTACTTACAATTGAAATGAATGCAAAACATATGCTAAATACAATTACAACTTGCATCGAGGCCGAAAACCTAGGCGCCTTAACCAGGTGTAAAACTAATTATGAATTAATTAAATCATGAAAAGCAGTGCTATGGGCATGACGGGCTATAGACAATAATAATAATAATTATTCATCTAAAATTGGCTTGCTCATAATCAACTTTGCATGAGGTTGATCATGATAGATATATAAATTTAAAACAATTAGTTTTAAACAAGCCAATTTGAACAATTAAACACAATATTTAATTTTCATCTATTATTATGATCTCGTATACACAACCGACATATGTCGCCAGATCTACTAGAAAAGAGATATCAAAAGAATAAACACGAAAGGTGATAAATTTTACATCACTTATTTATGCACCATCTAATGAGATCTACTTTTGTGTTTACTACATACCAAAATCCAACAGATTTAGATCGACACCATAACCATGAAACTCATGTTTAAAATAAATCACAAATAGTTATAAACTCGTATAAGTGGTTCCGATACCAACGATAAAAACGTAAGGTCGGATTTTAAAATTTCCGATAACCATTAACTAGAAAACAAGTAGTAAAGGATACAAAAATCCCTACAATGATTTTCAAAGAGCGAGTGATCCAGTTAAAATTTATAACTAATCAAATAAAACACAACACTTGCATACCTATTTGTTTACAGTGAGAGATCAACACGGATCAAAGAACCTAAAGCAAAGTTCCTCACGGTTTAGCCCACTAGCCTTCAAGCGATTACAGCCGCCTGCTAACGGTTGATCCAGACAGCAGCAACACGTAGATTAAATCAGAAACATACAAACAAAATATATTTGTGTGTCTTGGGTGGTGTTCAGCCGACGAGAGCAAAGAAAGGAGATGAGAGGGCTTTTTATTGCAATTGTGATCTTTAATAACTCTATAATTGTGATCTTTAATAACTCTATAATTATCTTTTATATTTATCTTGTTTTAATTGCTTGTACGTTATAGTATGTAAATTAATTTCGTGCAAATTATCTCCCATTGCAAAATGGTCTACAAAATTTGTTTAATCTTTTTGCATGTGCTTGAATGTGACATCGGTATAATACTCTAATATTTGTCACTATCCATGATTGCTTGGAATTATGTCACATTATTATTTTTATTATTTTGTGGGGTGTTTGGTGGATAATTGTTACCTCAAGATTTTTGGAGATTCATCCGTTGATTGCTACTTTTCGGGTTTTTGAGCTATGGTACGGTTTTTACTTCTATTACTATACGACTTTTTATTTGATCTTTAGGAGAGTCACATATGCATGATCACATTAGTTATTTCCTGTATATCATATCGACCTCTTAAACCATTGTATTTCGCTAGCTTTTCGTTGCATAGGAACCATATTACTTTTCTAAAGTGCCGAACGGAACAATATGGCTGTTGATACAAAAGTTGGGCGTTCCTTGTTTGGAGCTCCGGCTCTCGTACCAATTGAGAATCGTTGCTTGAGACCTGCGCACTAAGAGACAGAAAACACCGTTAGGCTTACCGTGGGATTGTCTCCCACGATTATCCTCTGGCGTGAGAGTAAGTAATCGGTTTAGGGTTAAAGGAGAGTTAGGGTTTTGTAGATCGTACCTTTAACGAGGGATGTGATTCCCTTTATATACACACGGAGTCCTTGTTGGTTTCGTGTTCCTCAACCTTCGGCGTATCCCGTCTAAGTCGGTTGGGGAATGATTATCTCCTTGATTAAGAGATATCCGATATCTATTCCGTAAATAGATTTGTATTTGGGCCTTCATGGCCCTAAACGCTTATCGGCAGTAGCCCAGTAGCGTGTTGGGCTTATCAAGATTGGGTTTTGGGCGGGTCCATGACCCGGATATAGACTATACGCCATCATGTCCCCCAGCCTAGTATGCGCGGTGAATAACTACGGATGCTAGACTAATAACCGTAGTCATTGAAAAAACTTGAGCGTAGCGAAGCCATAAAAATATACCCACCGGTACATTGTATCTAGACATGGGATTAAAAATGGGCGCCTCGTAAGTCGGGGAAAGTAACGCAAGGCGTCCCATCAAGCTATCTCACCACACGCTTAGTGCAAGTGGGGTCCACGTGTCACCCATCGCGTGGATGAGAAAAAGTATATAACACATATCTTCATTTTCACCGTGTTTCTCACGGTAAAACTAAACTCAATCCGCCATTGTTCAAGAAAGCTTGCGGTTGCAATCCGTAAACCAACCTATTTCAAAGGTAGCGGCGTCTTTTCTAAAAAACAACAACACCATGGTCAAACAATTGTCTGACTTCACTTCCCACCTCACCGAGAGCGATCTCTTAGAGTTCACCTCAGATTACTTTATACCCCTTGATGTGCATCCGGTTGTTCCGGGTGCGCGGGCATCTATTGCGGACTTCCCCGAAGGGAAAGTAGGGGTATATACACGTTTTTTCGAATTCTCGAATCAACGTGTGCCCCTGTCCCGCTTTCTGTGCGATGTATTAAACTATTACAATCGCACATATCCCGGTTACAATGCGATCGGTGCGGCTAAGATTACCAATTTTGAGGTGAATTGTCTTGGCGATTAACCCAACCATCCACCTATTCCGCGCCTTATCACACGACATGGGCGCATGGGTGGGTATCCTTTGCTAAGCGCGGTAGACTTGATGTTACAGCGATAAACTAGACTCGCTTAGGAATTTGAGGGAGTTCTTTTCTAGGTAGATGACACATGCTTTCCGTGGCATTATAATTTTATACCCGAGGTGCGTTAGAGAGGATGAGTGCCCTTGCCCGGATCTTATGTCGCCGAGGATGCGGGCCGATAAATGCTAACCGCATCCCCATTAGTTCCTACCAGAGGAATTTTTGTGCATATGGGCATCGGTAGTAATTATTTTGGTATCTTGGGATGAGATGCCAATTTTCTAGGCGCCAATGGCGGTGGGTACTCATTCTTCCGCACCCCTTTTGTAATTAATGTAAGAGCCTTACGCCTTTGTCCGCGCATTATATAACTTGTGTTATTTGTTGTCTTTCATTGCGCAGTACGGCCCTTGAAAGAGGGTGAAGAGTCGACATCGACGCCACCGCAGGCATACCTGAGTTGAGCGTGGGAGAAGCGAGGACCGTTCTTCCATTGCGGTAGAAGCAACGCCGTTGCAAAGCGTGCCAAACCCTCGGGTGCCTCCCATAGCGCAGCCCACCACCCGTAGCGATGGCGCGACCCATGGACGAGGAGGTGGAGGAGCATGAGTCCAGGTTAAAGCGTAAAAGGGCGCCGGAGATGATGGCGCGAGCTCCTCGAGGAAGAAACGCCGGTGGTCTTCAATGTGAGTCATCTGCAAGTGAGGTGCGTCCTCGCACCATCGGCCGAATGTATCGGCCCATGAAGTAATCTCGACAATCGTGCTTCCTTTTCGCTTTGCTTGTCAACCGCGCATATGGAAAACTGACAATTTGAGGTCCGTGTCTGCGGGTTTGAGCAGGCGGAGTCGCCCCCATAATATTCCCCGTGCATTCCTCTCACTCTGCTTGGTCCGAACAGCGTAGCCACAAGGATGAGGATGTATCTGCTGGGATGCATCGATGGGGCAACTGGTTGAAGAATTGGTGCAAGTATCTGCGCATCAAGCTTATTGGTAGAAAAGCTAAAGGCTCGACTCTCTTGTGAAAGCAAGGCGTTCAAAGGATCGAACATGCGTTCTTTGGAGGCGCAATTAGCTACTGCCCGGACTGAGGTAGAAGCGGCAAATGCGTATCTGGAGAAGCTTGCAGAAGAGAAAATGTCGCTGCTATCCCAAATAAACCAGGAGCGTGTTGAGGTAGCGCAGTATAAGGCGTCATGTAGGTGGGCTCTGAAGTATCTTGAGCAGGGTAAGAAGGAGTTGGTAGCACAGTTAGAAGATCTTGGCGCTACTGTGAGCAGTGCATTGGAGGTGCAAGAGGCCAAATTGCGTAAACTCAGTATTGAGTACGACGAGGAGTTGTATCCCCAATTCTTGTCTACTATAGCGGGCGCGGTGGCTCGTAAGCCATGGTCTACGCCTTCTTGCTTTCGAGTACTCTAGAGTCACGGGAAGTGGTTAATGCCTTCGGGAGGTAGTTCGGTCGCCTGAGCGGCGCAGCGAAGTCGTGGAGAAGCTGCATGAGGCGGAGCTTCTAAATGTGCCCGTTGACAAGGTACCGAATTATGATGCTAAGTCTTATGATCACCTGGTCGCTGCTATGAAAAGGATGAAGGACTTAGAGCTCCCCATGATTGCTGAACTGGAGCGCGATCAGGATTATCCTATAGATGTTATCATGGCGGGGTTGACTTTAGCGCGTCATCGTGCCGAGGGTGCAGAAGCCCAGCCGGACTACTTTTTGAAGCCCCATGACTCTCAGCTGCAAGTACCTGTCTTCGCTCGTCCTAGGGATATTCTGAATTCCTTTGACTTAGAGAAAGAAGTGCCTTTGAAGGAAGTGTTGGAAGCGCATGCGACCAGACTTGCTAAAAAGGAAGGTATTAAAGGTAAAGCGATTTTATGTGGGGTTGGTGCAGCTCACTTGCCAAGGTCTGACGGGGTGCCAGTGAGTGTTGCTACTGTGTCTCGGCAGGACTCAGACTTGTTGAAGAGGCTTGACGAGGCAAAAGATACCGCAAACCGTGTGGGTAGCTCATCTATTGAGCGTTGTCATAGTTGTTAGGTTGTACTTTCTAAAGTAACCATCCTTGTGTAATAACTTGTAGCTATTAATAAAAATCTCCTTTTGCTAATTGTATGTGAGTAGTATTGCAACTTGTAATGTACATACTTATCAGTTTGTCTTTGCGTAAAAAACGTATTCGTTCTTGCCGGAAAATCAAATGTGTACCAAATACGAATAATATAGAAATCCATAATCATGTATGAAGATCATAGTATACTTGAGAAATAATTTCTAAGTACTTTATCATAGTCGTGTATGTTATGATATGCAGCATACTGTAAATATCACATTAAGGAATCAAGTGTCTTGGTTCCTAAGTTGTTAAACGTGCACCATATGCGATGTTGCGCACCCGTCGTGGGATGCGTACAAAACTTATTCCAACGTCTCGAGAACAAGGTGTTTAACAAGGATACGTGATCCGGTGTTGATGGGTTTGCAACCCTCTTACTCAACAAGTTGTTTAGTAGGTTAACTTATCCTTTTACCATCGTGGGTTTATTTATTGCATGCACGCCATGTATACAAGAAATAGAAAAATGTTAAGACATACAGTATATGGAAATAACAAATTGAAATGTGTCACGGAGTTAGCTAGAAACCGCGACGTTTTATTAATACTTGCAAGTGTTTGTGAGAAACAAATAAGACATTATACTAAGGAAATAAAAAGTAAATACATAGATGTTTATTGGGTACTTTAGTAAAGTGCCTGAGCGCTTGTACGCTGGGCCGTAGCCACTCCTATAGGTAGCACCTCTTGAGGTTGCAGATGTTCCATGTGCGCGGCAGTTCTCGACCATCCAAGCCTCGTAACTTGTACGCGCCTGTTCCTAGTGCTTCAGTAACCTCGTAGGGTCCTTCCCACTTTGGTCCAAGCTTACATGTGTCTTCTGCATGGCTCGCATCATTGGCGCGGTAAACAAAGTCACCTGGTCTGAATGAAACACTGCGCACTTTAGCGTCATAGTATCCTTTCATCCTTGACTTTGATTTTGCCTCCCGTATAGGCTCGCGTTCGCGCCTTTCTTCTAGCGGTCTAAGTCGACCGTCTCGTCATCATTGGTTGCCACAATGATTTCAAGATCGCGGATAGTTGGCATGCCGATTTCGGTGGTATGACGGCACATCCGTAGACTAGAGAAAGGTGTGTCTCGTCTTTGGTTTTGATTGAGGTGCGATCGCCCATAAGACATGTGATAGCTCTTCCACCCACCTTCTTTTGTGCTTGTCTAGGCGTGCCTTAATTCCTTCGATGTTTCCACCAAAGACTTGCTTTGATAGGTGTCTGAAGCTTGTCGAGGCGATCTTGCTTAGTGCATCGCCTTGCGATTTTCCCTCTAGGAACTTGCTTGATGATGAATCACAAAGCCTTTGATCATTGTCTTGGTCTTGTCGAGATCTTGAATCATATTTTCTTCTTTAGCCACGTATTAAGCCCAACACGTGGTTGGCCACTAGTCGGGAGTCCACATTTCCTTCTAGGTTACGTACACCCATCCGAGCCGCAATGCGTAGTCCAAATGATTAGAGCTTCATATTTTGCCTCATTGTTTGTCGTTTGTAAATTCAAAGCGCAATGCGTAAGTGAATTCCATTCCTACGGGTTTGTGAGAATGAGGCTGCTCTCGAACCATCAGCGCATGAGGATCCATCGTAAACAAGATCCATGGATCATGCGGTTCCATCCTACTTGGTGTGGGTACCTCCTCGGTGTCGGCTTTTCGATGATGAAGTCTCGCGAATCGTCCTTTGATTGCGATGCGTGGTCTATAAGAAATGTTGTGCTCACCTAGCAATACACTCCACTTCGCTTGATCGACTGATCGTCGGTTTGGAGATGATCCGCTGATCGGTTGATGCGTGATTCTTGCTATTGGATGCGCTTGAAGTACTGCGTGGCGTTTAGCGACAAACACTAACGCCATAACTAATTTTTCCATGGCGCTATAGTTCATCTCCATCTTCTTGGCGCCTTGCTTACAAAGAAGACGGGGGTTTGTATTGAATCCCTATCTCATGAGTAGCATCTACTGATTGCTCCATCGATTCGATGACGGATACATAATTAACTCTTCCCCAGTCGGGTGCGACAAGTGTGGGAGCGTTGCGGTGTTGTTTAAGTTGTGTGAAGGCTTACGCCTCCGTAGTCCACGAAAATTTCCTTTTGATACACTTCTTGAGTGTTTTGAAGAGAGTAGAGACTTGTCTGCGACTTAGACAGAACACATTAAGACCGACTAGCTTTCCATTGAGAGATTGGACCTCCTTCAATGTCTTGCGGTGAAGGAAGTTCGATGGCGCCTTTGTCTTTTCTCGGACATGGTTTTATACCGTCGAGCTCTATTAGGTATCCGAGGAACATGCCTTGATGGCGCCCGAAGGTACATTTTGGGATTTAGCTTCATATTTATCTCTCGTAGAGTTTTGAACGTTTCCTCAATATCGCACTAACTCATCTTGAAGATGGCTCTTTATGACGGTCATCAACATAGACCTCTAGGTTGCGTGCCCAATTGCTTTTTCGAAAGCAATATCTACTAACCGGTGGTAGGTGGCGCTGCATTCTTGAGCCAAAGGGCATTTTGTGTAACAATGAGACGCCTTGGCTTGTGTAAAAGGCCGTTTTCCTCATCCTCCTTAGCCATCCGGATTTGATGATATCCTTTATACGCATCGAGGAAACACTTCAATGGATATCCGCATTGAGACTCTATTTTCCGCCTATCTCTCGGTAATGGGTAGCGATCTTGTGGACATGCTTTGTTAAGATCGGTGAAGTCCACGCGCATTCGCCACCACCGTCGCTCTTTTGACCATTCTTGGGTTAGAAAGCCGGTCATGGTAGTAGACTTCACGCATAATTCCGCATCCACCGGTTTGTGTACGCGGAGATCGCCACGCTACGGGGCTTGGCAGCGCTTCTTCGCGCGTGGTGGTGAGTACCCTTGTCGGATTCTCGACTTATGCTCAGTGATTGAGCGTGGTATCCCATCATGTCTTGGCTCCCATGCAAAATGACCAAGTTCTTTTGCAAGAGCGCACACAACTTTTGCCATTGTCCGACGGTGACCCTCCGATGGATATTTCTGTTCGGGTATTACGGGTGAATCGCAACCTTCGATTTGGAACTTTGGTTGCTTGTATTGCTACGATCGGTGTCGTTTCGCATGTAATCGTGTTACATTCTCTATGCGGTACAATGGCATTGTAAAGTAACAATGCCCCTTCCACCGGGAATTTAAGCATCCGTGCGTTGTTGATGTGGCATGCGATAGTCGATATCCTGTGTCTCCCGATATTGCCGTTGTATGGCGAGGAGATTTGATCACCATAAATTCCATCCAAGCCGTCATGGTGTTTTTCGTTTCCAATCTTGACCGGTAATCGTATTGCCCCATAGGCCATATCTTTTCACCGTAAAACCGATCGGCGCCGTTCGGCCGAAGCTTAGCTCGATTGCGTATTTCGGTCGCGATCGCTTGAAGCGGTGCTCATACATGATGTCCGCCGATGCTCCACCATCAACATACATGCGATGGATGTCGTGACCACTGCACTAATCTCAATGGTGAGTGGCTCGACCACTGCGTTGTCCGCCCGATTAAGGCGAGGAAAGAGATTTCGCTTCTCGGGAAAACTCATGGTCGACCTTCCGTCTAGTGACCCGCCATGATTGTATCATGTAGATGGTGTCGGCCTTTTCCTTGGGTGTCTCTTCTTGTTTCCACTCTTACTATCCTTTCCTCCTTGATATTTTTGACCAAATGGTCCAATCGCCTTCTTTAACCATTTTGTCAATGAGTCAAGCATTGGACACATTCGTTAGTGGTGTGGCCCTTACGTGCGTGGTAGTCACAATATCCATTCCCCACTCACCGATCCTCCGGAGTGCGCATTTGTGGTGGTCTTGGAAAGTTTGCACCTACATTGCGAGTATTTCCTTGGCGTTTTTGTCGATGGGGTGTACTTGTCGTTGTCGCGCCCACTCCCTTGGTTGCGATAGTTCTATTACTTGTTACTATTCGTGCATGGATTGTCTCCGAGTTGTTCTGTGACCGGTAGTTTGAATAGCTTCTCTTGCTATCCGCCATAGACTTCTCCTTGGACGAAGGACCGTGTGCGTTTCATGACTTCATCAAAGGATTGGGGAATCTTGTCATTCAATCTTTTGATGAGTTACGGGTTCTTGATCCCATTCATAAACCACGAAATTTTGAGTACCGGGACATGCTTTAACTTGCATACATTCGTCCTTGAGCGCTCCATAAAAGCGCTCGTGGATTCCCTTGGCTGTTTGACCCTAGCGAGTTCAATAGGGTTTTTCACACACTTTTTCCGTTGAGTAAAATTTAGGCGGGACGCCTTTCTCAATTCTTCAAAACCATTGATGCTTCTGCGTGGAAGCTTGTTGAACCAGTTCCGCGTGCTTCCCACTAGTGTGGAATTAAACATGTGGCACCACACTGCGTGTGGCCAGTTCTCAATAGTTGCGGCTGATTCGAAAATTTTTAGGTGATCGTCGTGGTCACTGTTCCGTCATAGGTTTTGACATTAGCAGCATGCGCCTCTTCTTGTTTTCGAGAAATCAGCGATCGTCTAGTGAGCGCATCCACCTTCCGACGACGCCACGGAGAGACATGTCTTCCTCCTCTTGGTCACGGTATTTCCTTCGGACTTCCGGTGTCGGTCTCGCTATCCTCGTTGTCAGAGGAATTATCGGAGGATGAATCTTCCTCCTTCGGCGCTTGCCTGACTGTCCCTCAATTTGTGCTTGAAGGACTTTTACTTGGGAGTATCGTCGCCCAAGTCCATCCCGGACTCTGCGACTACCAAGTCCGGGCGTGGACATTGGTGCGCCTTTCATCCTCCTCACTTTCTTCCACATCTTTGTGAGTCGGATGTATCATCTTCCTCGACTCTCCTTCCGATTCTGCTGAACACGGGGTCGGCGACTATCCTCCCGCGCTTCTCCTTCCGGACGGGTGGGGATGTCTCAAACTCCAGACCAAAGTCGAGTCGAGCATGCGGACTCGACCGACCTTTTCTTTGCTTCCTCTTGCATGAGAGTAGCTAAGGCTCGTAGTTTGAGAGACAAAACTACTTGGTTCTAATTCGTCGACCCCTCAGAACAGGGTATATGTTTCCATCAATATGCCCTTGTTCTTATCGGGTCGTCGGTGCTTTTGTGAAGTTAGCTTCAGCACCGATTGAAGTGGAGTAAAAGGAGTCTTGGTGGATCTCTAGCACCGGTGGCGGTGGTGGTTGTCAGGTTGTCCCGGCGGTTCCACCGGAGGGAAGACCGAGTCTGGCACGATCCACGATTTTAGCAAAGACTTGGTTGTCCAGTGCGCTTAGGAGTTGATCCGTTTGTCGTCTTTTTCCCGTGAGGTCTGTTTTACGATCGGACGACTTCCATGCTTCGTCATTCTAGTTCTTGGTTCTTAGTGAATGGTCCCACGGATGGCGCCACTTGTTGATACAAAAGTTGGGCGTTCCTTGTTTGGAGCTCCGGCTCTCGTACCAATTGAGAATCGTTGCTTGAGACATGCGCTAAGAGAGAGAAAACACCGTTAGGCTTACCGTGGATTGTCTCCCACTAAATGAATTTTGGACGGAAGTATCATTTTTTTTGTGTGTTTTCTGCGGTTTTGGTGATACCTATAATGTCATGTCTTGGTTTCGTTCATGTGAGCGTTTACCATCATCTTTTTATATACTTACAGTTTATTAATTTTGTGGGATAAGCTCTTGCTTACGAATATTAACCATTAAATTTTAGATTTTTACTGCGACTTGTTATAAAAGTCAACCTTATGAATTGCAGTTTCTATCACCAATACTAACATATTCATTGAAGTTTCATGAAAATGCCAAGACCCTTTACTCTTTTTGGTAATTTTGTTTCAGGGTTATCTTGATTTTCGGTTCTTGGTCACTTTTGCAACAGAGGGAGTCAGTTACGATTTAAAGATGTATGTAGTGGATGGAAAGGTGGGCGATAGCATGCATCTTCTTGGCGCTCTTTTTCTAGGAACATGGCCCGCCATTCTAACATTGTTAGAAAGGCGTGGCCGGCTTCCTCAACATACATATGTTGATTACACAATTACCAATCTTAAATCTCTTGTCATAATTGTTTTTACACTTGGGAATTTGGACATACGGTGATGATACACCAACTTCCTAGTCCACCGTCACGGAATAATTGGCCAGCGTTACATTTGCAATGGCGGGCGGAGTGGTTTTAAGCCTCGGTAATCTTTCAGCATAATATGCATGGGCATTTGTCGGTTTATCGATAACCTCGGTGATCTGCTCAAGTATTAAGCGTTATTATAGGTATCATCAAAGTCGCCATCATCATATCTTTACATAAACATGGATATAAATAGCTATTTTCAAGCGTATTTAGGTACAACTTTGAATTACTTTTTAGACGGAAAAATCAGCAGTAGAGATACTTTTCCCGAGGCGTGCGTGTTTCTTGATTCTTTGTTTGTTTTGGTTCCTTGTTGCATACATCAAGCGCCAAAGATAATCATGAAAAGCTTGATAGATTAGAAAATTCTCACACAAGTGGAAAGCGGTACATCTTCTTTCTTTGAATATGATTCTTTTCCAATAGTTTTGGAACTCTGTGACATGATTATATGATACTCAACAGTTAATCAAGAATGCATCAAACACGGTTTCAAGTAAGAACTCTCTAACTCCATCCGGCCGACTAACTTTTGCTCTTGCTCTTGGATACTAGTTTAATCCTTTTTACGGTATCGAAATGATATGGAGTATGGAAACAATAATGTAGATAAAGCAAGCGAGGCGCAAATTTTCTTATTGAGCTCGAGAGCGAAGAGCAATCAAGGTTATGTGATATATGATTTATCGATTCGCTTTTGTTTAATAATAAAGAAGATGGCTTCGTGTTGTCTTTGAACTTTAGCATATTTGTCGAGTTTGGTGTTTGGGAAAAGCACTTTGAGGTTTGGCCATATGTTTATTCATGGAATTTGTTTTTCGGTCTTCACACCAATTTTAATGTTGCAACCAATGACCAATGGCATACATTGGAGGATGGAGTCCCACATCTAAGTGTCTATACAGCTTTTTTCTACTTTTCTTGCTCATGTTTTGTGATAGCCATAACCTTGAACATTATGCTCCTTTACCGCCCGATGTTCAACTTGCCTCGATCTTCGATTAATGCATATTTGAATGACTGGGATGGTAGAGGTTGGGCACTTCCCACATTTTTTGTGTGGTTTGGGAATGGTCTCCGGTTTATGGGAGGACAAGTCTCTTGTTATCGCGACATCGATCACGATTCATGTTAGTTTTAAGTTGTTAGTTTTATCACCGTGTACTTACCGATGGTGATGAGGTTGTTGTGAATTCATTTCAGGCACTTCCACTTGTGAGTACCTTTTGGGGTGTGCTCCTTTTGGTGAATACCGCAAATCTTCCAAGAGAACATATGCACTTCTCACGGAATGTTATCCATGTTTATTGTAGTGGTTGGAGTTCTAATAGCATCACCGCCACCTAAGAATTAAAGACATTTCCTCAAACGATCAAAAAGAAAATTTGTTAGACTAGGCAATCACGCAAATGAACATTGTAAAGGAAGCAGGCACCTAAAGTTACGAAGCATAAAAATTGAAACTTGTACATTAGGAATAAGTTAAAGATTCATTACTTCTATTCAGTACATCGGGTTCTTGATATCATGCAATTTCTTTTTTGTCTTTCTTCAATGATGGTATGCATATATTTCATGATTCTTGGTTTGGTTATATACATTTTCATGTGAACTAAATGTAGAAATTATTTCATGGAAAATCTAAGCTAAAAAGCGCATAACATAGGGAATTTAGTGATTATTCTTGTTGGTTTAATGGACAAAATATTAATAGATATGTGTTAGGATCGAACTCGAGACCACGGATTGCACACTTTACATATGAGAATTAAAGATTAATAATTAATATAAAATGTTATATTAATTATTAAATAAACCTAAAACATAACGACCGTTAGTATTTAACGGAATAATGACTAACGATCGTTAGGCGAATAAAAGGAAAGTATTGTATATGGATTATTTAGAGAACAAGAAAGATCTAGAACCCCTTGTGGGTTATGGATCGACCGGTCATGGGTTACGGGAAACCCAAACCCAACCTAACTTGTTCACTAAGTTTTCTAATCCTATAAATACAAAACCAAGGATTCATTGTTGACAACTCTTGTACACGCAATTAATCTTGGGTTTTGGTTTCTTTCTTTGGTCCTAAAACTCGGCCGAATATCCTTATGAATAAGGGTTTCATTTTTGTTTTGTTAAAACAAATTGTTTTGTGTTTTCCTTTAAACTAGCATTTACTTTAATTCGTTAATAGTACGTGTGTGTACAAGAGCATGGTACAATCACGCTATTGATTGTATCTTGGATTGAATTACAAAAAGGTAAGGGGTAATTCTTATAATCCTATATTCATCAATTGCTAGTTTTGTGGAATTGATTCTTGTTCGGCTATAATAAAAAAGGTACGCATATTTTATGTTTATGTTAGTTAATTATTCATTATACGTTCCTATACGCTTCCGCACTTGCTTTGATGTTTATGTACTTTTATATATGATTGTCATAGTATATAATTTCAATAGTGGCATCACGAGCTTGGTTTAATGAGTAATTAATTACTAAACACGTAAAAACGAATATTGTATGTTTTTTGATATGATTATTTTAGAGCTTTGGTTATGATTATGTAAACCCTAATTTTAGGGTTAGGGCTTTTGCCCTAATTTATTTTAAAAATTTTTGTGGATCGAAATTTTTTTTATGGGTCGAATCCCTTAAAAAAAAATTAGTCGATTTCTTTAATTTTTTTTAGGGTTTATATTAATTGTTATGTTATCAATATCGAAACCTAGAATTAATTATTTGTTACGTGATATATTCATGAATAAATTGTTGTGTGACATGGAATTGTATGCGATCTTGTGACAACGTGAATAATTGTTATGTTAAATCCATGAAAACGTGCATGTTTGGCATGGATTATTGTCGATATATATATTTAATTGTTAAGATTGGTTATGCGAAAATTAATTGTTATGTTTTATACACATGTTTATTATTTTGATGAAATTTTGAATTGGGGAATACTTCATTAATATTAATGAATCAATTATGTGCAATTTGGTATATTTTAATTATGACTTACATGATCGATTCGTCGATGTATGTGGCTCACTTTCAATTGTGCGGTGAAAGCCCTAGTTAATATATCGTTAATTAACCTAGACATTGATTATTAATAGGTTTAATCAAATAAGTTGCATTTACTACTTGTTTACACGTATTAATTGTTAGTTATGTGCGCATTGTTTTAAGTTATTTATTTTTTATGGTTTATTTGTTTGTTTATTATGTGTGACAAGTTTTAAGCAAAGGGTAATTTTGAATAGAAAAATAAATTAGGGTTTGATTTGTTTTTTAAGAGTTAAAATTTTCAATAAGTTTAATTGATTGATGGTTTTGGTACAAACAGTGAGAACGGCTCATCCAATTTTGACAAACTATAAGAGGGGTACAAGGAGGGGAGCACATTAAATTGTGACCCGAAAGAAGGAGGTTATTGTTGGTATGAGACCAAATTCTCCGCTTCTTTGTGCGTCAAATTGGAGTTACCAAGTAGGCTATAAATGTACAAAATCATCTTAAGGGCGAATTAGCTTTAATTCCATGCGCCACTTTTGTGGTAATTATCCAAAACACTAAGTCTTTAGACTTATGCAAAAGTACGATATAATGGATGATAATTAAAGGTAAATTCCTTGATTGACGAAACCAATACCTCAATCAAAACTTTGATAATTTGATCTTTACGAATTGGTTAATAAAATGTTTTTTTTTTTTATTAAGAACTATTGATACAAAGTTGTATGCATACTTCTTCGTACATATTTGATTTGACACCATAAATCAAAACTAGTACCCTTTTAAAATTAAGTTAGTGCCATCTAGTTAAAGGAACACTCGAAGTTGCAATTTACATCATGTGGGAACTTGGCGAGATTGTGATGGATAGGTAAATCCATGTGTAGTCAGACCTTGCATGAACATATTTGCAGTTCTTTAAGTTAGACGACTTAAATTGAGTAGTAAGTGACACCTGGACTAAAGGCACAAGATGGGATAAAACATGTTTACATTTTTAATAGCGTTGGAAAATGTAAATCCCGTAATGATCTAGGAATTGGAAAATGTTTGCCAATTATTGTTCGACAAATTACCCTATTATATGCTTTTGTTACTAGCAGATCAACTGATGTAATGAACCTATGATAATTTGGATCCTAGTTTTCGAGAAAATACTATGGTTCTTGGAATATTACCTTGGGTATTTTATTTTCTTGAAAGTTTAATTATCGAAAATACTAAAATTGAATTTTGAAATTTCTTTAAAAGTATTAATGCAACATTAAACCGTAGCGTGAGGTTATTCACAGTATTGGTAAATTGATCTACACACTGTAAGGGTTTTTGGTAGAGTCAACTTTGCTAAAAGAATAAACCTATTCCTCTTTTCATAAGAAAAATGAGATTCAATCCTATTCCTTTTCATGAATGAGAAAGGTATGATAGGACAAATTAGAATTGTCTAAATTCTAAATAAATAACTCGTAAGCAAATTTTAATAGTTAAAAAAATTGCATATTTTATGAGATATTAAATTAGAAGCTAGACTAATTTACTGCAAAATTGGTAAAAGATAAACTAGCATATTTTATCTAGTTGTTGCGCTTTGACCATTTAAAAGTACTACTTACAATTGTTGGAATAGTAGAACTATTAAGAAAGAAATTGCATGCCAAATTTTTCAAGTTAATAGCATTGATGGATAATTAATCATCTACATAGTATAATACACTCTTTCAGTACATAAATAATTGTTATGTATGAACTTTCTCAAAAGTGTAGGGAAGTAAATAGAACACTATTTTTTTTTTTTCACTGGTTAATGAAACACTTACAATGTTGTCAAATCCAGTGGGAGTATTGTGTTCTTATTACTGAATAAAGAATTAATGTAACGATCTCTAATTCAGTGGGAGTTACAAGCTTTGTCATCTTGGTAGTAACCCAGATTATCTCTAGAATGTCTTAAGATAATTACTTTCCACTTGTAGACACTTATGTTTTCAAAGATAGTCATGTACGTTTTCTTATTAGACAATGAAGTGGTTCTACATCTACTACTTATTTAATATCAATGACACAATCATATTAGTCACATAAACAAACATATGTCGTGTTGTTTATACGCTACATGATGTTGTTCCATGCACAAGTGGGAGAAATCTATATTGTGTGCAAGGTACAACATATAGGTATATGATTTAACAGATTCTCTTGTTTGCAAGGTAAAGAGACTAACGTTCTAATATGACTTGTACATATCTAATTCAAGAAACACTTGGTGTTGCAATTTAAGTCATGTGAGAACTTGGCGAGATTGCAACAACAAAGTAAATCTCCATGTGAAGTCAGACCTTGCATGGACATATTTGCAGTTTCTAAATTAGACAAGTATTTAGAACATGTGTCAAAATGATATATAAGACTACTTTAAATTAGATATTTATGTATTATTAGAATGACATAAATGAAGTAATCTAATACTACTTCAATTTGTTTATTATTTTGGAATGACATAAATGAAAAATAATGTAGTCCTACATTATTGGAAGTAAATAAATTAACTTGAAATTACTATTGAAACCAAGAGTTGTGTTCATAATTACTTTAGTTAAACATGTTTATGATTCATTGTAAAGACATAAACATAAAGTCTTTTAAGACTTATAATAAAGTAAGACGTTAACTTGTTATATTTTTTAATTAAGACATATACAAGAAGTCATTGAGTTGATCAATGATTTATAACGTATAATGGGATTATAACTGTTTATGTTTTCTTGATGAGACATTGATATGAAGTGACTTGGTTAAAAAGTACTTGTGTTATAAAACATGCAATTGGCTTGGAAAGACTATTATACCATTAAGTTGACTTAGTTGGTAAATAGGTAAGCCAAAAGGAATATGTTTATCTTATATATTATTAGATTGTCTTACAATATTAACTCTAATGAATACCACAAGTTGATGGTATGTTCAGTTAGGAGAATCAAACTCTATGTGATTTGTTTGATTCAAGATAATCATCACTTCTTTCTTAAAAAGTAACAAGGTTAGAAAATTGAGTATGGATTGAATATACTCAATATGACTCCAACCTAGAAGATTAATAAAACACCACTTTATTATGGAATGTGATGAATCACATTAAGTTTTAAAATTGAAGATTCTGAATTTGTTAAACTACTTTTGAATAGGTTATTAACAGACTAAAGTCAGGAATTATCAGTGTGTATTTGTAATGTCCCAAAAAGAAAACAATATAGTTTTGCTCTAATTGCTAAGTATACATAGATAGTCTATATATTACAAAAGGCAAGTGGGAGTTTTTTTTTTATCTTGAAAAATAAAATTACAAAATACATAATCTTCTTAAATACACTAGTAAATATTATGATGAGGCTAGATAAGAAATGTTAACCTCAAGATGATGGAATTTTCATTCATAGATTTGCAAGTATATCTAAGATATTTGATTTATATGTTGAGAAGAACATGAGTTACAGGATTATAATAAACCTGATAATCATTATGATGGATTATCAAATATTGAATTGGGTAAATTACTCATACTACGAATGTTAAAGATGTTGTCCATAAAGATAATCAATTTTAGAAATTTGGTTTATCTTAATAGTTAGACTAGAGAATGAAGATGAGTTTCTTCAAAGATATGGAAAACTCTAGTGGTTTAAATCTCTGTATAGAAATCATATGGACAAAATTGTACATATATTTAATGCATGTTTTATGACAAGATTATTAATCATACTTAAGCAATTAATTGTGATTGAATATTCTTTCCTAAGACACATTAAATATATAAAGATGATAATTGTCATACTTGGTTTCATTAAGATGAAATATGATAATGGAATATAAAAACTCTTTCTTGAGAAATTACTTGAGCGAGGACGGTAAGTAATCGAAAGTTTTTTTTTTTTTAATTCTTATAATCTTTGGAAGTGTACGAAGTGCAATAATTCATGAATGGATAAATGCATGCATCTATGAAATTATTCTTCGTTATTAAATCCTAGTTTTGATTTATAATTGAAATAAGATAAATTTTAAGTATTCCTGAAAGCTAGTGGGATAAATTTTAAATCTCTGTATAGAAATCATATGGACAAAATTGTACACATATTTAATGCATGTTTTATGACAAGATTATTAATCATACTTAAGCAATTAATTGTGATTGAATCTTCTTTCCTAAGACACATTAAATATATAAAGATGATAATTGTCATACTTGGTTTCATTAATATGAAATATGATAATGGAATATAAAAACTCTTTCTTGAGAAATTACTTGAGCGAGGACGGTAAGTAATCGAAAGGTTTTTTTTGAATTCATATAATCTTTGGAAGTGTACGAAGTGCAATAATTCATGAATGGATAAATGCATGTATCTATGAAATTATTCTTACGTTATTAAATCCTAGTTTTGATTTATAATTGAAATAAGATAAATTTTAAGTAATCACGAAAGCTAGTGGAGTATTATGTTAGGTTTTAAATCTTATATGTTGTATAACATATAGGAAGTAACATTCCTTGTGCTAAATGTTAAGTCTTAGATTGGAATGAAACTTCACTTGTAAGATATAAAATTAAAACATACAACCTTTGAATATATGTTTAATAAACATGTGCGTAAAATAAATGATTCTAATAAAACATGATATATCATTTGGGAAATGGATAACTATTTTTTGACAAGATAGAACATGAATGAAATCTAAGTTTGACCTGTAGATTCATCATGTACATCATGTTGTGTATTAAAATTATTGTATCATTCTTGGATAAGAAGTGATTTGACAACATTGATATCTAACTAAAAGTTATTAGATAACTTGTATAATAAATATTCTAATAGAATTACATCCTCATCCTGGAATTGCTCCTAGATTTCATGGATGAACAATATGCCAATTGTTGTGCAAATTGTCATCAACAACAAACTTGAAAGTTTGGAAGACATCAAACATTGCACAATAAGATATTAAGGTTTACAGAGTTTTAATGAGCACATTGTTGTTTGTATACAATGATATTGGTTTAATTGAGATGACACTCAATACTAGTCATGGTAGGATTTCATCCTTGTTAATGGCCATGTGAACTAGTTGTGCTTATCTAAGAGCACAGTTGCATTATACATTAAAAGAATAAGAATACTTTAAAATTTAAAATGTTTGAAAGTTTAATTGTCATAAATTAGTGGTAGAGGATGTCACACACTTTATAAATTATTATGTGGATTGGTGAATGCACACATACAAGGACTTCACTAATTGAATTCTTGAAATAAGTATTCTCAAAATTACGATAGATCAAGTTGGTTGATTTATGCATTGTCAACAAGTATGATTATCATTACTTGAGGCATAATTCATCAATGGAATTTTCATGCATTGATCTATTTAGTATTTGTATAAAGGGTGTTAAACAATTATTATAATAAATCAAATACTTGGTATGTTTGATTTTATAATATATTATATCCTATATTGCATGTTTAATCCGTGAATAAATTTATTTATTCTAAATCGTCCGTTGTCAATTAATGATATGGGAGTATCGTTAAATTAAGACAAATCGAGTGATTTGGTAGAATATACTTAAAAGTATATTGATGAGAAAACATACAAATTTCGGATGATATTCATGAATTGAATATAGGACTTATCCCATTGCATGATTTTACTTTATGGATATTGTTATTAAGTAAATCATGAATAGTTATCCTCGGACTTGAGATACGGATAAGTTTCATGAATGTAGTGTATACGTGGAACAACTTAACGCTATATGTGGCGGTAGTCATAAGGGTTGTTTCCGGAAGTGTTGCAAAGTTTATGGGTTAGTCTCGTAATCAGATAGAATTTGTTCTTCAAATTTATTTGGAGTTTAATCTTCTTGGGGCCCTCGTGGGTTGACGAAGATGTTTATGTACACGCCCAAAGATCTCCCGATATGTTCGAAGATTTGGTAATTTTGGTCAATTACTTAAAGCGAGAAGCAGAATGGTTGAATAAAGAATGACTTAATTCCATATCTTTACTTAACATGATATTAGAAACAAAGGATAATAATAATGAGAAATCATTAAAGGTTTTCAGGGCCTTGCTTGAGTTGTACTAGAGGCATCGAGTGTTGCTAGGCGCTAACCGATGTGATCACACTATTAAGATATGTCCAAGTGGGGCCGTTGGTTTAATGGACAAAATATTAATAGATGTGTGTTAGGATCGAACTCGAGACCAGCGGATTGCACACTTTACGTATGAGAATTAAAGATTAATAATTAATATAAAATGTTATGTTAATTATTAAATAAACACAAAACATAACGACCGTTAGTATTTAATGGAATAATGACTAACGATCGTTAGACGAATAAAAGGAAAGTATTGTATATGGATTATTTAGAGAACAAGAAAGATCTAGAACCCCTTTGTGGGTTATGGATCGACCGGTCATGGGTTAGGGGAAGCCCAAACCCAACCTAACTTGTTCCCTAAGTTTTCTAATCCTATAAATACAAAACCAAGGATTCATTGTTGACAACTCTTGTACACACAATTAATCTTGGGTTTTGGTTTCTTTCTTTTGGTCCTAAAACTCGGTCGAACATCCTTATGAATAAGGGTTTCGATTTTTGTTTTGTTAAAACAAATTGTTTTGTGTTTTCCTTTAAACTATCATTTACTTTAATTAGTTAATAAATGCGTGTGTCAAGAACGCATGTACAATCATATTATTGATTGTATCTTGGATTGAATTACAAAACGTGGCGGTAATTCTTATAATCCTATAAACCCTAATTAGAATGACTTCTAGTTTTGTGGAATTGATTAACGCTACCTAGAATAAAAAAGGGACGCATATTTTATGTTTATATTAGTTAATTATTTATTATCGTTCTACTTATCTGTTACTGCACTTGATGTTTATGTACTTTTATATATGATTGCAACAATTACATCTAATGAAGTATCAAAGACATGAGCCAAGTAGCCAACTTCAGTTAATCTAGTGAAATATACATAGAGTGGCGTTTGTTTGTAGCAAAGAAATGGAATGACATAGGATTTATTGGACCAAAATTTTGAAGCATGTTTGGTTCCATATATTGAATCTTCGAATAAACAATTCTCTTATCGAAAAATGGTGGTCTTAGTTACTGATATGATCAAGTGGAACTTATTTGTGAACATCTTTTGGATAATGTACTTTATAATAACTAGTTATTAATATTCAAAAACAGTCACTTAAAAGTGATTATTTACCATTTGAGAAAGCAATATTCAGATTAAAAAAAAACGCATGCTCAATCCACAAGACCACAATGCAATTCATATTTCGTCAAGAGGCATTAGAATATAGTTAACCTGATATATGCTTCATACCAAGTCTAGTTAACTCTTCTCAAATACTGAACCTTTGTCTAATTAAATTCCTTAACCTGTCTTCCCAATATTGCAAGAACACGAATGCAATCATGCATTAATAATGGTTCATGAATGTACGTATTAATTGTATCATCCAACGTTGCATAGTTTATTGACGTCCCAATTTTGATGTCTTTTTACTCTTGTCGACAGTGATCACCATTGTATATGTTTGACACACAAGAGCGATACGTCATGTGTTTTTTACATTATTATGTTATTTATAGAAACAAAGAAGCTGTCTTCGAAACTTTAGCTTATATTATGAGTTTCTGTTTTAGTAATGTTATTTATTACACGTTTCAATAACAATTACTTTTGCAAAATCGTTCTGTTTAAAAATGTAGACTAGAATTCATTGAAAAACGTAATAGACATACAAACAAATGAATGATAATATATTTGTGTAGTTTACAGGCTTTTCATATATATATATATATATATATATATATATATATATATATATATATATATATATATATATATATATATATATATATATATATATATATAGAGAGAGAGAGAGAGTTAGGATCGAATAAAGTAAAATTAAAATAAGAATGATAAGAAGAAAGCATAACCTATACTCGTTTCGGATCTTGGCTCTGAAAATAGATAAATCTCCTCTTAAATTCTCCTCTATTTGAAATGTGTCTTTATTTGAAATGTGTGGGTAAATTCTTCTTATTCATTATTCTTCTTATTAAATCTCTTCCCCTATATATATATATATATATATATATATATATATATATATATATATATATATATATATATATATATATAGGATAAAGATCAAATAAAAAAAAAATATCAGTAAAAGATAAAGATTTTTTTTTCAAAAAAGTTCACGAAAAATTCCCAAAAATCCCACAAGATCGGGTATGATGGTGCGTGAAAAAGTTGTGAAAACTTTTTTCTAAAAGTTGATATTTTTCCGAAAAAATTATGAAAATATCGTTCTTGCATTCGTCTTTTTGTGCGTCAAAATTGGTTTTAAACAACTTGACTTTTTCATCAAAATAACATTCGCGTGTTAAAACAAGTTAAAATTTTGTGCATCAATTTTTTTTGCGCATCAAAATTGTTTTTGTCGTTAAAAGCGATCAAAACTCAAATTATAAAAATGTTTTCACAAAAGTTTTATGCACCAACATACCGATCTTGTGGGATTTTTTAGAATTTTAGTGATGTTTTTTGAAAAAATCTTTTTATTCTTTTTACTGGATATTTGTCTTTATTTTAACTTATATATATATATATATATATATATATATATATATATATATATATATATATATATATATATATATATATATATATATATATATATATATATATATATATATATATATATATATATATATATATATATATATATATATATATATATATATATATATATATATATATATATATAGGAAAGATCAAATAAGAAGAATAATTAAAATAAGAAGGGTAAGAAATTATTACCCACGCGTTTTAATATGGGAGGAAAATTTGAATGAAGATCATCCAGTTTTGTAGGTGCGTCAGAATGGTGGTTGTAGTTCTTCCTTCTTATTTTATTATTAACTTATTCGATCCTAACTTTATATATATATATATTTTAACAAAATGGGTCCCGTTAAAACAATTGCACATATCCCTCTTGCGTTTGGCTTGAGGTTATGAGGATGAAGGAATGACATTCATTCTTAATTAGTTGTTTGGTTTTTGAAAATAGATATGAAACTCACAATGATGGCGGGTTTATAAACCCATTCCTATATCCATATCTATAGTCATTCCGATATACAAACCAAACGCCCATCATTCTACATGTGCTGAATGTGACATTAGTATTGTACTATCTTTTTCTTGGTCCCATGATTAGTTTGGTACCATATAATTATAAATTGTTAGATACCATTGTTTTGGAGTAAATATGGGTCCATTAACCTTCACAAAAGTGGACCTTTTCAATGACTTATTGCAAAATGGTACACAGATGGTTAACAATTTTGCTTTTGTCATTGTCCATGATTGGTTGGCATTATGTCATATTATTATTTTCTCTTTTTTGTGGTTGGTAAAATAGCTAAAGATTCTTTGGAGATTCATCTTGTTATTTGCAACTTTTTCAGATATTGAGCTATGGTAGGTTTACTTTTTTGTTCAAGATACAACTTTATGATTTGTCTGTGTTTGCTTTTGTTCATGTGATCAATTTACCAACTTCTTTGTATGATCAAGTTTTATGCAACAAGAGTCTTCACTTTTGAATTTCAATCCTTGGATTTGCAGCACTCAACTTATATCACCTATCCTAAACATATTCATTCAAGATTCTTAATTATAATGACATCCTTAAATCTTTTTGGTATTTTGGTTCCAGGGTCTTCTAGATTCTCGTTTCTTGGTCACTTTTACAACAGAGGAGCCATTTCGGGTTTGAAGATGTATGTTGTGGATAGCAGAGGAGGAGCAATAGTATGCATGCTGCTAGCACTCTTTTTCTAGGAACATGGCCTGCCATTCTAACGTTATTAGAAAGACGTGGCCGGCTTCCTCAACACACTTATCTTGATTACACAATCACCAACCTTCTGGCTGCTGTCATAATCGCATTTACATTTGGGGAATTCGGCCATACCAATGATGATATTCCCAATTTCCTGAGTCCAGCTGTCACAAAATAATTGGCCGAGCGTTTTATTTGCAATGGTGGGCGGGTGGTCTTAAGCCTCGGCAATCTTTCAACACAATATGCATGGGCATTTGTCGGTTTATCAGTAACCTCAGTGATCTGCTCAAGTATTACCGTTGTTATAGGTATCATTATAGTCACCATCATCAGTCACTTTATAAACGCGGACATTAAATAACTTTCTTGAAACATATTTAGGTACAACTTTGAACTACTTTTTAGACGACAGAATCAACAGGGCCGAGATACTTTTCCCAGGTGTTGCATGCTTCTTGGTTGCTGTTTGTTTCGGTTCTGTGGTGCATGCATCCAACGCCAAAGATAATGAGGCAAAGCTTGATATAGTGGAAGATCCTCACATAGGCGGAAAAGGGTATATTTTCTTTCTTTGAATACAATCAATTACAAAGCTAAGTTTGGAACTCCAGTGACATTATTAATACATGGTACTTGACAGATCAGTTAGTCACGGAGTAGACACGAATTCAAGTAACAACGCTCTACTCCATCCGGTTCGACTATTATTTTTTAGGTTTTGTATACATGTTTAATCGTTCTTTTTAATTCTCAGTAAAGGATTTGGAGTATGGATCTGCTAATGCAGGGAAGGCAAATACAGGAACTGCCAATTTTCTTATTGAGCTCGAGAGCAGAAGAGCAATCAAGGTTATGTAATACATGATTACAAGATACATTTAGTGTATGTTGTATACAAGGAAATAAACTCCTTAATTAGGCGTATTAGGGCATTTATTACATTTCTTTTGTTCACATGAGGTCTTTGTCCGTTAACCTGTGCAATTCTGGTTCATGTCCTAACACAAGTCTTGTATGTAAGCCAATGAAAACTCAGTTCCTAAACTAGTGGTTTGCTAAGCGTTTGCATTTTCTCAAGTTTCAGGTGTTTGGGAAAAGTACTTTGACTGGTTTGGCCATATGTTTATTTTCGGGACTTTGTTGCTCTCTCTTCACACCGCTTTTTAATCTTTACAGCGAATGACCAATGGCATACATTGGAGGATGGTGTCCCTCACTTAGTGTCTACACAACGTTTTCTACTTTTCTTGCTCGTGTTTTGTGATTGCAATAATCTTAAACATTACGTTTCTTTACCACCCAATGTTCAACTTGCCTCGATCTTCAATCAAGGCATATTTGAATGACTGGGACGGTCGAGGTTGGGCATTTCTGGCTGGTTTGTTGTGTGGTTTTGGGAATGGTCTCCAGTTTATGGGAGGCCAAGCTGCTGGTTATGCTGCAGCAGGCGCAGTTCAGGTTAGTTCAAGTCTGTATTTTTCAACCTTATTGTGCAACTAAGCAATGCATTATTCTAGTGCTCAACTCATTTTAGCATCTAATTCGGTGCATTTGATTGGAAGCATTATTAACTGTGCTATATCTAGGGTGAGCAAAAAAAACCGAAAAACCGAAACCGAACCGAAAACCGAAAAAACCGATCCACAATAACCGACCGAAACTAAAAACCGATGGTTTGGTTTTTCAGTTTTCATATAACGAAACTTCGGTTCGGTTTCGGTTTTGATATAGAAACCGAACCATGCAAACGAACCGAACCGAACCGTTGCATTAACTATAATATATTTTAATATTTTATGTACATCTGCTCATTCTTCCATATATTTGTTTATGTTCTAATAGGCGTGGGAGACATGTAGTAAAAAGAGGCTGTCCCTCCATACTTTATTCTTTATAGTTGTGGTCATCATGTTTGGAGCATCACTTCATTTAAATATTCTTGGGGTCTACAAGTCTAGTGCTTTTGATCATAATTATAATCAGTGGTTACATTTATATAGGATATAGTATGCTACATTGAAGTTTCACTTTGAGGTCTTATGTGACTGGTTCTCTAATTTCGTATTATGTTTGCTTCATTGCTTCGCATCAGTGAATTCTACAGTGAGAATTTCTGAGTTCGCTGCAGCTTCGGATTATTCAGTGCAAGTCAGTGTGTTTGGCAGCTGGGTGGTTAGTCTATATATGCTTCAGTGGGTGTGTCCGATAGCATGTTGCGTTCCTTCTGTCTTTTATTGTCCTTCATGGTCGTTCATAGGTATAGCAGTAATAGTTTAGTCGCATGTCATTCGTTTTGGTCTTGCTTCTTGGCAGGTGCTTGTTATGGTTTTCGTTGTAAGTTCGAGTTTGTACTTTTTCCTTTGTATGTTTCTTTCCCGGGGCTCATCCTTTTTAATTACCTTGTTAAGAAGGTGGGTCGCCTTGTATATCAGTTATCAAAAGTTTTCTGTAGTCCAAGTTTATCAAATGTGATGTGCCTTGTATAGTGTACTTGTGTAGCACAAGCCCAATTTAGTGGATAACCGAGAAACCGACCAAACCGAACCACGAAACCGAACAAAAACCGAAAAACCGAAACCGAGAAAAACCGACGGATTCGGTTATGGTTTTTAAAAAACCGAACATTCGGTTTTCGGTTTCGGTTTTGGTATAAAACCGAACCAAACCGAACCATGCATGCTAGTCAAAAGTATTAACTAGGTTCGTAGGTTGGTATATAATCTAATCCCATGAATGCTAGCTAGACAAACTACAGTAGTAGGTTCAGTTTACAACTAATCGCATCTAATTCCACTTCCAAGTACTGCCCAGATGCAAAACAGAGTAATGCTGTACCACCCACCAATGCATTTGGATAAATTCTCAGAGTCATGACTATGTTTACCTTACGAGCTTTATTTAAATTCTTTTCAGGCGCTTCCACTTGTGAGTACCTTTTTGGGTGTGCTCGTTTTGGTGAATACCATAAATCATCAAGAAGAACATATGTACTTCTCATAGGCATGCTTTCCATGTTTGTTGTGGCTGTTGGACTTCTTATGGCGTCATCTGGACATCGAAAAATTAGTGACATTACCTTGAGATGATCAAAGGCAAAAATGCTACATTACATATTCACTGTCGCTGTATAATCAAAATTGTACAGTAAAAAGATATGCATAAAGTTACAAATCCACGGAGATCAAAACCGAAAGCTGTGCGATGATAGATTCAGACAAGACTAAGATAAATGCAAAATTGTATAAAAATGTTATTTAGTAATTGGCGATACTGGTTTGCATGTACTGGTACATCATGTATCTATATTTGTTCTGATATCAAATTAGATGTAAACAAACTCTCATATAACTATCCAAAAAGCGTGAGTAGGTACCAACGTCTATCTAATCATTAAACTGTATCAGAACCTAAATTCATCGATCATCATCCTATTTTCATTATCCAGAGTGGGCAACTGTTTGATTTTGTCTGTATAGATGAAATCTTCTAGTTCATTTTTTGCCAGACCTCGCGGCTCCAGTTTGCCCTCAGATGATTGATGATGACAAAAGGCGCTCTGTTTTCCAGCCCGACGATTGGAGCTGCCAATTGCATAAAAAGTACATATATCCAGGTTACTTTGTGTGACAGAAATCATCTTGCACATATATCTTTGAAATTCAAATTTATAAAATAGTTGAATTACATATGATGAAATGTACCTTCAAAAGAAAGGATTCATAGTGTTTGTCCATCCATGTTTGGCTATCTGTGTGTAATGATGTAGGCTTACTGTAGAAAAGATTTGCCATGACAAGAGCATGAATGAACCCACGCATTACATCACCAGTAGTTGAATCTTTATGCATCACAATGCTGACAATTCCTTTCTTCTCAAGTAACAAGTATTTTGCTGAAAGCCAAAACAGCAGTGATTAATACGAGTATTCTATGTTGACAAGAACGTAATGATAGGAAGTTAGTAAACCTCAACCTTTCTCGTATCGAGATCCAGCGGAACTTAATAACTCCAACCTGTTTGTATACAAGTAACAAAAATTAGTTTTCTCGATAAAGAATAATGAGCTATAATGTTAATTTGTATTTGATCCAATTAATAACACCCAATACTTTATCTTTTAACATCTATCTAAATACAAGTAAACTAGTCTTTTTAGAATGGAGGGTGGCTGATGATGTTGCCCCAAAAGTTCAGAAGCGGCAAGCTCTATATTGAAAGAGCGAATGACAAAAAATAAAATACAATTAGAACTCACATTTCTAGGCTGTTTAGTGTGAAACCCTGACACCTAACCGTACCGTGCATCCAAAATTTTGCTATTCTTTGAGCCCCAAGAGCTGAACCATAATGGTAAGACATGCTCCGAGACTGATACTTGTTTGGGAGAGAGAACTGCACAGTGCAGACAGATGAATTAAGTTATCATGCACCTTGATCAGGATTACATACTAGTAACATCCTTTAATCTACAAAGAAGGATCTCATATCAGTACACTTTGAGCCCACAAAACCATAATGATATTCTTTCAATTATCTTTTTCTTAAATCTTTATATAATAATAGCTGTATTGAACTTTATTTCATAACAAAAGATATCCCATTCCTCACCTTGACCCGTCTCCATAAAATGCCGCAAAAGGATTGAGCCTCTTTCACAGTTTAACGTAGTCAGATTAAGGCACCTAACAGCTTTGTAATTAGCTAGAAACCACCAGCACATGAAATACAAAGAGATGATGAAATTAGTTTCAGTTTAAGATTTATATTGACCTTCAGGTCATAAGCAGATAGAAATAGAACGTAGAAGCATAACTAACCATACATGTGGAACATGGTGAGAGACAGAAAAGAGAACCATATAATTTTAGCATGCCCCATTGTGATGTGTGCAAGAAACATTCCTAAAGCCATTCAATCATTGTTGCAACCGTTTCTGACTTCCTTCCTGAACAAAAACATATGTAAGATTATGAGACATAAATGTGGTATTTACAGTCAGAAGATCAGGAAATCACCTTTGCAGATATATCTGCTGCGTTATTTTGAAGAAGCGAAATGCTGGGTCAAAGCGGCTCTAGTTGCTCCACTGGCAACACCAGCTAAAATAGCGAGTTGGAGGAGATTATAAATAGTGAAATGTTTTAACTGGTAGCTAATTTTAAGATGTGAAAAAACATAAATGACTTACTGAAAGATCTTGATAAGCTCCCTATGCAGACAATAAAGACAAATGCGAAGGAAACAATGGAGATAGAAGGTCCATCAACATTCCTGCAACAACGTTCAACTAAGATTTCTCTGCTGAGCGAACCGACCAGTATGCCCAGACAATAATAAGTGACTTATAAACAGCTGTAATGTGGTATACATACAGCATAGGAAGCTTTGAAGAATTTAAATTTCAGCCCCAAAAGTTAATTGTACAGATCACTTCCTTGAATACCATGGATCATAACAAAAACTTCTTAAAAGCAACAAAAAACAATGGGCTATTACCAAGATCATTCATGAGATCTGCAACCAAACGCCACATTTTCGCATTGCTGTCTAGATTAGAGCCCTGAACAGAAAACAAATATCGAGTGTAAGTGTTCGCGTATCTTCGATGACTAATGTTTTACAAAGTTGAGATAACCTACATAGACTAAAATCCAACTACGTGCCACATCAGCTGTAGCTCATCTTACAAATTCACATTCTAGGCAAATTTTGGCTCTTTATTGGTAGTGCTGATAACCACATAGTCGTTAGAGGTATAATCTGAGACAAGGCATCTATACTACTTTATAATGCATTTAGGCCTTCTAAAATTAGAAGGCTTAAAAATTCATTTTACTTCCTTATTATGGAAAGATATATTATAATGTATGTAAAATTAAGATAAAAGCTCCAATCATGAGATGACATGTCACTTCTTAACAAACTCCAAACCTAACTTCTAACAAACTACAAGCTCTACTCCCAACCAAAAAATTAAGATAAGGAACTCGATTATAAAATGACATATGTCACTTCTCAACTAAAAATTCATCTTTATTTTCAAATTAAAATATCTTTTTATCTACTTATTTATATTATAATCTAATTTCACCATATTTTCTAAAATTTTATACTCTTTAATTCAACATCCATTTTAATATATTTTATGAGTTTTAGTTTTTATATTTTTAGTGGGTTTATTTTATTTTAATTCAAATTTTTACAACTTTAACCTTTATTTCATTTATTCCAATCAATATAATCTTGATTAGTCAAAATCATATACTTTTGGAGAGTGTTTGGCGTAAGAGATTAAGAGGTATTTTATATGCGGAATAATGATGTCGCGTGAAAGTTACGGGTAACCCAAACAAACACTTACAACTAACACATATACATTCGAAGTGTTGTAAACGAATTCACTAAGCGGGTAAGCAAACATATAACTATACTTATAAGCCATACTTGTCACCACCATCTCATCACATCACCACCTCAAAACATTTGTTCGCTAAAATAGTCATCGGTGCCGCCGCATTGTGTGGTACCCTTCTATATATAATAAAGTAAACACCAAAGACACACTGCGAGTTTCTAGATGTGACAAATGACTTCATTTTAGGTGCATCACATGGTGTTCATATACAACGCTGCTTATAGAGATAACATACAAAAGTATACCAACCAATTCGTACTTTCTATCCTCGGAAATATGCATGTACACAAAGATGAAATACAATGCGCAGAGCAGCATACCTGATAGAATGTGAACATGACACCTCCAAGCATTCCAGTTAAATCCCTCAAAAACCACTGCAAGAATTCCAAAATGACGAAAACGATTATACGTAAGCTGAATAAAAGTTCATAGCAGACATGATAGAAGATATGGTACCTGAAAAGTAGCGCCAATAACAGTTGCAGATTTCTCCCCGACTCCTATAGCACTTAAAAGAGCCTAGTGAAATAGATACACGTGAATGAGTATTTCAACACACACTTGATATTCAAATGATGATAAACTTATACTCGTACTTGTGTGGAGAGCATCATCCTTATGTATGTCGAAAGTCCCTGAATAAAACATCAAAACCATTACAAAATATCCATACAGTACCTCCTATAAGCAATAACTGATTTCAAACCTGCAATAGATCCCATGTCTGAAAAGGAATGTAATCTGGAGTCACACTACTAGGAAACCCCTGATCCACAAAGTAAAAAAAGTACCGTAAGAAACTTTAAGGGAACAGGAAATACCTTACAAAAGGTCAATCTCATCAATAGTTTGTGTGCCCTTTCGTAAACTAACTTCACCTACCGGCCACAACTTAATAGTATACCAATATTTCAAACACTAGAAAAACTATGAGAAAAATAAAATGCAGGACACCTAGGGTATGTTTGGCAAGGAGCATTTAGTGTTTAACTCGTTTGGCAATCAGCGTGTATGTTTTCTAAACCCTACTTTTCAGATTATGCTACTTGAAGAAGCGTTTACCTTTTTTCGTTATTATACACTTTATAATTAAAGACACAACTACGCTTTAATAAAACAAACAGCTATACCACCGCGTAACTGCACTACTAATTTTTCCAAACATAGCCTTAATTAGTCCTATTGAAAGTCTTGCTAAATGGCGATTACAACTTCTTTATGACCACGTTTAATTGGTCATGTAACCATAACGACTATAATGGGGATAATTATGGGGCTATTAATGGGCGATTAATACTCATAATTCCATTGGAATAGCTCAAGAGTAACCTCCTATATATAGGAGATCCGAACATGCATGAGATACATCTGAAAACACAAAACACTTATTAGCGAAAGGGTTATAGAATTGTGCCTAATTCTCTAACTACATTTGGTCTTATCCCAGTAGATATTCGTGATACCCGGGCATTGTGGTGAATAGTTTACTTTGGAAAGTGATCACACGATTCAAGTGATGTCCGGTAACCACCTAGTGGTATTACTCTGTTATTGATTGTCTTAACCACGTTCTTGGGGCTAACCTAACAATCAAAGTAAACTATTTTGTGATAATCAATGGCAACTATGCAATGAAACACATGGCTTCAAACTTTGCTAAAATTGGACAAGTTTGAAGGGTGGACTTTAGGAGGTGGCGGAAGAAGATGCACTTCTGGCTTTGTCGAGCATGAGTGTGGTCATGTCTTGACTACTCCAATTCATGATGATGGTGATGATGCTCTTGTGGAGCGGATCATGAGGAGGAGCAAGTGGGAGAATGATGACTACATATGCGAGGTCTTATTCTCAATGGTATGTCGATTCTTTGTTTGATATTTATCGAACTTTGAATCTTTCAAAGAACTGGGATTCCTTGGATGCCAAATATATGGTGAGGATGCATCAGTAAAGTTCCTTGTTAGTAATTTCACAAATTACAAAATGGTGATTCAAGACCGGTTATGGAACAATACAATGAACTTCTTGGAATACTTGGAAGGTTTACACAACACCAAATGAACATGGATGAGGCTATCAAAGTCTCTTGTGTCATTGACAAACTCCTCCTTCATGGAAAGATTTCAAGCATACCTTGAAACATATGAAGGAGGTTAACTCTTGTTGAGTTGGGCGGTCATCTGCGCGAGAATCTCTCGAGGTGCGGGATAATGACAAGCGAAGAGTGGCAATCTTCTTGGACCATCTGTTGTCAATATGGTGGAGCATACTGCTCCAAGATGCATGACAACAAAAGCACAGCAATTTCATGATAACACGAGGCGAGATCCTAACAAGAAAACAACACTACTTGTTGGAAATGTGGCAAGATGAGTCGCATTAAAAGGATTAAGGGTGTTAAAGTTGGTGGTAAAGCGATGGATCGAACCAATGGTTGAGGTGGTGGTTATTGACTGGCTGAAAGGTCGAAATATGTTTAATCAGTCTTGAGATTTATTATGTTACATATATGTCCCCGAATCTTTTTATGTGCGGGATGATGATGTTGCGTGGTGGGTTGACTCACGGTGCACGCAGTTCATGTGTGTAAAGATAGAAGCTAGTTGAAGACTTATGAGTCATTTGAATGATGGTTCATTCTTATGTCAGGAAATGAGTCAATGACCTTGGTGCATGAGTGCGTGGTTATTATTAGATCTTAGGTTTAGTTACGGAAAGATTGTAACTTTTGTTTAATATTGTTCATGTTCACGATATAAAAAACTTGGTTTCAGTGAGTGTTTTGAATAATCATGGATATAAACAAGTTATTGAATCGATAAATTTGTTAACTTTAAATGTGGTGTTTTTATTGGTTTTGATTATTTATGTAATCAAATATTCGGGGCTTAATGTTACCCTGACGGTGTTATTCGACTTTTGTGACCGCGTATGATCAGGGCCGGTTCTACCACTTTGGCATCTTGAAAGACTTGGTCGTATTAACTGCCATAAAGAATACAAGATATGTCTAAAGGGATGGTTTTAATTCTGCTTTTGACATGGACCTTTGAAAAGTGTAAAACTTTTGCATGTTGACGGAGATAACCAGAAACCACTTTTGGGGTAAAAATTAAATGAGACTAAGATCATGGAGCTTATTAGCGATGTGTACAATGTGATTTACGTCACCCGGCTCCTGCTGGGAAATAAGAAGTACTTTGTGACATTTATTGATGATGCTTACAGATTTTGTTATGTCTATACATTTACATACCAAGGATGAAGCATTAGATAAGTTGAAGTGTTTAAAGCAGTTGAATTACAACTTGGGTCTTTGATCAAAGATTAGGGGGCTGATGGGGAGGTGAGTACATGGATACTTTCAATTACTTTAGAGTCTGTTGGAATAATCCGTGAAACAGCCTTACTTATACTCCTCGACAAAATGGTATTTACGAAAGGAAGCAGGGTCTTTGAAGGAGATCAGATAATTCCATGTTGTCTATTCATGGTGAGTCGAGGGGTTACAGGGGTGAAACTATGGTGAAGACTGCTGTTTGCTAAATAGAGTTCCCAACAAAAGGAACAAGGTTACCCACTTATGAACTACGGACTAAAAGAAACCAAACTGAATTATCTCGAGGTTTGGGGTTGTAGAGGCATTAGAAGACTCCACAATCCAGCCAAAGACTTTGGGTGAAAGAGCATCGATTGCATCTTTGTTGGATATCTTGAGCATTCCAGGCTTTTAGGTTCTATGTTATTGAACCTAATGAACATGTTCGATTAACACGATAATTGAATCAAGGGATAAGATTTTGATGAGAATAGATTACTCATCGGTCCACTGAACCAAGTCGAGAGGATTCCTAATGGAACTTCATGACCTTTGGTGTATCGAGGTCCACGATGATGACCATCGGTGGTCCCCGATGAGGTTGTGGTTGATTGACCGAACACGTGCTCGGGAAAAGCAAAGGGTCGGGGACTCCAAAGTCATTTGGACACGAGTTTCAAATTACTTAGTTGAAGAATACCGAGGATGAGGTCTCGAGACCAATACTCCTGTTGCTTCATTGTTGAGGATGACCCCAAACATTTGAAGAAGAATGAAGTCCCGGATATTGCTTTACGGGAAAGAAGCGATCAATGATGAGATGGATTACATCGTGAGCAGCTGAACAACTTGGGTGTTGGTTGATCTACCTCACAGTTGCGAACCTTTGGGTTGCAAATGGATTTTCAAAAGAAAATGAAGGTAGATGGAACTATTGAAAAGTTCGAGGCTGACTAGTCATTCAGGGGCTTTAAACAAAATCGGGAATAGACTATTTTGATACTTATGCCCACGTGGCTCGTATATCGATTACCATAAGGCTGCTGATTGCTATGGCATCTATGCGTCTGGTTATTCATCGATGGATGTGAAAGCAGACTTTCTTGAATGAGAATTGGAAGAGGAGGTTTATATGAACCAACCTCGAGAAGCTTCATCGTACACAGCGATGAAAACAAGGTGTATGGCGATTAAGTCTCTTTATGGACTTAAGCAGGCACTAACAATGGCATCAAAAGTTTGATGAAGTGGTTTTGTCTAGTGGTTATGTTCTTAACCAAAGTGACAAATGTATATATTAAATTTGATGAATCGGTAAAGGAGTAATCATTTGTCTATATGTTGATGACATGTTGATCTTTAGCGCGACCAAAATCGAGTTGACTGACAAAGGAATTTTTGTCATCGAGGTTCTCCACGAAAGACATGGGAGGGCGATGTTATCCTTGTTATAAAGTTAAACATGAAAGTAATAAATTTCTATCTCGGATCTACTTATATTGAGAAGTCTTGGAGAAATTCAATTACTTTGATTGTACTCAGATGAAATGCCCTGGATACTATGAGTGATGCTAATCATGGCGTTGGTGTCTCGACTTGAGTATTCTAGGGTAATTGCTACTGATTTGTACAAGACGACATTGGTTTTGCTTTGGGAAAATTGAGCGGTATCTAGTAATCTGAGTGCTCGTCAGCGAGAAGCGATTCAAAGATGCTTGAAGTATTTGAAGAGAACTATGGATTATAGTCTACCATATCTGATTGTTACCCGTAGTGTTGGAAGGTTACAGCGATGCAAGTTGGATCGGTATGCTCGAAAACAATTAGATACACCAAACGGTCGGGTATTCTACTATGGTGGAGGTGCGATTTCTTGGGCATCCAAAACAAACTTGCATCACCAGCTCAACAATGGAATTCGTGGCCCTAGGCAATACCTTTGGTAAAGAAAGGCGAATGGTTGAAAACCCGCTTCTTGAGATTGGTCGCGGCCTAAACCTATAGCACCTATTTCATCCAGTTGTGATAGTGCCATTACATTGGCTAAGGCTTATAGCAGATGTCTGATGGTAAGTCTAGACACTTAGGTGTCGACATATGCATGATTCGTGAGCTTATCATGAATGGGGTGGTATCTATAGAGTTCAGTGAGATCTCAATGTAACTTAGTCGATCACAGACGAAGGTCCAGTGAGAGACTTGCTTATAAAGTCTCTAAGGGACGGGTTTAAGTCCAACTTAGTCATCAGAATGCTAGGGCGCTGACTCCTTCCTAAGGAAACTTGGGGCTGAGTTCAATGTGGAAAATTTGAACATTCGATGGATTGGAGCACATGTTTTATTACATCCCAGGTTGTGCTTTCGAGAACTGCTTTGAAAGGAGGATGAAGTCTTTATAGTGGTTAATTTTCTTTGAAAAAGTGCTTGGCGTGAGCATGACTAAAGAGGAACCATTTATGTAAATGTTGTAAATGTTGAAGTTTCTTGCCTGTGGAAGCTTTGGACTTTTAGCTTTGCAACATTTATGAATTCGATATGGACGAAATGGTTTGTATAGTGTCGAGCTTTTAAGTGTTTGAAAACTCGTGTGTATTTTATCTTCGTGTATTCAAACGGTCAAGGGTTCAATTCTTAGAACAATTCGATTCTCGAATATTTGAACGTGTAATTTACTAAGATGGAAATTCAATCATCGGGACATTTTCGCTTATGCACATGTTTTGATTGATGTTTATTTTTTCATGCAGTGAAGTGAACTAAATTTGGGGAGGATTGTTGGAAAATTTAGTGCACTTGTGGGATTAGTTCACACCAGTAATGGGTTGGGAGGTACGGAGCGTACACCCGTAAGGTCCATGAACACCACGACTCTTATAGTGGTTTGTATTGGTAGCATTGGTGAAACCGCTTGGTGAAAATCTTTGCTTGAGGAAAGTCTTCGCTTGTGGAAAGTCTTGCTTGTGGTTTCCAATCGATAGCGAAGTTTCCAGACCGACAAAAAGATGTTTCCACCAAGCAGTGTATCCACCGCTAGTACTATGAAAGTCTCGATAAGCAAAGTTTCCATCGATAGGTTGTATTTCCACCACAAGGGAAAGTATTGCTAGTGGAAAGTCTCGCTTATTGAAAGCTTTAACTAAATGGCGATTACAACTTCTTTATGACCACGCTTAATTGGTCGTGTAACCACTAACTGACTATAATGGGGATAATTACAGGCTATTAATGGGCGATTAATACTCATAATTCCATTGGAATAGCTCAAGAGTAACCTCCTATATATAGGAGATCCGAACATGCATGAGATACATCTGAAAACACAAAACACTTATTAGCTTTAAAGGGTTATAGAATTGTGCCTAATTCTCTAACTACATTTGGTCTTATCCCAAGTAGATATTCGTGATACCCAGGCATTAGGGTCGAATAGTTTACTTTGGAAAGTGATCACACGATTTCAAGTGATATCCGGTAACCACCTAGTGGTATTGCTACTGTTATTGATTGTCTTAACCGTGTTCTTGGGAGCTAACCCCCAACAAGCATAAGCTTAACATGATTTATAACTATATCAAGTAACTAAAAAATAAAATAGAAATACACATAAGTGAATGATTACCTCAGGAACAAATGCTTCTAGGAACCTTGTAGAAAAAAGGTTGAATCGGTTACCGTGAGTTTTAACGGTGAAATGTGACGGAGATGATGACGGAGAGATCACGGCGGTTAAGGATAGTTTGTTTGCAGAAGTGCCACTCCATTCTTCAACGACTGTTATTTGAGAGTTGATTTGTTCATCCATTTTATGCTGTGAATTGATTTGATCACTCATCACTAGTTTATTCAAGGGATTCTGATTTAGACGTAAGTTGACTTTCATTTTCTACTTTTTAGTCCTTTTACTTTTAAAACTTGACGTTTTCATTATTTTGTAACTTAGAATAGTATTTGTAAGACGCGACGCAGAAAGATAATCGCCCTCAGCGTCTTGGGAGTTATAACAATTCCCATAACTTTTTAAAAATGTACTCAAAGTAGCATAAAATATTTATATATTTATACCATATTTCATATATATTGAGTTTAAAAAAAGAGAATAAAGTTAAGAAATTATCGTTGCATGTAATCTTCTTCATTTCTTTCAAGAAAAACCCAAATACTAGGCCCAAATCGCGATTACCCGGCTCATATACGTGGTCTGCATAATATTGTAACCAAATTCCTTTAAAACTCCTAAAAAAAAGGCGGCACGCCTTACGTCTTATCGCACATTTAACGCCCTCATCTCACGCCACGCCCAGAAAGTCAAGCCTATGTCCATTTCAGAACGCGTGGAGGTCACGCCTCGCATTAGTGGCGCCATACAACCCTTTTAGAAGCTCGCAAAATCACTAACCTAAATGAATCAGATTGAAACTTGCCTATACCACGCTTAACCGAGTTTCGTGATAACTTTTTAATCATTTTTCGACCACCTCAAATTTGTACCAGTAGTGGTTAAACTTTTAAAATCTTGTGAGAAGGTGTGCCTTATCACTAAGATATTTGATGGTGGTTTAGTAACAAAATAATCCTTACTTATAATGTGTCGTGATTGTTTTTACTAACCTTGGTTATAGCATACTGACAGAATTCTGATATAAGCTTTATGGGTCGCTCTCAACTGCATAAGGCCCAAAGATTTTAATGGGCCTCAAGTTCTAAAAAGCCCAATATGATGTAACTAATTGAAGGCAATTTTCGATTTGTAAAAGCCCATTACATCTAGCATGACACCCATTCTTCATTCTTGCATTTATTATTCTGAAAAAGCACGATGTGGGATCATGATTTGTTAATTTGCTTATCAAGAGTTCACTTGAATAAAAAATTTATATTATGAATTTATGATTGCAATATTTTAAAACATTTTTGTATTTGTACACTTGAAGTTTGTATGTAAAACCAAATCGACTTATATAAATCGTCTCGAGTATGCAAACCGTAAAGGAGAAAACAAAATTTAAAATTTTCGCTTAGAGAGGCCTCTTTCACAATCATGGCACAAGGCCCTCAAAATCCACGGGAATGGCCCCACACGAGGTAAATGGTAGCGCATTAGACACGACAACCTCACTGGCGACAATATCGCCGATCCACACTTGTTTTCCTCTTAGCATCCTCACGCTACGCGCTTATGTTTGATCTGCAGTGGTTAGTAGGTTAATCCACATACCTAAGCCATCAAAATGTTATATGTGCACAACCAATTCCAAAATTCCATAAGTTCGAGTATACACTTGAAATAAAAGAAGACTCTATATTAGGAAGCATTTTGAAAGAGTCAAAGTGGTAGAAAAAAGAAGATTAAAATCAAGTCTTTTATTCCCTTAAAAGTATATATAATTTTTTACACTTTTACCAACTTGACGACCTCTTGAATATTTATATCCACCGTGTCTACTGCCAATCATATAAACCTATATAATAGAAGGTTTTTCGTAAATGTGGATTCGTTGATGACGTTATAGACTAGGTTGATGATGTTATATGTGACATGACAAAATTATGCGATGCGGCATGCCATGACATTTGAATATTAATTTCATACCACACTTGTCACACCTCAATTTACCCGCTTTGAAGCGGAATGGAATACCGGGGATGACCGTATAGTATCACGATTCATAATTATATCGAACGACCTAAAGTGTCGTTTGAAACTATCGTTTGATTGTAACAAACTCATTTTGGTACTTTGGAAATCTTTTGGGACCTATGTTTTGTAAACTCACATTATTTTACTTAATTAAGTCCTTAATATCTCTAAGACAAATCCACTCCACAGTGGATAAGTGCACGCTAAAGAAGCATAGTGACGGGCAAGCCCGCTCAAGAATTATAGTGACATAGCAGTGCCATTTCGAGAAGCATAGTGATGGAATAGGCCCTACATCGAGCTAGTACATCGACAACCCACATAATGAAAATGATGATGTACAAATAGCATGACGCTTGGTCACAACTTGAAAGGTTTTATGGATATTTAAATAATAGTATGTCCGATTCGAGCTCGAGACTTGAGGATCGCATACATTACGTATGAGAATTGATGTACATAATTAATATAAATAAACGTTATTATTATTAATTATTAGTCACGAAATAAACATAACGATAGTTAAATAATTAACAAGGTTTGGTTAACGGTCGTTAAATATTAACTACAAGGACTAAGAATGAAATTAGAAGTCGGGAAGGTTCTAGAATCCCTCTTGGGAACCTTGGCCGATCGGTTTGGGTTTACAAACCCAATACCACACAAACTTGGTCACCAAGTTAAGTTAACTATAAATACAATCCCTTGTATTCATTCATAACTTAATCTTGGATCACCAATAACCTAATTTCTCCTCTCCTTTCTCCCTCTTTGTGTGGCCGGTCGAAACTCCCTACCCAAAGGGTTTTTCGATTTTGTCTAACTCAAAGAAACAAGTGTTTGGTTTATTTGTGATTCAAGGAACTAGCTTTTCCACATCAAATCGCTATTAGTACGTGTGTACAAGAACGAAGGACAAGCACGCTTGAGCTTGTAATCTTGGTGGTCGATTCTTGTGTTTGGGTCGAATTGATAAACCTAATTATTAGGGTTTTGGGTTTTGTTCTTGTTTAATCAACGTTTGATTCTTGAATTGCTAAAGGTCACGCACTTTCTTGTTTGGTTAATTATTTACATATATTATTCCTATTGTCTTCATTGCATGCTTTGATGATGTTATTTGTTTTATGTATAATTGTTATGAGTATAAAATTCCAATTGGGCATCATGAGTCGTTAATATGATGTAATTAATTACCAAACACATAAAATTGAATCTTTATGATTATATGCATGCTTTTATGGTTTCTAGGGTTTTGAATTAAAACCCTAATTTTTTATGTATGGGTCGATTACCCTTATATTTATTTAATTAGGTTTTAATTTTGTAAAACTTGTAGAAACCCAAGGATCGCATGCTTATTTTATGTGGTTAATTAATGAATAATTGTTATGTGACATGTAATATGCGTATCTTGGGTGATAATTGTTATGCGGAATCCATGGTGGAACATGCATGTTTTGCCATGGAGTATTGTTTATTGTTTATTGATTAATTGTTAAGTGATACACATGTTTTATTTATTTAATAATTATTGAATCGGGAAGACCTCAATTATAACTAATAAAATTAGTTATGTGCTAATTGGTATACTATTAACTTCGAACTACTTAATCGACTTGTCGATGTATGTGGCTCATCTACCTTGCGAGATGAAAGTCCTAGTTAATTGATGAGTGTGTAATACTCATCATTTTTGGTCAATCTGAATCAGAAAACACTTAAAATGCTCAAATGCATCAAAATCTTGAAAATATCTCAAAGTTGCATTTATATGTTTCGGATGCAAAATGTTTAAAATCGACGAAAAATGAGCTAAGTTTGCATAATTGCGCCTTGATCCTCCAAGTTTCAAAAATTGTCAAAATAGTCCTCGAGCACTTAATTTCAAAGAAAAATCACCAAAGGTCCTTTTAAAATCATAAGTTGTCAAAATTAGTCCTTTGGTGAAAAATATCAAAAGTTTTGAGAAATTACAAATTTGGTCCTTGAAGTTTAAAAATTGGCAAAAATGGTCCTTGAAATTTGAAAATGTCAAGTTTGGTCCTTGTACTATTGGAGCTTGTCACTTTTGGTCCCTTGGAGCAACTTTGCAAAATGGCGTTGGTCCTTGCATTTCGAGAATTTACAAAACAAGTCCTGATTATTAAACCTTTAATACCACGGACCACTTGTCATAATCCTTTGACCACCGCCATCCCAATTGGACCCCTGCATTTTGGACCCCCTTTTATATTAAGCCCCACCAAACATCCCAAGTCAAACACCCTCGCGCTTTTTCTGTCTTCCCACCAACTAGTCTGCAACACCTTCTCCTCCCATCACCCCACTCATTATCCACTCCCTTGTTCCCCACTCCACCAAACTCAAAGAGCATTAAATGCTTCCTCTCCAACTCACTCAACCCTCCCGAGTTGATAATACACTTTTGGCGCCAAAAACCGATCCAATGGCCAATATCTCTCCAAGCTATCCAATGGCTATCAAGCGAGTGGGATTTGATCGAGAGCGGAGAAGACTTTGGTGCATAAAAGGAAGAAGATGAAGCAAGATAGAGTAGTCTTTAGTTTTAAAAATTCTATGTATGTCGTTTTTAATATGTAAGTTTTAGTTAAGCTTAAAAATTGTAATCTTTTGTGTTATTGTACTAAATTCAGAGTTTAATCTACTTTAAGCATCAATTTCAAAGTTTAACTTAAGTTTCATGTTTTTGAGTCACTGTTGCAAATTTCAATTTCCAACTCTTATGTACAAGCTCTAAATAGCTTCTTTTTAAGCTCAAACAAGCTTACATAAGCTCCTTATAGCTTTTGATAAGCTCACAATTCAATTTCAAGCAATTTTGGATTCTGGTCAACAAAAGTCAACTGAGTCATCAAATTGAAATGGAAATGGATATGGGTGATGCAGAGCTGGATTTGGGTTGATAATGAGCTAGGTTAGGGTTTGGAATAGGTTAGTTGTTCACTGTTCGGTGGCAAGCCATTGTGGCTAAGGACCATTGTGAGTTATTTTCAAGAATCATTGCATAATCTGTGTTTGTAGTTATAAATAGTTTAAACCTATTTAATTAGTTGTATTTAGAGTAATTTAACTCGTTTGATCATTAAAACTAGCTAGTGCAGTTGTTTAGTTCAATTTACTTGCAATCGGTGTTTAAAGTAGTGTTTGGATTCTTCGCTATATCTATGATTTAGGCTTGTTGATTGAGACTTGTTGTCTTAGGCTTGTGTAGCTCAAATATACTCATTCAAGTCATAATTTTGCTTCCAGATACCACAAAAGTCAAAGTCATGTGTAATCTGTCCTAATTAACTTAACTGTTGAGTTTTTGAAAAACAAAATCTTGATTTGTGCTAAGATATCATAGATATAGTTTGCAGAAGTGTCATTTCATCATAATACATCAAGTTCATTCCACAAATTGGTTGCAAAGTTCATAAAAGTCAACTTTTCAAAATTGTATCAAAAGTCAAAAACTGAAAAAGTAGTTTTGAGCCTATCTAGGATGATTTTTCATTGATTCATCTTTGGGCCAAACTAAGTGAAATTGTGGGTTTAAAAAGTTCAACTGGTCTAATTTCTTATTATCATTTTTGTACATTTTTGTGAATTTTTTATAAGCTTCAAAATTGCTTGTGGATTTGGTCTTAATTCCCACATGCACAAACTTCGGTGAATCTTGAGTGTGCATGTGAGTTATCTTGAGGCTTACGGGGCTCATAAGAGCTTGCCCAAGTCTGGTTCTTGGTTTAGAGATAGTCACCCAGGTCTAGTTGAGGTTCCCACTGCATTTTCTAGTCCCACTTATGGAGTAGCTTATTTTCTAGGCTGCAATTGGTGGGTGGAAATCTACTTTTAAGACATAAGCTCGGATAATCAAATCTAAGTAGCTTGTATTTTAGAGGTTAAGAGCAGTTATAATTAGTTTCTTTTGAGTGTTTTTAGCATATTATAGGTTACGTAATGGGTTTGGTGCTTATTTGTGGCTTGTGGCTTATTCTAAGTGCTTATTAATAAGCACTTATCATTGCAGTTGCATTTTCTTGTACACAACCCCCTGTTTTTATATTTTTCCTAGTTTCACAATATTATTTTAGACTTTTCTTGAATTTTTCAGATTTTTCTAGGTCAGTTTGCTATTTTTCTTAATTTAAAACAGTTTTTAAGTTATTTTAATTAGCATTTAATACAATTAATTAAGAAAAGTTTCAAACAAATAATTTTTCATTTTTCTTAGGTTTAGATAAATATAAAAAGTCAAAAAAATATTTTTCCAGATTTTTCTTAGTTAAATTTGTATTTTTAAGCAATTTAAGTAGTTTTAAATAGTTTTTAATTCATAGAAAATAGAAAAATAATCAGAAAAATATAAAATTAGTTTTGAAAATTCTCTTTTGTTATTTTAGATTTTTACAAGTCATAATTTCATTTTCTAGCTTTATTTTATATTTTCTTGTATTTTAGGCTATTATTAAATAGTTAAAAATAGTTTTAATTAATAATAATTAGATAAATAGTTATAAAATAATTTTCTTTTCTAAAATTTTCTTTTATCATTAGGTTTGTAAAAATGTCATTTTCATATTTTTAGGATTTATATTGTTTAAGTTTCACATTTTCTTCTTGACGTCACGTAGTTTTTAATTAAAGTTTTATAAAGAAAAATCAAAACATCATTTTGCAAATAGTGATAGCGTTTATTTAATATTTTTATCTTTTAATTCTCTTTAATTTGCATTTAAGCCCCTGTAATTTATTTACTTTTACTCGTAGTTATAATAAGTCAAATCTCTTTTCCGATTCAAATCTCTCGATCACTTATTCGTTTGGTGATTCATCGCATAGCTCATTGGGACATAACGACCGGGAAACACTATACTCTCGATCTTCATTGCATTTGTTTCGGATTGTTTTAAGTTTGTTACGGTTGGCCATTCATGAGTGGTCACCATGCGTGAAAAAACTTGACCGTCTGGGAGCGAATCATTAATGTATGCATTTATTTACGCCTAGAATTGTTATTAGAGTTTATTGAAATAATTATGCATGTGGCTAATTGTTTTACATATGTTAAAATTGTTTAGTTATATGTTTATATTATTTGAGTGTGTTTAATTTTATTAAAATGCTTTTTGTTTATATATTGTTTGACATGTTAGTAAGCAAAAGGGTTTTTATGAATAGAAAATTAAATGGACTAAATAATGGCGAAATTGATTTGTTATCTAAAATTATTCTTGAACTTTAATCGACCGATCATTGTACTAAATGGTTAGAACAGCTCACCCACTAGAACAAACTATAAAGGGTATTTAAGAAAGTGAGCAGGTCTCCTTTGAATGGATGTCTAAGGTTATGCCTTTATACTTACGGTCCTCCGCCTCGTATGTTCGATTGGAGCTACCTAGTATAACCATTCTATGTACGAAGCATCTTAGTGCAAAGTTGTAAGTTTCTCAACGCATCGATTAAAACTTTGTAGAATTCAATCTTAGCAATTAAAAATCTTTATGTAAGTTTTTCGAAAATTTTATGTTATAAAGTTGTATGCATGCTTCTTTATACATAAGTTTTGATTACACGTCAAAAATCGTACCCTTTAAATTTAAGTTTATGCCATCTAATGATATGAAACACTTGAAATTGTAATTTAGTTATGTGAGACCTTGATCTAGATTACAATAACGAGGTGAATTATTTTGTTGTGTGAGACCTCGACTTTATGATTTGCGGTTTCTAAATTAGACAACTTAATTAAGTTAGTTAGTGAGACCTATGACTTAAGGCATAAGATGGGATAAAACATGCTTCGTTTTGCATTAATTGTTTTGGCAAAATTGTAAATCCCATAATTTTGGAATTGAAAACTTGTTTGTCAATTATCGCTTTTCAACGATTACTATTCTATACTTTCACCACTAGCGATCAACCGATGTGGTGGAACTATGATAATGAGGATCCAATATTCAAGGAAAATACTATGGTTAATATGAATATTGACCAAAGGGTATTTTATTTTCTTGAATGTTTTCTTATCGAAAGTACTAACTTTTGAACTTTTATTTACGTAGAAATGGCTCAATTGAATCTCACTAGCCTCGTCGTTCAAATCTATGTTTGATCGAGAGAATTATTTGTAGCCTTAATTTCAATGATTGGTATCGCAACTCGAATTGTCTTGAGGTTGCCAAAAGACTCGATTATTTGACTCACGCTTGTCCTCCCGAACTGCAATGATGCTCTCTTCTGAGCCGAGCGCATGTGCAACTGAGTATGACAAGTATAATGAGGTCGCTGCATTATGCTCGGGAGTATGAACTCAAGCTTGCAAAAGCAATTTGAGAATTACTTCCCTAATCTCATCTTTGAAGAATTGCAAGGTTGTTTGAAAAGCTTTGTGACTGTGAGAGTTGTATGACTTGATTGATGCTCTTCATAGTTGCAAGCAAGGAAGGAAACACATAGCGCCCACTGCACGAAATGATGAGTTACATGGACCCGGTTAGGCGTTTGAACTATGTCTACCCTAATGACATACAAATTGGCACGATCAACGGATCCCTAAACAAGGAATTTGATGGTTTCGATGCGCAATTATAATATGCATTGCACGGAGAAGGCGATCGATGAGGTACATGCAATGCTCATTGATTACGAAAAGGTTTGCCCAAGAAGGCCTCTACACTGCGGTTTGACCATCCGAAGGGTAGAATTTCTAAGCCTAATAAGCCGCTAGCGAACAAGAAAGGGAAAGGTAAGGGTAAAGGCGATAAGGAAAACAAGTTATGACTTATCGGCAAGAACCAAGTACCCTCAGCGTGAGAATCGAAGAGGATCAGCTTGTCATCAACGCACCGAGGTTGGACATCGGAAGAGGAATTGTCCATTGTACCTTGATGAGTTCGCAATAAAGGTATAAAAATCAACACTGTGGCGATTACTGAATACTCTTTTGATGATAGAATTATTTGCTTTTCCTCATAAAATAAATTTACGGGTATATGATCTTGGATGTGGTATTCACATATGTAATACTACGAGGGACTTAGAGGAGCAAGGAAGCTTGCCTATGGACGACAATACCGCACATGGGTAATGGAGCACATGCGATCGTTGAAGCTATAAACACGTTTGACTTAGTTTTACCTTCGGGTTTAATGCATCATTAAGCGATTGTCATTACGCACCTTCCATTGTTAGGGGTGTCGTTTCATTTCCTTGTTAAAAGATATTGGTTTCGTTCATACATTTCTTGATTATGGAATTTCGATTTCTTTAAATGATGTTTTTACTTTAATGTTATTCCGATAAATGGTGTGTTTGAAATTGATTTGCATGATAATGTTGTTGATAAAATAATTACATCTTTAGCATCAATAATAAAAGAATCAAAGGTGATTTGGATTCTTCATTTCTTTGGCATTGTAGACTTGCTCATATAGGCAAGAAACGCATGCAACAACTGCAACACGATGGGCTTTTGCAAGACATCAATGATGAATCATTTGATAAATCACGAATCTTGCATATCCGGGAAGATGACCAAGAAACCTTTACAAATAGTTTAGAAAGGGCTTGATCTTCTTGGTGTGATACATCTTGACGTATGTGGACCACTAAGACATGTGTCGAAAGGGTGCTAGCTACTTATTAACCTTTATCGATGATTTCGGTCGTTATGGTTATGTTTATTTACTTAAACATAAACATGAAGTCTTTGAAACATTTAAGGTTTTAAGGTGAAGTAGAACCGCAACTAGGAAAGAAGATTAAAGCTCTTCGATCGATAGAGGTGGTGAATATTTAAGCCAAGAGTTTAAAGATTATCTAGTCGAGTGTGGTATTGTCCGACAACTCACATCTCCATATACTCCACAACAAAATGGTGTATCCGAGAGAAGAAATCGTACATTGCTAGACATGGTGCGATCGATGTTTAATCTTACTACTCTTCCACTTATCCTTTTGGGATTATGCTTTGAAACCGATGTTCGCATATTGAATATGGTTCCAACTAAGAAGGTTGATAAGACTCCTTATGAAGTGTGGTATGGAAACCTCTTAACTTGTCTTACTTAAAGGTCTAGGGTTGTGAGGCGTTTGTTAAGCGTGACTCTGGCGATAAGTACGCAACAAAGATCATTAAGTGTGTCTTCATAGGATACCCAAAGGAAACTATGGGTTACTTTTACTTTCCACACGAAACAAAGTAATTGTTGCTAGGTATGGAGACTTTCTTGAAAAGGATCTCATATCTCATGAATTCGATGGGAGAGTTTATGATCCGGAAGATGATCAAGAAGATACAACACCTTACGAAAACACTAGCCAACCTCAAGTAGAACACGAAAGTGCGGGCGTTCCACGAGATTGAAGTGGTTCCCATTCGTAGATCATGAAGGACTACGCGTGCACCGACGCCTATGTCTCAACGTAGAAGGCGGGAAAATATGTTAGGGGATCTTGGTGAACCCGCTAACTATAAAGGCGCCATGATGAGTCTGAAAGGAAAAATGACGAGTTGCAATGAATGGGAAATGCAATCCATGAAAGATATGAAGTCTGGATAGAGGTTGACTTACCTCCAAATGCTAAGGTAGTTGGAAGTAAGTGGCTCTTTAAGATAAAGACCGACATGGATGGCAATGCACACACCTATAAAGCTCGTCTTGTAGCTCAAGGTTATACTCAAACCTATGGGGTAGACTACGAGGAGACATTTTCTCCCAGAAAGGCACATTAGAGCTATTAGATTCTTATAGCCATAGCTGTCGTACTATGACTATGAGATATGGCAAATGGATGTCAAAGCGCCTTAAACGGTCGCCTAGATGAGGACATCTATATGGCGCAACTGAGCGTTGTGAATCCAAAGTTTCAAGGCGTGTGTGCAAACTTCAAAGATCCATTTATGGATTGAAGCAAGCATCAAGGCAATGGAACAAGAAGTTTGATGAAGAAATCAAGAAATTTGGTTTCACTCAAAATCTTGATGAGCCATGTGTGTATCACAAAGCTAGTGGGAGTAATGTTATTTTCCTTGTCTTATATGTCGATGACATATTGATCATGGGAAAAGACATTCAAGTATGCAAGATGTAAAGTCTTATCTTGGAGAGTGCTTTTCTATGAAGGATTTAGGGAAGCGACATTTATTGCAGGAATCAAGATCTACCGAGATAGATCAAGGCGGTTAATTGGACTAAGCCAAAGTGCTTACATTGATAAAATCTTGAAGAGATTTAGTATGCAAAATTCCAAGAAGGATATTTGCCGATGCAAGTTGAACATGGCTTAAGTAATAAACTATGCGCAACGTCACTTGCTGAGGTGGAATACATGAAGAAAGTTCCTTATGCTTGGTGTGGGATCTATCATGTATGCTATGAGATGTACAAGGCACGATGTGGCGTTTGCACGTAACATTACCGGTCGGTATCAGCGAGAACCGGTGTGAAACATCGGCAGTTGTTAAGAACATTCTTAAGTATCTAAGGGCTACTAAAGATATGTTTCTAGTGTATGGAGGAAATCCGGATGCGAACTTGATGTTATAGGTTTTGCGATCGTCATTCCAAGCGATAAAGATGATACGAAGTCTCGACGGGTTATGTCTTTGTCATTAATGGAGGAAGCGATTGATTGGAAGAGCAAGAAGCAAACAACAGTTGCGATGTCTATTCTGAAAGTTTAGTACATAGTCGCTTGAGCTGCGATGGAAGTCGTTTGGATTAGGAAATTCATTTGGGACTCGGAGTAATGCCCTCAATCGAATTACCTTTAAATGTGTATTGTGACAACTCTGCGCAATAACATTTGCCAATGAGCACAGGAGTCATGAAGGCGCGGACATTTTCCTCGTCGATATCACTATGTTCGAGAACAAATCGACATAGGTGAAATCAATCTACTCAAAGTTCATACGGATGAAAATCTAGGTGATCCCTTTCTGAAGCCTTTGCCAAAAGATAAACTTCTTGACCATCTCGATAGGATAGGACTTCGTTTAGCTAGTAGTTTCATGCGGATCTGTGATTAGTATTTGGATAAAGGATGTTATGATTTAATGAAATAAAATAGTTGTTTATGTTTATTTCCATTTTCTTAATATTATATCCTATATTTGCATGTTTAATCCGTGAGTAACTTATGTTATTCTAAATAGTCCGTTGTCAATCAATGATATGGAATGTCATTGAATTAAGACAAATCTGAGTTTGGTAGAATATACTTTTAAAGTATATTGATGTGTGGTACATACCAGATTCACATGATATTCAATGAATTGAATATAGGACTCATCAACTTTACATGATGATACTTTTGGATTTTTGTCATTAAGTATATCATGAAGTGTTTATCCTCGGACTTGAGATACCGGATAAGCGATATGAATGTAGTGCATTTGTGTAAGATAGTATAACGCTATCCGTGTGGCGGTAGTTATAAGGGCTATTTTCTAAGTGTTGCAAAATTCATGAGTTATGTTTGTAGTCAAGAGAATTTGTTCCTTTGAATTTGTTTCAAAGCATAATACTATATTTGGGCCCTCGTAGGGTTGACAAGATGTTTGTATGGCCATACCAAGATCTATCCGGAATACGTTCGAGATGATTTGGTAATCTTGTTCAATCATATACAACGAGAAATGAATGTTAACTTATGAAATGACTTGATCCATATTCATAGTTAATGTAGTATTAGTAACAAAGGATAAGTAAAATGATGAATCATTAAATGGTTTTCCAGGAGACCATGCTCGATTCGATCCGGGGCGTTGGCGTGTGAAAGCTAGACTAACCAATGTCATTACTATATTTAGTAATATCCAGTGGGAGCTGAAAGGTTTTATGGATATTTAAATAATAGTATGTCCGGATTCGAACTTCGAGACTTCGGGATTGCACATTACGTGTGAGAATTGATGTACATAATTAATATAAATAAAAGCGTTATTATTATTAATTATTAGTCACGAAATAAACATAACGATAGTTAAATAATTAACGAGGTTTGGTTAACGGTCGTTAAATATTAACTATAAGGACTAAGAATGAAATTAGAAGTCGGGAAGGTTCTAGAATCCCTCTTGGGAACCTTGGCCGATCGGTTTGGGTTTACAAACCCAATACCACACAAACTTGGTCACCAAGTTAAGTTAACTATAAATACAATCCTTGTATTCATTCATAACTTAATCTTGGATCACCAATAACCTAATTTCTCCTCTCCTCTCTCCCTTTTGTGTGGCGGTCGAAACTCCCTACCCAAAGGGTTTTCGATTTTGTCTAACTCAAAGAAACAAGTGTTTGGTTTATTTGTGATTCAAGGAACTAGCTTTTCCACATCAAATCGCTATTAGTGCGTGTGTACAAGAACGAAGGACAAGCACGCTGAGCTTGTAATCTTGGTGGTCGATTCTTGTGTTTGGGTCGAATTGATAAACCTAATTATTAGGGTTTTGGGTTTTGTTCTTGTTTAATCAACGTTTGATTCTTGAATTGCTAAAAGGTACGCACTTTCTTGTTTGGTTAATTATTTACATATATTATTCCTATTGTCTTCCGCTGCATGCTTTGATGATGTTATTTGTTTTATGTATAATTGTTATGAGTATAAAATTCCAACACAACTAGCATGGAGATAACCTTGACCTCGAAGACCAAGCCTGGTGCTTATCAAGTATCAACGCTTTATGTGCTGCACCTAGAAGACAACTTAGCTTCCACAAAGGGTTTTGTCATGGAGCTAATCACAAGTAGTATAAAAGGAACTATTCACACACATGAACATGGTCTTGACACACACACACACACTCACTCCGGTACAAACTTCTCTCTACCCTTACTCCACTTTACTTATCACTCACTTATACCAAGTACTTACTCTCACGTCGGAGCTTGGTCTCAGACTAAAAACCCGGGGCGAGCTAACGGTGTTTTCTCTTATTTCAGCCTACAATAAGAAGGAGCTACCGTAGAGTGTCCTTAAGCTTAGGGTTGAAGAGCATCTACGAATATTTTTTCAACAACATGTATGCTGAATTTTCGACTTCAGTTTCAAAAAACCTATTTTCGAGCTAGATTTGTTACTGACATACAACTTTGTTATTATTTTATGTTAAGTTAATCTCATATACTTAGATGCGGTGTTACCTTCTTTTGAAGGTTTTGGAAGTGAGTTCAAAGGGAATGGTATCAACCAGAAAGTTAACTGGCGACATTTATTAAAGTCAAGCGGTAAATACACAATTAACTTAATGTTTTCTTTGGTGTGAGGATTGATTTTACCAATTTTGGCTTCTGCTTGCAGCCCTGTTGCGCGAAAATAGTGTTATGATGTTTAAGCAACATTGATACATATAATGAAATAGATTTTCATGTATACTTCTAATGCTTCACAGTAGTTAGAATTGCATGGATGAGTAAGATCAGATGAGAAATAAAATTAAATGAGAAGAGTGAGAAGAAACCACAATCGCACATTTCAGATGCACCTGAAAATATAGATGCATCTCTCCCTCATTTGAAATATGTGGCTAATATTTTTTTCTCATTATTCTCATTTCAATTTCTCTTCTCATTAAATCCATACCCATGAATTCTATCTTTATTCTCCCCGCCCTTACTTTATTAAAATGTGAAAGTTAATTGGAATGCTCTTGAACATGTATATCCAGCGTGTCTATTGCCAATCATGCTATTATAATAAATTATTTCTTTTAAATTTTCAACAATTTCAACATTTTCTATAATAAGTCTTAAACAATAATCCTACTTAATTCTCTTTTGTGTATAATACAACCCTTAAAACATCCACCGGTTTTTCTTCCTTCTCAAATTTGTGCAGCCATTCTAACACAATCTTTTCTATATATATAAAAAGACATTTCAAAATTAATTTTCTATAAAATATAAACGTTTGAGAATCATTTTAGAAAGAACAAGAAAAAACATATTGGATTTAGGAATCACATCCTAAAAACCAACAATCTTTTTAACACATTAAAATGTCCTTATTGTTACTAAAAACTTGCTCATAGTCAAATTGCATCCTTATAATTTTTAGCGTGTAATATTAATAAGATTGATGAAATGATTTCTTGTCACCCATAAAGTTATTGTTACAAAAAAAAAAAAACATATAATCAAAAGAGTAAACTGCAAAATACATCCATGTGGTTTACAGTTTTTGAGACCTTACATCCCTGTCATAAACTATTGTCATAAACTATTGGCTAGTTACATCCTTCGTTAGCCAAACGTTAGCCATTATACATCCCTGGTCACTAACTCTGTTAGTTTTCTTGATTAAGTGCTAGCGGAGGCATTTTTGGTCTTTTTACTCATACGAGGATGTATTTTGCACCTACTCTTTTACATATAAGAGGATGTATTTTGCAAAATACTTTTATACTTTACTTTTTTTTAATTCTTATTATTATTATTATTATTATCATTATTATTATTATTATTATTATTATAGTTAACTATTTATATAAAAACATTTTGTCGAAAATATTATAAAAATTCCAAAATCTTATAAGAATTCGAAAATTTTATAAAAAAATTTCAAAATTTTATAAAAATTCAAAATTTTATAAAAAATTCCAATAATTTTATAAAAGAGTAAGATGCAAAATACATCCCTCAGATGAGTAAAAGACCAAAACAGGTCCTCCGATTAGCATAATCGAAGAAAACTAACGAGTTAGTGACTGGGATGTATAATGGCTAACGTTTGGCTAACGAAGGATGTAACTAGCCAATAGTTTATGACAGGATGTAAGGTCTCAAAAGCTCAGAAACCACGGGGATGTATTTTGCGGTTTACTCTAATCAAAAGTATTACTCATTTAAAATTTTTATTACATGATACCCGTAAATCTCAACGAACATGTGTCATGCTAGTTTTCAATGAAACAAAACAAATACAAATTAGAAGCAAACTAAATCAAATGATTTACAGTCACCACATAGATAAAACACAAGTAATTGCAAACTAAAATATAGTATCATCAATTACAAAAAGCTTACGAGTTTTACAAAGTTACATACTATGGAGCAAGGATTTCAAGATCGATTCTTTTCGTGATTGTTTCGTTTTGCAAGATCGAAATCGTAAAATCGGATCGGGATCCTAAAATCTTACTATAATGCCATTTTCTTAATAATCTTTATAATATTTTTTTCAAATATACAAATTATTATATATCATTAACATCAAATTATATGAATGTTTCATGAAAACGTTGTTTTAAATTATGAATATTGAATGTTTAAGAAGATTAACACGTTATTTTTTAACGAAAATGATTTGGATGCCTAAAAACTACACCTAAAATTAGACCTAAATATGTGATTGGTGGATTTGAAAAATTGATTGGTGAGAAATGATAAAAGAGAAAAGGTGTATGACACTTCCTCAAAAATAAATGGTGTAAGTATATTGTTAGGTCTCATTTTATGACAGGGATGTAAGGTCTCAAAAACTGTAAACCACAGGGATGTATTTTGCAGTTTACTCTAATCAAAAAGTATTACTCATTTAAAATTTTTATTACATGATACCCGTCGTCTCAACGAACATGTGTCATGCTAGTTTTCAATGAAACAAAACAAATACAAATTAGAAGCAAACTAAATCAAATGATTTACCTGGTCACCACATAGATAAAACACAAGTAATTGCAAACTAAAATATAGTATCATCAATTACAAAAAGCTTACGAGTTTTACAAAGTTACATACTATGGAGCAAGGATTTCAAGATCGGATTCTTTTCGTGATTGTTTTCGTTTTGCAAGATCGAATCGTAAGATCGGATCGGGATCCTAAAATCTTACTATAATGCCATTTTCTTAATAATCTTTATAATATTTTTTCAAATATACAAATTATTATATATCATTAACATCAAATTATATGAATGTTTCATGAAAACGTTGTTTTAAATTATGAATATTGAATGTTTAAGAAGATTAACACGTTATTTTTTAACGAAAATGATTTGGATGCCTAAAAACTACACCTAAAATTAGACCTAAATATGTGATTGGTGGATTTGAAAAATTGATTGGTGAGAAATGATAAAAGAGAAAAGGTGTATGACACTTCCTCAAAAATAAATGGTGTAAGTATATTGTTAGGTCTCATTTTATAGCGGGGATGTAAGGTCTCAAAACCAGAAACCATGGATGTATTTTGCGTTTACTCTAATCAAAAGTATTACTCATTTAAAATTTTTATTACATGATACCCGTAAATCCAACGAACATGTGTCATGCTAGTTTTCAATGAAACAAAACAAATACAAATTAGAAGCAAACTAAATCAAATGATTTACCTGGTCACCACATAGATAAAACACAAGTAATTGCAAACTAAAATATAGTATCATCAATTACAAAAAGCTTACGAGTTTTACAAAGTTACATACTATGGAGCAAGGATTTCAAGATCGGGATTCTTTTCAGGATTGTTTTCGTTTTTGCAAGATCGAAATCGTAAGATCGGATCGGGATCCTAAAATCTTACTATAATGCCATTTTCTTAATAATCTTTATAATATTTTTTTCAAATATACAAATTATTATATATCATTAACATCAAATTATATGAATGTTTCATGAAAACGTTGTTTTAAATTATGAATATTGAATGTTTAAGAAGATTAACACGTTATTTTTTAACGAAAATGATTTGGATGCCTAAAAACTACACCTAAAATTAGACCTAAATATGTGATTGGTGGATTTGAAAAATTGATTGGTGAGAAATGATAAAAGAGAAAAGGTGTATGACACTTCCTCAAAAATAAATGGTGTAAGTATATTGTTAGGTCTCATTGTTAGGCTTATATATCATCACTCTTTTTTAAATTATATAAAACATGATGTATAACTTTTTAGTTTTATACTTTGCGATTTGAGAAAAGTAAAATCGGATCGGATTAGATTTTAAGAGCTTATAGTCAATATCAGGATCTTATAAGATCTTAGTAAGATCCTATATAGGATCCAGATCATTTTTTATTTATAGTATTGTAAAATTATAAAATAAGTATCGAGACAATTATGATATGGAGTATTGAATAAAGCAAAAAATGAGTATATATGTAAAATGCATTAAAAATCGAAAAATAAGTCGCTAGAAGGAGGGCTTGAACCTCCGACCTTGTGGTTAACAGCCACACGCTCTAACCAACTGAGCTATTCCAGCTTCTTGTTTTCCTTATCCCAATCTAATCTCTTATCCAAAATACACTTCACATCTTACACACACCCATTTCACAACTTTGAAACCTTGAACACCATCTTCCAAACACAACAACAATGCTGAAACGAAGATTCTTAAACCCTGTGCTCCGTACATTCTCATCTGAATCACAAAACCCATCACCACCTTCACTCTACTCCTTCCTTAAACCTCTATCTTCTCACCAAAACCCATTTCCAAACACCCCCTTAACCCACTCCCAACCCCCAATACCCATATCCAAACACCCCAAACCCAAATATTGAAACCACCATCCAATCACATCTCCAGCAAAACAACTTAAATGAAGCTTGGAAGACCTTCAAAACCATCTCATCATCTTCAAAATCAAAGTCATCATCATTAGTACTAAGTAAGAATGTTGTTAATTTGTTGATTATGAAGTTATGTGTAGTTAAGAGTGATACCCATAGTTTAAAAAGGGCTTTTGCTAGTTTGATGTTTGTGTTGGAAAATGACCCATTTTTGTTAGATTATAAAACAGTTGAGGTTTTTTTGAGTTCTGTTAAGGTTAGTTGTGGTAGTACTAATGTAGGTGCACCGGCTTTCGCGTTGGTTAAGTGTATGTTTAAGAATAGGTTTTTTGTGCCTTTTTGTATATGGGGTGATGTGCTTGTGGAGATAAGTAGGGAGACAGGGCGGTTTCGTGATTTTTTTGAGGTTTTTAATGAGAATTGTAGGGTTGCGAAAGAGGAAAAGATGGAAGTTTTGAAACCGAGTTTGAGTGCGTGTAATGCTGCTTTGGAAGGTTGTTGTTATGAGATTGAGTCAGTTACGGATGCGCAGAAAGTGATTGAGATGATGTCGGTTTTGGGTGTTCGTCCTGATGAGACGAGTTTTGGTTGTCATGCATATTTATATGCGGTAAAGGGGTTAAAGAATAAGATAATTGAATTAGAAGATTTGATATGTAGGTTTGGTTTTTCTGATAAAAGTGTGTTTTTTAGTAAATTGGTTAGCGGGTATGTGAAATCTGGTAATCTTGAATCTGTTTCGAATACTATTTTGACCAATTTGAGAGAGTTGGATGGTAAAGGTTTAAACTTTAGTCAAGAAACTTATGGTCAAATAGTGAAAGGATATATTGACCATGGAAGCATTAAAGATTTAGCAACTTTGATACATGAAGCTCAGAAGTTAGAATCTAAAAGCATATTAGTTGAAAATTCTGTTGGTTATGGTATTGTAAACGCGTGTGTGAATCTTGGGTTATTAGAAAAGGCACATGGCGTTCTTGATGAAATGAATGCAAAGGTGGTTCTGTTGGGCTTGGGTTTATGTGTCGATATTGAAGGCCTATGGTAAAGAACAGAGAACAGCAGAAGCTGCACAGTTGGTATCTGAAATGTGTAGTTTAGGGCTCAAATTCGATGTTAGTAGCTTTGATACTTTAATAGACGTGTCTATGTCCAGTCAAGATTTTCAGTCGGCTTTTTCTCTTTTTAGAGACATGAGAGAAGCAAGAACACCCGAGTTAATGGGTAGTTATCTAACAATAATGACGGGTTTGACAGAAAACCATAGGCCTGAACTTATGGCAGCTTTTTTAGATGAAGTAGTTGAAGACCCGAGGGTAAAAATTGGGACCCACGATTGGAACTCAATCATTCACGCGTTTTGTAAAGCGGGGCGTTTAGAAGATGCTCGAAGGACTTTTAGAAGAATGGTTTTTCTTCAGTTTGAACCAAGTGAGCAAACGTATCTTTCTTTAGTTAACGGGTATATGAATGCGGGAAATTATTTCAGTGTTTTGATGATGTGGAATGATGTTAAGAAAAGGGCTTCGTTTGATGGCGAAAAGAGTTTTAAGTTAGATCATGGTTTGGTTGATGCATTTCTTTATGCTTTAGTGAAAGGCGGTTTCTTTGATGCTGTGATGCAAGTTGTGGAAAAGTCTCAAGAAATGAAGATATTTGTAGATAAATGGCGGTATAAACAAGTGTTCATGGAGAATCATAAGAAGCTTAAAGTGTCGAAATTGAGAAAGAGAAGTATTAAGAAAATGGAAGCGCTTATTGCTTTCAAAAATTGGGCTGGTTTAAACACATGATGAATGTACTGGAACACAGTTGTTAGGTTTCAAAATATTAAAAATTATACATCTTCATTTATAAAGTCCATTGTTATATTTGTTTCTGCATTTTTACTTGTTCCTAGTTCATAATTGTACCATCTAATTGGTGTTTATATAGATTACGATCATGGGTTTCTAACACATGGAGCTTGTGATTGTCATACTTGAAATTTTAGATTTTGTTAAAGATCATTCAGAGAAAGGTCATTTCGATCCTTTAACACCAATTCAATGAGGGTCTAGCATATATTTTTGCAGTCGACACCTGATAAGTTGTTACCAAATTAAACAAATCTGTTGCTCAGTAGATTAATGCTTGCACTATAACTTGCATAAAATTAATTATTCTACATGGAATTATATTACAGAAACAGGATGGATTTTGTAATGTATGCCAAAATTTCTAACTCAAAACAAAACAATGTATTGTTTTTCGACTCACGTGCTTCTGCTTCCACCTTCTCAGTCCGATAGTTAGGCTGCCCCAAGAAGTTGATTCAATTCACTTACTTTTCACCGCCACGCCGCCTTTCTCTCTCAAATGACCTTCGGCGATTGAGTGCCCTGCAAGAAAAGACGACCTTTAAAACAAAAAATATACCCCAAAAATATTCTTTTCTAATTAAATAACACACACACAAATACTACAAATTGTCGATCGAGCAGACGACCCATTTGCTTCTGAAACTTGGCGATCGACTAGGGCCACAGTAAGAGGATCGAGAGTCACTCGATCTTGGGTGTCGATCGAGTAACCCTCGATCGATACTACTGCATGCAGCCTTAGCATTATTCTCAACGTAACGGAACATGTCATTTAACACAAAGTAGCCGCCTTTGTCTTGAGGTGCAAGGAAAAACGATTGTGCAAAATTCTACATCACATTATCCTTTGCGGTCAAACATCCAATTACTAGAATGTTGACTGATCCATTTAACGATACATACTTGTGCATCAGTAGATTTGGGGTATGTTTGGCAAAAATAGATTGTGCTAGTGTTGGTCTTTGATGATCTTTGGTGTTGGTGTTGTTCTTTGGAAAAGATTATAAAAAGATTATTTTATAAAATTACGTGAAGAACGTTTATTTTCGAGATTATAAAGATTATTTTTTAATAATCTCTTATAAGTTCTATCTGCTAAACAAAGATTATTTTTTAAGTAAAAAAATAAGTATAATCTATTCATAATTTCATGTGTCAAACATAGCCCATGATCATGAAATCTCCATAGTTTAGCGACAATATTTTAGCTTTGATCACCTACCTGTAAAGTACCGACACCATTAAGACCAAATATAGAAAACATTACATAGATTATGATTGGAAAGAACCATATAGAGTCCTTACATCCATGTTAGTTGTTACGCTCAAGGAACCATCTGCTTCAGGGCGACCAAGTTTACTAATATCCTTATAAAATAGATAAACTAGCCCAGGTGACTCGTGCAACATAGCATAATAACGCTCAACAAAGCCTTCCCAACCTGCTTATTGCCAAAACAATATAGTTATGGAAACATAAAACACATTGTAAATTAATTTCAAGACTAACGGTATATTTTACTCCGAAAACAAATCAAACAAAATACATCCCAAAACCCGTGCGTGCACGGGATCTAAAACTAGTACTACTCTATATGTATACCAAAAACTTAAAAAAAAAAACCTTTTGGCTATTTTCATCCGGTTAAGATTGTGATAATCTCGTGAAGCTCACTCAACTATTCAACTGTAAATAATCTGGTCACATAAGTATATATGTGTCTTTATTATATCTGTTTGGCATTTTTTGACGTAAATCTATGAAAAAACAAGGAGAGAGCTAATTGTAACATGTTCTAATATTTGTCACATTACTGTTATTGCCCATCATGTTTCAATTCGGATCTCATTTATGATTCATGAAGGCTAAAAAGTTCCACATAATTCAAAAGACATAAAATCATGTCTTGTTGAGGTGTCTAGAATGTTTTTTTCAAACATAATCGAAAGTTAATATTAGTAGTCAAAGTGAATTAATCTTCGCCATCTATTTAGGAGATGGAAACCTATATAAACTAGAAACATTGGCCAAAGTAACCATATTCTCTCTATTACCGTTTACTATGAGTAACCAAAGCAAATTTACTTTTCAAAGGTCTGTATTCTTTGCATCTTGATACAAGCAGTGATGAATCTAGCACTCCAGATACCCAGTGCCTAATATTTTTACTTATATACAATGATCTAAAAGATCATTTGCATAAGAAACTTTATTAACATACCAAAAGATCAACCTCACTCATCCTCGTTTGATCTAATGAGTGAGATTTAAATAAGGTTTCATACTATAAGGGTATTTTTGGTTAATATAAAAAGCATAATTTAGAACCCGCCCAATTAAACACTCATATTTTTCACACACACAAAGTGTGTGTTTCCTTCTCCCCTGTTTTCTCCCTATTCTCTATTATCACGTAAATTTCTTCATCATAATCGATCATCACCCAACCCTATTTTTTCTGTTTTATTCATCAGTCGTTCATCTACATTATCTCAGATCATTCTATACGTTAATCATCATCATGTTTTTATGTCAGATCCAATTTTGATCCATTAATCAAGGTAATTTGTCTCAATAAACTCGTTAATTATTACAAATTGAAGTTATTCCATCAAATTATAAGCTAATTTATTCATATTTTGAAAAATAATAACGTGTTATTGATTTGGTTCCAATAATTGACAGAAATCCAGTTGTGAGTGATTATGTTGTTACGACTCAGTACTCAAGAGATTACCGCATACGAACACAACAGAGAAACGCAAATTGCTACTAGTAAGCTTATTTTTTGATTATTATGCACTCTTGTTACTGTATATAACGCGTTACTCTGAAGTATTTGTAGAATTAAGCAGTTTTTGAGGTAGTTTGAAACTTATTAAAATTCTAGTTCTTTAGATAAGCTATTTTGATAGTAGCTGATAGTATTAAGCAGTTTTAATAGTAGTTGATTTGTTAGATATATCATATGTGATATTTAACTGATTTTGTTTGATAAGCTGATTTGTTATACAAAATTAAGTTGTTTTTAGATAAGCTGATTTTGTTATGTGATATTTAACTTATTTGTTGGATAAGCTGATTTGTTATATAGAATTAAGTAGTTCTTAGATAAGATGATTTTGTTAGATATATAGCATGTGATTTTTAACTATTATTAAATACATGTGTGTGTTATTGCATTTTTAGTTAATCATTGTATTTATTTGTGCATTTATTTTTCAGATTCGAATGCTTTGAAAACTCCTGAATCATTTGTTACGCACTCTAATTTAGATATTCCAGTGGAATGATTTATTATATTCCTAAAGTTCCTGTTGACATTTTATGAGTTAAAGGCAATGTTTATGACTCAATTGATGAGTGCATTATCAAGTATATGAAACAAGGTTGTCAAAATCGTGATCCTGCTCGTAGGATCGTACGATCCTACACACAAAAAACGATCAGGATCTTAAAAAGATCGTAATCCAGGTAGGATCGCAACAGGATCGTAGGATCGCGCGTAGGATCGTAGGATCGGATCAGATCGGATCGCCTATTATTAGGGTTTGTTTTTGTTTTTTTTGTTTTTTTGTTTTTTGTTTTTGTTTTTTTTAAAGCCCAATGACCAAGTTTTTCAAAAAAAATTATTATTTTGGCGCTGTTAATTAATTGTCACATGCAAGATTAATGAGTGTCAAATCATTATGTTTTTATGACTATTTAGAAATAGTTTAGATGTGTCTTTTTGGGTTTATTATGAAAAACGATTTCGTGCTTTGTAAAATGTCAGAAGCTTGTTTTGAAGTAAATTATCTTCATACTTGACCCAATTTTGTTCATATTCTATTTTATGTTATATATAAAGGCATAAATATTTTAATTTAATTTATTTGGTCATCAAGAAAAAAATTCAGTAATATTATCAGAATATTCTAATTTAATTTATTTGGTCATCAAGAAAAAAAAATTGTGTTGCTCTCTATTATAAATTATGTCGTTCATTTTAAGATACGATCCTTTTATCTTTTTGCATTAATCTATATATTGTAACAAAAAAGTTATAGAATCACGTGCTAATAAATTAACATTTTCTATTTGCATAAATGTTATCACGAAAAACCTATAATAAAAAAACATTAAAACAAGAAGTAGGTGCACCGTGCACGTATGTAGTAACTTTGTGCAAGTATGCATTGCAATATATCTAATATTCTACTACTACGGTACTTGAACATATAACTTTTTCATTTATCATCCATTTAGATTCGTTTATCATATGAAATATTATATAGAAATATAAAACTACAACCCCTATACAAAAATATATACATTTTCATAGAATCTTACGATCCCGATCCGATCCTACGATTACGATCTTGCAAGGCCGAAAACGATCCTAGGTAAGATCCCGATCCTGACAACCTTGAAAATAACATTAAAAATCAAGAAAACGTATAATAATTGCATCCATGGTTATGTTTTAAACCCTAATCCAAACTAAGAAAGTGGATAAATTGAAGAACTTGTGAAAAATAAAATCAAGTAAACGTTACTTCTATAAAAGAAATCAAAATAACATTAAAAATCAAGAAAGTGATGAATTTAATACATGCGGTGAATGATCACGACTTGATGGTGAAGATGAAGATGATGATGATGGCGGTGGTGTCGTAAGTACGTGTTGACGAGGTCCAAACCGAGGGCCACGAACCCGAGGACGAGGCCGACATCTTTTATTTCTTGCGAAGTCCATTTGTGTAGTATTGTGAGTAACTTAACTTTAGCTTGATGATGATGATTTGTGGGTTTGGATGCCTACAACTGAGTTGATGGGGAAATTAGGGTTTTATTTGCATGGAAGTTTTGTATTAATAAATGAGACTAATAGTACATTATATAATTCTCATGTAAAGTGTTACTAGTAATTTATAATTTCTCTAAAATGCATCTCGTTTCAAAAATTACGCTACAGGCGTGTTTTAATTTTAAATGCTTGATGAAATGTCTGGTAGTGTGATCTTTGTGTGGTGATGTGGTATATAGTTTTTCTTTAAAATATATGCTTATGGTTTTTAAATAAGCAAATAAGCGCCTACGATAAAATTCGAAACGGTTAATTTCACTCTCGAATTGCCATATGCTTATGGTTACGACATCCTTATTTAATTTATTTGTAATTGTTCTAGCTCCTTGCTAGTTTCTAACAAAGTTGCAATTAAAAAAAAAAAAAAAAAAAAAAAAAGCTTGGATAAGCATTCCCAAACATTTGCAAAAGACTGCATATCAATTGTTCATGATCATCGTGCATATGTAAATTCTAGACTTTTCTCTCTCTGGGTATCTGTGAGAGCTACCACCTCCACGTGAGGCTATACTCCTCTTCAGTAGGCATTTTAGCACCTTGTTTTGCTTTCTTCAAATATCCATTTACTTGTTCATCCTTCTTGATTTTCTTTCTCAATCATGACGGATTATGATCCTAAAATGTGCCTCGTTGGTAAAGTTATTTCTTACCACCGTAATTTAGGGAAAACAGGGGTAATTTCAATTGTTAAAGGGGCTTGGCATACGAGGGAGCCGTTTACAGTCCACCCCTGGGATCACAATCATTTCTTATTCATCTTCAAGAACAAATATGATGTCCAGAAAGTCATTGATGATTCTCCGTGGTCTGTTATGGGTTATTATCTTGCTCTTGCGCCGTGGAATCCGGATCAAACTTTGAGTGAAATCGATTTTAATTGAGGTATGTTTTGGGTTCAGGCTCATGGTCTTCCGTTTGGTAAAATGACAAAGGATTATGCTATTGAACTAGCTTCAAAAATCGGTACCCTAATTGAACTTGACTGTGTGGGTGAAGGCCTTCAGTTAAACAGACCATTTTTACGCTTTCGAGTCGAAATCGATTTAAGTGCTCCTTTGTGTCCGAGCTTTGAACTACCTTGTGATGGGTTGAAACCGTTATTTGTCTCATTCAAATATGAAAGACTTTCTAATTTCTGCTATGCGTGTGGGCGTTTAGGACATGATGATGAAAGTTGTACTTATCCTAAAGACCCGAGGTTCTCAAGGAAACTGATTGATGGTATGCGTGCAAACTCAGCAAAGCGCATATCATTGCATTCAAATTCTCCTATCCTGCTGACTCGTGCACTACACCAACACCAAAGTTAGGAGTAAATATTTCGGAAGAGTGAACATTCAAGGCTCGGTCCTCTTATGTCGGCTCCTAACTTCAATCTTCATCATCATGTATGTCTCATATTCCATCTAGTGTAATCAATCATATAAATACTCTTTGTTGTAGAACCAGATGTAGTCAAACCATTGTCATCTTATAGCTTTTGTCCATCGAATCCCTCAAGAACTTCAACAGATATACCTAAAACATACCAACCTCCTACACTTTAAAACATGTCCATCCCAATCAGTATACCAAACTCCTCTTCGAGTTCTATATTTAACCCTCGTGAATTAAACAAAAAAAATCATGTTAATGAACCTATTTATTTTGTTACGTCACCACCTGAAAGTCCTAACACGAGCCCCGTAAAGCCTACAAACAACCCAACCTACCTTGCGATTACTCATGTGGAATCGCTTTATCAAAGTTGTCGATAAAAGCGGAAAGAAGGCCCGTTAGCGGATTCCCACCTTCCACCAAAACACCCAAATCCAAAACAACCCTCAACAACCTTTATCACTGAATACACGCACGCTAAAAAGTAACCAACAAAAACAGTCAAGGCATTTTCTTAGTAAAAGGTCACACAATAGCAAAATAAATAATCTGGTTGATGTTCCTGTTGAAAATATGTCTCTTGATTTACCAAAATTCCAATCAGCGGGTGTGGTGGCTGCCCCAAAACAGCCACACGATAAATGTTAGTGCTATCATGGAACTGTCAGGGAGTTGGACGATCTCTGACAGTTTCAAATATGCGAGAACTCTGTCGAGTTCATCGTCCAGATATAGTATTCTTAATGGAGACAAAAAACAAAGTGAAAAAGTTGGAATCAATTCGGCGTTCTACATCTTTTGATGGGCATTTTTATGTTAATTCTGTTGGTCGTTCGGGTGGCTTGGCACTTTGGTGGCGAAATTCTATTTCTGTTGTGGTTTCTGATAGCAGTAAGAATCTGATTGTTGTGGAAGGTAGCAGATCGTCTCCTTATTTCTCTTTTCGTGCTTGTTTCATCTATGGACCTCACTTAAAAGAAGACAAAAAAAATTGTGGAAGGATATCATTCACCAGTCACATTCCTCAAATATTCCTTTTCTGGTTATTGGTGACTTTAATTTGATCGGGGATGTAAATGATAAAAAGGAGGTTCTGTGGAAAACTAGAAGGGGGGGGGAGGGTTGAATAGTTTTGTCAATTAAAACTTCCTTTTTAATTATTTAGATCGACTTATGTCAATCTATTTGGATGTGTGTGTTGGATGTTGATAAACAAGCATGTAAAGGCAAGTAATGAAAAGATAAGAGTAAGAAGCACAAAACCATAATGCGAGTATTTATAGTGGTTCGGCTACAAGGACACCTTCCTTGCCCTACTCCACTCCTCGAGTCACCTACTCGAGAGTTCGTAAACACTACACCAATCTCCTTATGGCGGAGAAGCCTTCACAACGTCGCATAATCTTTTTCCGGTACTAGGCTAACCACCGGGTTCTTTCACACCAAGGTGAACCACACCTACACAACGTCGCCTACCCTTTATAAGGTACTAGGCTAAGTACCTAGTTCTTTCACTCCAAGGTGAACTACACCTACACAACGTCGCCTACCCTTTATACGGTGCTAGGCTAACCACCGAGTTCTTTCACACCAAGGAGAACTAATCCTATCACAATGTCGCCTACCCTTTATTAGGTACTAGGCTAAGCACCTAGTTCCATTACTATGGAGGAACTACTACCACACTACACCAACGACTAATCCCAAAGGAGATCTACTCCTTTACAACATCATCAAGAATATCAATATCCTTGGATCTAATACTAGTCTATCTTGTACATGAAACACACCATAGCGAATGTACATCTAAGGCACCTTCACTAATGCCTTTGACTAGATCTACAAGACACCTTTCACTAATGTCTTGTGTCTTGACTTCTAAGCACCTTTCACTAATGCTTCTAGTCTTGACTTCTAAGCACCTACCACAAGTGCTTATGATATGGACGATAGATACCCTTCACTAATATCTTCGTCCTTGACACTGAGACATCTTTCACTAATGTCTTCAACACTATACTTCTTTGAAGAAAGAAATGAATCATCAACAAGAAGACTTGAGAGCCTTGATGATGAGGAAGCATGGCAACTCATGGACTTGAGCTTGCTCGACTTCAAAGGTGGTGATCTTGCCTTTAAGAGGAACCTAGAAGATCACACAAAACAAAACTACAAACATAAATCTCTTGGATCTGAGGTTAGTGAGTTTTTAACTCAGGGAGAAAGTGTGTTAGAAAGGGGTGAGAAACAATGAAGAAATGGCTCACTATTTATAGAAGAAAAACTCTACTATTCCCCGGATCCTACAGATCCCTTTTACAAGGGATCCATCTAGCGTTAAGCTAAGGATCCGTGGGACGCTCCCTTTTACCCATGGGTATTGTAAGATATAGGATTTCACAATCACATTAAAGCACAACCAAGAGAGGCGTATGTAAGTTTTAGAGAGAGAAAGGGAGATGTTCTAGTAAGAGAAAACTCATGGAAGGTTACATTCCAAGTGAACATCCAACCCTCTCCCTTGTGGGGAGAGGCTATTTATACAAACTATAACGCCTCCCACGGGTGTGGATCGTGCATACAATGGGTAAAGACCGTCCTTCCTCCACGGTGTTGCACTAGACTAAACTAAGCTAATAACCGACTAACAACTAACATAATAAACGATATGTCTACGAGCTAACTTAAGCTAGATTATGCTTGGGGTGACCGATGCTTCACAATAGAATTTCCAATTCTAACAATCTCCCCAGGGAGGTCACCCCATGAATTACATTGTGAATCCTAACATTCTATTTAATTTTTAATCTTGAGCTCGTGACATCAACTCATCAAAATATTCAAACATTGTGCTTCCGTGATGATTTCATCATGGTCCAACTATAATGTATATTTCGTGGAGGTTGTAGGTTGATCCACTTTGATGACCTTTGAGCATTAGTAGAAGTCATCACCACGTTAATCTCAAAGATCACCCATTGTAGTGTTGCCAACATATGATGTTGCGACATTTGGACCGACATGCTCACATTTTGGATCATGATATATTCTCATCGAGTAGCGGAAGCTTTCTTTGGATCATGATATTTGCGGCGACATAGCGTAAGCATGGGTGAAAGTATCAGTCGTTGAAGTACTTATCATGATTTCTTTTGAGATGAATGTGTAGTGTGAGCATGCGGCTATGGATTGACCGCTTCATTTTGATCACCGCAAGCGTCGGGCGTACACGCATACAACAGTTAGCAACAGTGCACGAAGTGTCTTTGATCACTTCGTTGAATAGAGGTACACGCCCACGGTTCCCCGTTGATCGAGACATGTACCGCTGTGATCGACTATAATTCAAGAATTTCTTTGATGAGGTTTCGCAATGCTCTAGTGTTCTCAAACCGAACGTCTCAAAGAAGACAACACGGAGTGAGTGAACCAATAATTGAGATTCACCGATTGATGAAAAGAGATTTGAAAAACAATCGTATCGCTCAATAGAAATTGTTTTGCAATACAACGAAGGTTTTAATGAAAATCAATTATCAATCATAAACACCTTTTATTTTGAAATATTAGTACCGATCGATGTGCTAAAGAAAAGAGTTTTAAGCACAACGACCGGTTTTTCAAAGGTATCCGTCAATCCATAACTCGAACGAGATTGATTCAAAAGATTGAATCGCCCCATTGTTTCATTCGGTTGTCACATGGTTGATCTATTGGATATATCTCACATGCCACCCACCGTGAGCTTGTTTGATGTTGGCTCCGTAAGGCTTTCCATCTTCATTGTGAATATGTTTGCATATCACTCGGATGTTCCAGCAATACCACAAGGATAATGCGAGGACTCATAAGATATAATCTCTCTTCCACATTGTGTGAAATGAGGGTCTTCCTTGAAAGTGTCCTAATGAGATTTATAGATGATCTCGAGGCTCTAGACTCAATTGTGCATATTTGGTTCCTATGCCGGAGACTAGGGAGAGGGTCTCCTTCTTCAATATCAACAATCTCTAAGAGAAAGTCGATAGATAATGTCGGTTCCCCGTGAGAATGAAACAAGTCCTTTTAAGAGGAACTTGAGTGGTTTGGGAAGTTGTAGTGCAGTGCATCACTGGGTCCATGACGTCTTGTATTCAATACCAGTGTTACCATAGTAACCACCAGTAGCGTATGAGTTGAACCCGGTATTTGCCCTAAGATTGAAAAATTGGAGGGCTATTTATTTTCACCCTTTCACATTCAATTCTTTTCATTCTTCAACCCTTCATGCTTACCGAGACATCATAACTAGAACCTTGTTGGGTTTATTCCAAGACTAGCTCGTCTCGATCCGCACTCTTCTCATATCTCACATTTCTCCTTTTTCATCATACCTAAGGACTTCTACACTATTTAGTGGATTGTCCTCGGTAGATCCCTCCGGTTCGCGCGATCGTGAGAACAAATACCTAACCTAACCATCCTTATAACTCCAAGCATAAAGTAAAATGGTCGGTCTTTTGGTACAGTTCATTCCATTTTGAAACCAATTCAAAATCATTTGGAAAATCAATCAAGGTACTTGTGATACGAGATCAAAGCATTTTGTACCTTAATAGTTTTGATCATTTAGAAATGCTCCCCTCAACATGTGCATATGATCTTGAACTTGTTTAGACATGGAGGCAAGAGTTCTTTGAAATAATTTCTTGATCATAATTTCCAAGAAAAGCCATTTGATTTTCTTGGTAAATTCTCCCTCAATATGTGCTTTGGATAGTTGAAATCATTTTATCACATAGAGGAAGGAGTACTTTTAAAGTATAACCACGATTACCAAACATTTAGAAACCATTTAACACACTCAAGGTACCTTATGATAAAACATGGAAATCTTTGTACCTTGAAGATTTGTATTTGATTTGAAATGCTCCCCCTTAATATATGCTTCGAGATACGAAAAAATTTAGCACATATTAGAGAGCAAGATGCACTTTGAAATGGTCATCTTTATCATCTTTCATATTTATATCACATTTTCTCCCGATCAAAATTTCAAATCCTTTGAGATTTTGGATCTCAAGAGATTTAAATATGTATGAAACAAAATATTTGGTAGAGAAAAAAATGTATCGGTTTTATAAGATCCGAAGTGGACAACATCAAGTTCCATTTTATATAAAAGGAAGCCACATTACATAACCTAGAACTATTACATACATTATAGTTGTTTATAGTAATTACACCACTTTTACACATCCAAATACAAAACATAAACTACTTCGGAAGATATCTTCATTCGGTTCTTTGAAGCGACTTATAGTGACCGCACGAAGTCTACCACCCACAAAGCTTTCAAGGTCGCGATAGATCATCCTAGTCTTCAATCTTCGTCGATTGCAACAATGAAATCTTCACACCTCTTCACATCCTCATCGGACCATAATTTCGTTTTGTTCCCGGCTTCATATCAATTTTGATTTCTTTCACTCTAGAGTTCAATTCTTCTTTAACCATCTTGAGTGTACCATCACCGAATTTGTATAACTCTCACAATCTCATTAACATTCTTGACTCAGATCATCGGTGAAGATGGTGATCCGGGGTGTCGATCACTATATATTCATGATGATATTCATGTCCTTTGGCTTCCTATTGCGGTCTTGTTAGGTTGACACGAGTCTGGTAACTTTCAATTCCCAATTGAAAATCCCCAACTCTTAGTCGAATGACCAAGCCTCTAATCCAGAGATTGACAGCAGCCGAGAGAGCCTTTTTCTCACGAGCAGGAAGATGGTCAAGGTGTCCTTGGAGGTTCAGAAGATAGAGATCTTCAAAGTCATTTGGCATTAGATGCTTGAAGTCGTTTTCTTCTATAGTGTACTCTTTCGAGTCTGCTCTTCGAAGAACAATCTTCTTCAGGTAATCATACCCGTAGATTGAGAAGATCTCTATTCTGATAACACTTAGAATACGCAGCCTGGATCGAACAGCTCTGCGACTCTTTTTAGCACTATGTCTTTCGATGTAGAATTGCTTCTTCTTGAACCACCAATGAGAAATGCCATATGAGGCGGCAATGTCATACTGTTGCTCTTTATGCGCCTGCACTGATCCGAACCATCCGTCGAGACCTTGATCCGTGTAGGTAGTCGCTTTCATCTTTGAAATCGATAAAGTCGGTCTTCTTTCGTAAGTGCGACCACATAGATAGTCCGATCATGGTTGAAGAAGAATTCGATTGAATGGTCATAAATCCAGTTCACCTCCTAGAGGAAGAGGTTGTTCACCTCAAACCTATTGATCGCTCCATCGACTTGATCATTCAAAGATTCTATAGCATTCCTCCATCCGATATTGAAGTCGATTAACATCCGAGTGGAAGACTTTAACTATTTCAAATCTTGGGCCTTCAAGATATTTAGGAGTGATTGATGTAATTTCCTTCTTCACAAAACCACTTTATAAAGCTTCCCATATCCCATGAAGTGAAGAAGAGAATCTTATCTCGGTGCTTCATAGTTGGAAATAATAGTTGACGCCCAATTATTTTCGGGTTTGTTGAATCAGACTGGAATGAACCATGAAGGTTCAGGATTTTGAGGTGTATCTTAGGTAAGCCAACTTTGAGTAACATCCTTTGAAGGTGTAGCTCTAGACGTTTTGATTCATTTTCCCTCAATATAAGCATCCAACCAATCTTCTTCTTCTGTAACATTGGGGATGTGCTTGGTAGAAGCGTCATCATCTTCTGATTCAGACTCTTGAGCAACGAAAGACTCTTCATTTATTATTTGCTCTTCTAGAATAGTGGGGATGGTTGATGTAAACCGGGATTCGACGGTGGTCCATGCAGTAGACATCTTTTGAGATCTTTGACCACTTGAAGTACCAGTTTGTCTCTGAGTTGTTGGTGGTGGTGAATGTGGGCTTGCTTTGTGAGAAGTGGTTGTTCCAGAAGATCCTCCAACTCCTGATGTGCCAGCACCACGAGTAGGAGGTGGTGGTGGTGACTTGGACCTCGACATATCTTTTGAATCCATCGGAACATATCTTCTTTTCTTATTTGCCTCCCTTTCACGAGCATCAACTACAAACCGCTCATAATCATCATGCCTCATAGATTCATCGAGTGCCTCGTATAATTTCTTGTAGTCTTGTGCAAGTGCTCTCCGCCTCATACATTTTTTCTCGGAGAACCGATCTCATGTCGAGATTGGTAAGTCTTTGAATCATTGAAGTAATGGAGCCTTCATTGCCGTTCAACCGCATCTTTAATATCTGCTTCTATTGCCTTTGTTACGACTTCATCGAGATTAAGATTCTCCGGTTTTTCACACGACTATCAAGATTGTTGACGCTATAGGAAAATGTTTCAATAGTTGCAATGCGTAACATGGCCTCTTCAATCAATTCCTCAGTTGTTTTAACAGGAGTAGGTGAGGCACGAGGTGGTGAGGCAGGTGGAGTGACAGGATTACTGATTGTGACAACTTGTAGTGGATCATTGGCGGGATTGGGAGGTGGAAGTGCAGTAGTCATAGCAGGTTCGAGTGTTGGTGTGATTGAAGAGGATGTGACAGCAGTGGAGACCATTGGAGCTGAAATTGGAGGAATAGTTGAAGAGTCTTGTTGAATAGTGACCGAGAACATGGACTGAACTTCTTCCTTTTCATTTGTTTGCTTGTCTGATTCGATGTCGAGGATCGTCTTTCAAGAATTGGTCACCGTATGTGAGGTCGACATCAAGATTTTAAGTGAGGAAAGTGATCCTGCAGACATGTTTGTTTCTTCAAGGCGCTGAGTACTTCGGATCCGTGCTCAAGGTTCTCCTGTGGTGTTTTACTAGATCATTTTATCACTTACTGATTCAAACACGGGTCTCTGCAGAAAAGGAGTCTCTGATTTTCTTCCTGTGCATCATCGGGCCGGGATTCAACCGATCTTTTCGCCTCATCGGTGTCCATCCTGCATTGCTCTTGTGTAGATGATAATCGACATCTCTTTTCTTGAGAATAAACTGGTCGTTGTTTTGGGATGTGGTGAAGAGATATTCAGTTAGCATGTGTGCGACTTGTTCTCGCTTCTCTTCCAACAATTCCTTTCCCTTTGTCTTGTGTGACAGGATTGATTTGTCGAGTCTTGACTCGTGCTCTCTTATCATGACTCCTCCCATCGGTGGTCTTTGAGACTCGTTCGGACTATCAAGGCTTTGTCAATTCCTTGTTGAAATGCACCGTCTTCATCTATCAACTTTGTCTCTGTTAGGAATTAGAAATTCCGGTATTAAAGAGTCGGTCACCTCAAGTATATGTAATCGTTAAAAGCTCGTAGTCGTAGTTATTTTAAGTTAAGTAGTATTTAGTTAAGTAACACCGTGGAGGACGGACGGGTCTTTACCACTGTATGCCCGATCCATGACCCGATGTGTGGCGTTTATGTAAGACTATAAATACTCTCTACCTCCCAAGGTAGAGTTGGAGCTCATAATAATATCTTTCACTTTCTCTCACTAAGTTCCCTAAACCTATAACTTTCTCTCTAGAATTCCATTCATACGCCACTTTGTGTTATGGTATGATGTGTATGTGAAAACTAATATCTTACAATTGGTATCAAGAGCCATGGTTAGATCATATCTTGCACATCTTTGGATTTTTAGTGGTTTTAGGTGGTTTTGAGTTTGAAAAGTTTAGTGGTTTGTGCATCATTTGGTTGATTTCTTGTGTTAAAGCTTGGATTTTGTTAGTACTTTTATGTTTAGAATCATCACAAGTGTTTAGGTTTTCATTTGGTAGCTTGAATCATCTTGGTTGGGTTGTTTTTGGATTGAAAAGTGATGTTTATGTGGTTTTTCTTGCTAGCGACTTGATATACGGATCTCTTTCTTCGTAGCGACTTGCTTCACAATTTTGTAGCGAGTTACGTTTTGGAGCTAGCGACTTAGACCTAGCGATTAACGGTACAAGTAGTGGACTCTCCACTACGGGTAGCGACTTGGTGGTGGCGACTTGGTCTCAGAGCGAGTTGCTCTTTAGCGACTTAAATCTTTAGCGACTTGAGTAGCAATTGTCGCCAAAATTTTGCTAGCGACTTGAGGCTTAGCGAGTTACTACTTAGCGACTTGCATTTGTCTAGCGACTTGGGACTTTAGCGACTTGGGGTGTAGCGAATTAGGTGTTAGCGACTTGGTGCATTATCTTCTAGCGACTTGGGTGATTGTTTACGGTTTCTCTTGATTTAGTAAAATCCTGAAAGAATCTATTTCCGGTTTAATCATAGCGTTATAAAATCCCATATAATACATTAACATGTCTACCAACGTTCTACTATCATCTCCACCGCTGTTGAGGATGTTCAAGCAATGGTTCAGATACTCGTCCACCCATGCTTGATGCCAATCCCGGCTACGATTCTTGGGCTCAACGAATC
>CM040242.1:177891707-178085740 GCA_022545495.1 Chrysanthemum lavandulifolium | reverse complement strand
AAGTTCCCTTTATTCATTACCTTAAACCTTTTGGTTGTCAAGTGACCATTACGAATCAAGTGATCCATTGGGCAAATTTGATGAGAAAGGCGATGATGGTTATATTGTGGGATATTACGCTCATAGTAAGGCTTACGGGGTTTACAATTTATCTGCTAAGAAGATTGAGGAGACTTTGAACACGAGGTTTCTTGAAGACAAGCCTAATGTTCAGGGCGAGGGGTCATGTTTGGTCTTTGACCTTGATTATAGCGATTATTTGGGTTACTCTCGACATATGGCTAACCAACATGCGAGATACTCAAGAGTCTCCAACTAACAGTCGGTACTATGGATCTTGATTCGACGGTGAGTTTGAAGATGATGAACAACCCATTGTGTTAGGAATTAGAAATTCCGAGAATTAAAGAGTCGGTCACCTCAAGTATATGTAATCGTTAGAAAGCTCGTAGTCGTAGTTCTTTTAAGTTAAGTAGTATTTAGTTAAGTAACACCGTGGAGGACAGACGGGTCTTTACCCCTGTATGCACGATCCTGCCCGATGTGTGGCGATTTATGTAAGACTATAAATACTCTCTACCTCCCAAGGTAGAGAGTTGGAACTCATAATAATATCTTTCACTTTCTCTCACAGTTCCCTAAACCTCTAACTTTCTCTCTAGAATTCCACTTATCGCCACCTTGTTGTTATGGTTTGATGTGTATGTGATAACTAATATTCTACAATTGGTATCAAGAGCCATGGTTAGATCATATCTTGCACATCTTTGGATTTAGTGGTTTTTAGGTGGTTTTGAGTTTGAAAAAGTTTAGTGGTTTTGCATCATTTGGTTGATTTCTCGGGTTAAAGTTTGGATTTTGTTAGTACTTTTATGTTTAGAATCATCACAAGTGTGTAGGTTTTCATTTGGTAGCTTAAATCATCTTGGTTGGGTTGTTTTTCGATTGAAAAGTGATGTTTATTGGTTTTTCATGCTAGCGACTTAACTCATGGATTAGTTTCTTCGTGGCGACTTGCTTTACAAATTTGTAGCGAGTTACGCTTTAAACCTAGCGACTTAGATCTAGCGATTCTACGTACAAGTAGTGGACTCTCCACTACGGTGTGACAGTGATAGCGACTTGATGCAGCAGCGAGTTGCTCTTTAGCGACTTGTATCTTTAGCGACTTGAGTGGCAATTCTTGCCAAAATTTTGCTAGCGACTTGAGGCTTAGCGAGTTACTACTTAGCGACATGCATTTGTCTAGCGACTTGGGACTCTAGCGACTTAGTGGTGTAGCGAATTAAGTGTTAGCGACTTAGTGCATTATCTTCTAGCGACTTGAGTGATTGTTTACGGTTTCTCTTGATTTAGTAAAATCCAGTGAAAGAATCTATTTCCGGTTTAATCATAGAGTTATAAAATCCGTATAATCATTAACATGTCTACCAGCGTTCTACTATCATCTCCCTTTGTTGAGGGATGTTTCAGCGGTAGCTGGATACTCGTCCACCCACATGCTTGATGAGGCGACTACGATTCTTGGGCTCACGATCGATTGTATTGCCTTGGAAAGGAAAATGGTGTCAACATTCTCAAATCCATTGATGAAGGACCATATCGAGTTGAGGCGACTAGAGACATACTTGATACTAATGAAGATGGTACTCCTGTTTACGGAATGGACCAGACCTAAGATGTATGATGAGCTTGATGATAAGGATAAAAAGAGATTCGATCACGGATATCGGGGCTTCAAACATTGTTCTTCAAGGTCTTCCTAAAGACATCTACAAGTCGATCAATCATAACAACGATGCAAAGCGGTTTGGGATAATGTTAAGATGCTTCTCTCGGGTTCGAGAATTAACTATGGAGCGCAGAATCCCAACTCTATGGCCAATTTGAGCACTTCAAGATGAAACCAGATGAGAATGTCTATAGAGTACTATGTGAGATTTCATAAGTTAGTGAATGACACGAGGAACATCGAATGACTATGCTAACATTCATTTGAACTCAAAATTTGTGAACAACATGAATCCCGAATGGCACAAGTTTGTCACCATTTGTGAAGCTCACTAAGGATTGAAGAATACAAACTATGAGCAACTCTATGCCTTCCTCCTTCGAATGAGACACGCTATGTTTGAAAAATTGATTCTCAATCGGTTCAAAACCAACCAAGGAGACAAGCTCGTCTAATGACTCATGACTTTCTCTCGAACATCGGAATCACAACCCAAGCATCACAAGTCATACCCTTGGGTAATGGTAATCACAAACTCATTCACGATCCTATGTTCAAACAAGTCGATCTTTGATGCACGCGTGGGTAACTTCATTAATCAACTAGCTCTTCTCATTAGTCAAAACATGAATTCTCTCTCACAAACCAACAACAAGCTCGAGCGACATCTAACCCACACAATCAAGCCCTTGTTAAAGATGGAAGGATCGCAGAAGGTAACCGATTCGGAAGGCGTTATGATCGGGGAAGAGGTGGGTGGGAGAGGTTATGTTGGCAACTGAATCGAGGAAGGAATGGTAACCAAGGTCAAGCTAAGCCAATCAAATGTTATAAGCATGGTGGTGAGGACACATTGCAAGGCGCACATCTCCAAAGCGTCCACGAATCTTGATACTTGAGAGAGATAAGATCTTTCTTGGCACAAGCTCGGACAATGGTCTTTGCTTTGGATGAAGAGGAATTGTTGTTTCTTCTTGAGGACAATGCCAAGACCTATGATGCGAGATGTGGATGAGCGGCTATTGAGGAGATAGGTCACAATCATCGAATGCCTTTCAAGTCGGCTGTGTGATGCATCACGACTACGATGTGGATGATGGACCGGCACACACAATTTTATGGCTAGCATTTCTCCAATGGTTTCTCCCAAGGTCTCTTCTTCACCACTAGTGGCCCATCCCATGACAAGCTCATCTCGAGGTATTAAAACTATCGATGATCTTGATGTGCAGCGGATGCATGACAAAGTACAATCAAGCGAAACTATTGAATCAAATATTGAAAATATGGGTAATATCGATATTGTCCCATATGATCAATATGTGAAACAAAGTGAAAGTGAAGTTGTACCAAGTGATGCATCTTCCGCGATCAACAATGACTATGTTTTGATGAATACACCCATGCGCCTCGATGATTACGTAATTTACGAACTAAATGCCTATAAAGAGCGTGTTGCTATTTATGAACAACGGGCTAAATTTGAGTTGACCACTTTCGTGAGCGAGGAAATGGATGACCAAGTGCGTCACGATGAATTAGAAAAAGTAAGTTTAGAGAAGAAGTATTGAAACAAGAATTAAATTCCTTGCAAGAAAAACTTTCTAAAACATTAAGCAAAACAAGAACTTCAAGAAAATGTGAAAATGCTTAAGCAAGAATTTAATGCAAAGGAATCAAAACTCTTGAGAGATTTTCTAATCGAAAACTTTGAAAAACAAACTTGAAAACAAGTTGTACATACAAGGAAACACCATTCGATTGCTCACATGGTCACTAAACATCGAGTCTTAAGCGATAAGCATAGCATTCCCTTGTTGAGGAACCAAATCAGAGGTAATTAAAAGGCTAGAAATGCTCATAAGGTGCTTTATGATGGTAATGAAATCCTAAGCCTAGGCGAAAACCTAGTTGTGTTGAGTGCAACGAGGAAGATAAGAAATCAAATGAAATCACTAGGGAAAAGATGAATAAGAAACAAATGATCCTAAATGCAAAGAGAAAAAATAATTATCACTCCTCATGACTCTGAGAAGGAAAAGCGGATTTCCTTGAACAAGTTTAAGCCTCGAGACATTCGACTCCGAGCAAGTCTTACGGAAAAAGGATTTAGATAAGCGAAAGCGGAAAATATTGTTGAAACAAACCCTCCCTGGAAAATGCCTAGAAGCGTTGTGTATCCTCCTAATACACCAATGCATCTTGTACCTAGAACAATTGCCACTAAAAGCAAGACATTAATTAGCCAATCGTTATATTTCAACTATTTGTTGATTTTGAGAAAACTTGCAAGAAAAGGATCACACCCACTGGTATATTTCAAGGAGAAAGGGTTTGAACAAATGAAAGAATGTTATTTAAGCGAGGTCATGCCCTTCTTTAAACTTCTAAAGATCACTTTGAGAGTCTTAAAGGGGATAGAAAGCGATATTAAGGGAATGGAAAAGGAATTTGATGCAATGGTTGTTGAAGTTAGTGACTATGGCGTGCAATAAAATATAATGAGATTGAGAGAAAGAACTTGCATACATTAAATGAGAATCTTATTCTTGAATGTGTTGCTCAAGATGTGTTTTCACCGCTCAAATTGCTCTATTAATGCTTCCAAATTTCATGAACTATCTCATGCCTCGAAAGTCTCCATGATCGTGTCATTGAGCTTGAAAAACTAATTCTAAACTAAGCGAGAAAATTAGGCTGGATGATCACGACAATTTCGTTAAACATTTTTCTAAACTAGAGTTGAGCATTTTAATTTACAACTAAAATATCAACATCTCAAAGAAAATGTCAAAACTTCAAATGTCAAGACATCTTGGATGCTCGAGTTTGATGCAGTTTTCAAATTAACAAACGTGATGAGCGATTCAAGCTCGATGCAACACGATCGAAAGTTGAAAGCCCAATCTCTCGATTAAAGGGTCAACGAACAATATGCGGGCTCCCAAATGCCTCCTCCTTTAGATTCTCGGAATTCTCAAGCGTTTCATCTTCAAAACCTAGTAAATGCTTTACAAAAGAAAGCGAAAGTTTTCTAGAAGAAAATGAAAAGGTTAAACGTCATTTCAATGAGTTATTTGAATCAATTAAGGTCACTCGTAACAAGAATAACGAACAAATAGCTTCATTGCAAAAGGAAATTGAGAATACGAAGAGTCGGGTAAAAGGAAAATGCCAATGACCAATGGGGAGAATGGTGTATCAAAGGTTCAATCTTGTAATAAATATGCTTTATCTCGTAACATATGTCCCTCCTCATCTAGGAACAACAAACTAGCTATTCAAACATACTTCTCATCTCTTAAGGATTGCTTAGAATGCTGCGTGAGATTGTTGAAGAGGATAAGCTAGAGAAACCTCATGATAATGCAATTGGACATGCATGCTTATATGCCAAACGATCTCAAATCTTAGAATGCTTGATCACAATATGCCCAAAGACATTAGGTGAGAGAGTTAACCCTTTGATTCCATGTTCGATGCCTAATGCCAAGTATGATATGCACTCGATTCCCAATGTTTTAAATGTGAACCGTAGTGTGCCTTTGAGTAGTTGGATTATAGATCTATCAATGCTAAGAAAGAGAACTCAAGTGTACCTTCTAGGAGTACAAATCTCGGTACCTCTAGTTTTAAGAATGTGAACCATAGTGCACAGAATGTAGTTCGGATCCAGCGCATCTAAGCGGTGATGCAAAGAGTAGTTAAACCAGCTAATGTTCCCATTCCTCTACAGAGTAATCGGTGACATTAAAAGGAGAAGGTCAAAGTCTCAAGACAATACAAGGAATGATAGGACCTCTCGAGCTAAGAATGTGCCTTTGGAAGAGTAGAAGAACAATCTAGGAACTTTAAGCTTGAATTGAATAAAGCGAATCGTGTTGATTCTAGTATTAGCCATAGGCGCTTGTAATTAATTCAATTCGATACTATTTGCAAACCTTGTGCGATGTATGCGCTTGAATTCATTTCTAATCATGAATGTGGTGTTAATGTTCCGCTTAATGATGTTAATTGTCCGATTAATATTGTTAATGCAAAATTCATGCTAAAAAGGCTAAAAGGCATAAGCGAAAGAAAGTTAGAAAAGCGATTGGAAACCCAGGAAGAACATTCGATGAAGATAGGCTTTTATTGGATACACATTGGTCATAAGACTAATCGAGATAATGCCCACTAGTAAATGGATGCCTCTTGGTAGAACTATTCCAGAAGTGATCACCTGCGTATGCAGGCTAATCTTGACACTAATACTGTATCTATTCACAATGATTCCAGCGCACTCACTTTACGATATGAATGCTACTATTTACGATGTGGGTGTTCCAAACATTGTTTGTAACACCCCGACCCGACAAGGGTAAAGATATCCTGTCTGGTTTCATATCGGAACTTTAAATACTATTCAATAGCGGAAGCCATTACAAAATACTTACAAAGATAAAATAAATAACTTAATATCAAAATAAATCTAAGATCTCTATGGTCAAATCTTGCTCTCGTCTATACTCTCAAACCGGATCGGCTATCCCATAAGCTCATCTTGAATGCTAAATACACCGCAGAAAAGAAAAGTGCGGTGAGCTTACAAAGCCAGTGAGCAGATATGCGAAACAAAAGCTAAAACAGAATAAATATACAATTAACGAAATCAAAATAAAATGATGACGAGGATCTTTTAGGATTACGTGGAAGCACAAATATACTGAAATCAAACAACCACATACAGTTTAGACATCACATAGCACACTAATGGCACAAACACGAACACATCAGAACAACCAAACACATAACATACCAAGATTAACAGATTACATATAAGCCAAACGAAAAGTCTCAAAACTAACGGAAACGCTTCCTAGAAAATAAACATGGCATTCATACAAATCAATTAATCAACATTTAAAGCACTTAATTCAATATTGTAGCAGAGGAAATGGCAAACAAGTCATGGCAGTCATAATAGCTAAACCGGTTCTCGGATAAATTCCTAACCTTAGCGAGTTTTAATATGAGCGGTCACGTATGGATGCGGATAATTAACCTTCAAAACACTCAATCATATACTAGCATTCATCTACATAAATCAACGCATTCACGTAAAGATAACAAATCATAATATCATATATCTGAATCATGTTTTAACGTATTAATCCTGTCCTAGCATGGCAATAATAATCACTTAAACAAATACGACATAAGCACGTTCACTAACATATCATATCGTAATACTTAACACGAAGTAACAGATAAAGATTTAGTCAACTACCACGAGCGAAACATATCGGATCATAACATATCATAAGTAACCATTGTATTGGGAGGTGACCTCGAATACCATATATAATATGAGGAGACCTCGATAACAAATGGAGTAGCTAGCTCCGAATTTGTGAAGCAGCGTAGACACTGCGACATCATTCACGGAAAACATATCGGATAACGGATAACGGATCTAGGATGCATCCATACGCTTACGGAATATATTCATAATATAATTCAAATTGAGCTCATACGAGATATGAGAAGGGGCGTGGCGAACATCACTCTCTTGCCCTAGAGTCATGTCGAAGTGCATTTCTTGACACGGACATGGAACCCCATGACTAGTTAAAATTGGCTCGGTGTCATACTATCGAGTTCAAATAAGAATGTCATAAGCGACATAGATCATATTTTATCAAATGTTTAATCATGTTTTCAAAATCAAAATCTTCATATCATATAGTTCAAAATCAAATGGTTTATGATTCAAAAATCAAAGTTCAGATAAGCAACAGCTCAAATTGACACATTAGGGTTCATAGCAAAGGTTTAGGAAATCCTAATATGAAAATGAAAAGAAACTTCATACGAAACCTTTACTAAAAGGTCGGAATATCCGTGTATGATAACATAAGTGTCTTAACATAAGACGGAATATCCGCACCTTAAAGCAATTGAGAGAAAATGTGAATGTAAGAATATGAAGATGTAACGTCGCGTCTCCTCCAACGAATCTACACGGATTATGATTTATTTAATACTTATTAGCATCATTAATATTATAACGGTTTATCGTATTAATACTTTTAGAGTTGTCGAGAATATTCTCATTTTAGTGACGACGAAATCACAACATTTTAGGTATTCCTCATTAATTCACCAACTTCCTATTTAGATTCTAGGGTTTCATACTCTTTAAATACTACTAAATACGCATTAAATTCACATATTACTTCTTTTAATGATTTCCCAATTAACCTAGAACGTAAATGATAACAAACGAAATTAGCTTAAACTCATGCGTGTCTCTACAAAATCAACTTACACTTGTAGAACCCATAATTGCTCGTAAATTACAATTTACACCCTTGACATCTTGAATTTCACAATCTAACCTTACTTTATCGGTTTTACACTTTTAACCCAAAGGTTTTAGAATTTACAAAGCGTACCCCGATAAATTAAATACAATTCGTATGGCTTTAAATATCAAATTTACATGTTTAACCCCACACTTATTTTATATCGTTTAGTACAAGTATTTTTTGTTTACAAAAAATTACCTTTAAGTTTCATAATTTACAAAACCAACCCAAACTTTTATTTAAATCCGAATAGACATAATTCAAGTGCAAACCCTAAACCTAGGTTAAACCAATCATTAGCTCATCATTACTACTTCATTAATTACCTTCAATGATTACAAAGAAACCCTAGTTCATGAAAACCCTAATCGTCCCTTTTAAAAACCTTCCTTTTCCATGTTTAATCGAACCATAAAACTCAAAACACCACACAAGCTCAATTCATAGATATGTATTTTATTCAGGTCTTATAACATATAATAGCTTGGAAAATCAATTCATGATCTATAAAAATATTATACACCCATTCGTTATTTGTATACGCTTTTTGGGTTTTAGATTCCAAATAATTCCATACGACATATTAAACATGCATGGCTAATTTTTATGTGTTCCATATGACTTATAGGACTGAAATAAACATTAGGAACTTACCCTCAATGAGCTTGGATCGTTAAACAAAGAAGCACAAACCCTTCTCACGAAACCCTAATTCACTCAAAACTCACCACGACTAAAACAGAACTTAGGAACTTGAACACTATTTTTCTTACCTTCTTTACCTTCAAACTTGTCCAAGAAAATTGGTCTCAAGCTCGAAACCGGAAGTCGAATTATGGAGGGTTTTGAGTCGGTTCGGGGTTAATCGGTGTTTAGGGTTAAAATATAAACCGTGTATGTGTTTATATATGGATTTATAATTTTTCTTGTGGGCTTAATATTATCATGGACCGAAATTAAATGGTATCTTAATTTTATAAATTTGTATTGGGCTTTTATTAATTTTATTCTATTATAAAACTTAATAATTATATTCGCCATATATAGAAAATACAAAACCGATTTTATAAAATTATAAACTATAAAATTAGCTTATCAAAGTCATTAAAATTTATTTGGATCATATGTGGTATTTCTTAAAATTTCTGAGTTTACATAGCTTATTTGGTATTCTTTGAATTAATTATTCGTACTTTTGATTATGAGGGTATTTTGGTCTTTGTGAACTTTAGAAATTCCGGGTATTACAATTCTTCCCTCTCGAAAAGAAAATTACGTCCTCGAAATTGGACAAAGACGGAATGAAAGCATAGAACTAATCTGATTTTCGAACTTAGTGGATATAACGAACGTTAATCTTATCTCGAACAAATGAATTTCTTATCGTAATATTCAAACTCATACTTATTCGTAATTTAAATCAATAGTCAAATACTTATAATAGATAATTATATACATATCAAGTAATGGCGGAGAAATGATGAGACGCAGAAAATCAAACGACAAATTCAAACTTATTCAGACATCTAATGATGAGGACATCATATGCATAGATGGAATAAATCCTACCGCCTCAATAGTCATGTAAATATGGGGAGACATATAAGGTTAGGTGGTCATAGCAATCTATAGTTCTGTATAGATCATACAACAACTTCGGATTCCAAACGCATAAAACTATATACGTAATAAATATCGACGAAAGATCTCACAATTAGGTACTGGAATTCAAACCAATAATGGTAAGGCACCAAATAACACATACAAGTCAAAGTCCTATCACACACATCAACTATGCATTTCCGACGTCAGATACCTTCAATAAGTTCGATTATGTGATCTCGGTATTATTACGTTGATCAAATAATACTGCATCACATAACAAGTTCTTATTGTCATTATATTCGGTCCTGTCATGACAAAACACATAGCTAATATTATAACAAAACATATCACATACAGATAACACACAGTATAGCAAGTAACATCCTATAACAAACCAGATACACATGAGTATACCACCATGATGGTCATACTTCAATCAAGCGGTAAACGAAATAACTACACTACTAAAAATAAATAGCAAACGAAACTTATGAGGACTAACGGAAACTTAATCTAATCTAATGTAAAGAAACAATGACAGAACTATACTTTCAAATTTTGCTTTATTTCCATTTATCAAACAAAATTTGCAAAATCATCATAAGATGAACTTCCAAAACAAAACCTAATAATCCCTGATTCAAACGTCAAAATGAAAAAGAAGAACCTAACTCAAAATCAAATGTCGTAAAATTTCATAGGAGGACAACAAATCGTGCTTTAAATTTATTCTTGTGTCGGATTGAACCTACTAGTAGTCAGAGACTCCAACCGAATCCACCCCGTGTTCCTCTCTTCCTCTTCTTCCTCAAACGATAAAACTTCACGATTCACACCGAGTTCAACAAATCGTAGAAAGGCGATATGGATCAAAATCACTTAATGTAATATCAAACCGCCTCAAACGCATGACAAACGAATCGAGTGACATAAGTTACGCCCAAATCATATGAAGTAGATGAATCTCTCACCACCGGTTGAATCATGTCTTCGCCATTAGGTTTTGGTTGACTCGCCCATTTTCCTCCAAAGAAGATCCTCGATGTCTCCAAGAAGACTAGCAATGAGCGGCGTTTCGCTTACGAACCTCTCCAAGACAGGACTGAGTAAAGAACGAGGGTCGGCACCATCTTCTTCGCCCATGGGTAGTCTCCATCTAACGATCGATAAACGGACGATATCCGAGGCACGGAAACATAATGTCTACCCAATCCTCACGTGTCATAGCCTAAGCTCTATGGTCCTAAACCTAGGCTCGAGCACCATAAATTGTAACACCCCGACCCGACAAGGGTAAAGATATCACAATACGGTTTCATATCGTAACTTTAAATACTATTCAATAGCGGAAGCCATTACAAAATACTTACAAAAGATAAAATAAATAACTTAATATCAAAATAAATCTAAGATCTCTATGGTCAAATCTTGCTCTCGCCTATACTCTCAAACCCGTGATCGCCTATCCCATAAGCTCATCTTGAATGCTAATACCGCCGCAGAAAAGAAAAGCTAAGCTTACAAAGCCCAAAGGAATGATATAAACAAACAAAAGCTAAAAATGTAATAAATATACAATTAACTAAATCAAAATAAAATGATGATTTAGGGATCTTTTAGATTCTCTGGAAGCACAACATATGTAAAACCAAACAACCACATAATAGCGTTTAGACATCACATAGCACACTAATGACACAAACACGAACACATCGTAACAACCAAACACATAACATACCAAGATTAACAGATTACATATATAAGCCAAAACGAAAAGTCTCAAAACTAACTAAACGCTTCCTAGAAAATAAACACGGCATTCATACAAATCAATTAATCAACATTTAAAGCACTTAATTCAATATTGTAGCAATGAAATATGCATAAGTCATGGCGTACTATAATAGCTAAACCGCTTCTCGATAAATTCCTAACCTTAGTAGTAGTTTTAATATGACAGTCACATATGCATGTGATAATTAACCTTCAAAACACTCAATCATATACTAGCACATTCATCTCGCAAATCAACGATTCACGAAGATAACAAATCATAATATCATATATACGAATCATGTTTTAACGATTAATCCCGGCTCCTAGCATGGCAACTAATAATCACTTAAACAACACGACATAAGCACGCTCATTAACATATCATATCGTAATACTCTAACACAAGTAATGCAGATAAAGATTTAGTCAACTACCACGAGCCCGTGAAACATATCGATCATAACATATCATAAGTAACCATTGTATTCGAGGGTGACTCTGAATACCATATATATAATAGGGAGACTCAATAACAAATGGAGAAGCTAGTTCCGTGATTTATGAAGACGCTGATCGATACACTACATCATTCACCGTAAAACATATCGATAACGTATAACGATCTAGGATGCATCCATACCTAACGTATATATATTCATAATATAATCCAAATTGAGCTCTATACAGAGATAATGTAAAGGGACGTGGTGTAACATCACCTACCCGCCTCCCTAGAGTCATGTCGTCGGCTTACTACCGACACTTGACACGGAACCCCATGACTAGTTAAAATTGGCTCTCGGTGTCATACTATCGAGTTCAAATAAGAATGTCATAACCATATAGATCATATTTTATCAAATGTTTAATCATGTTTTCAAAATCAAAATCTTCATATCATATAGTTCAAAATCAAATGGTTTATGATTCAAAATCAAAGTTCAGGATAAGCAATGTTTCAAATTGACACATTAGGGTTCATAGCAAAGGTTTAGGAAATCCTAATATGAAAATGAAAAGAAACTTCATACTTAAACCTTTACTAAAAAGGTCGGAATATCCGTATGATAAATAAGTGTCTTCAACATAAGATGTAATATCCGCATCTTAAAGCAATTGAGAGAAAAGTAACGAATGTAAGAATATGAAGATGTAACGTCCTGCCTCCAACGAATCTACACGGATTATGATTTATTTAATACTTATTAACATCATTAATATTATAACGGATTTATCGTATTAATACTTTTAGAGTTGCTTAATATTCTCATTTTGTTTATGCATTTAAATCACAACATTTTAGGGTATTCTCATTAATTCACCAACTTCCTATTTAGATTCTAGGGTTTCCCATACTCTTTAAATACTACTAAACACGCATTAAATTCACATATTACTTCTTTAATGATTTCCCAAATTAACCTAGAACGTAAATGATAACAAACCGAAATTAGCTTAAACTCACGCGTGTCTCTACAAAACTCAACTTACAATTTGTAGAACCCATAATTGCTCGTAATCACAATTTACACCTTGACATCTTGAATTTCACAATCTAACCTTACTTTATCGAGTTTACACTTTTAACCCAAAGGTTTTAGAATTTACAAAACGTACCCAATAAATTAAATACAATTCAGATGGCCCTTTAAATATCCAAATTTACATGTTTAACCCCCACACTTATTTTTATACGCTTTTGTACAAGTATTTCATCACATACAAAATAACCTTAAGTTTCATAATTTACAAACCAACCCAAACTTTTATTTAAACCCAATAGACATAATTCAAGTGCAAACCCTAAACCTAGGTTAAAACAATCATTAGCTCATCATTACTACTTCATTAATTACCTTCAATGATTACAAGGAAACCCTAGTTCATGAAAACCCTAATTGTCGCTTTAAAACCTTCCTTTTCCATGTTTAATCGAACCATAAAACTCAAAACAATTCACACAAGTCAATTCATAGATATGTATTTTATTCAGGTCTTATAACATATAATAGCTTCGAAAATCAATTCATGATCTCTAAAATATTATACACCCATTCGTTATTTGTATACGCTTTTTAGGGTTTAGATTCCAAATAATTCCATACTTATATATTAAACATGCATGGCTAATTTTTATGTGTTCCATATGACTTATAGGACTGAAATCAACATTAGGAACTTACCCTCAATGAGCTTGGATCGTTAAAACAAAAGAAGCACAAAACCTTTCACGTGAAACCCTAATTCACTCAAAAACTCACCACGACTAAAACAACAACTTAGGAACTTGAACACTATTTTCCCACCTTCTTTACCTTCAAACTTGTCCAATAAAATTGGTCTCAAGCTCGAAACCGGAAGTCGAATTATGGAGGGTTTTGAGTCGGTTTGGGGTTAATCGTGTTTAGGTTAAAATATAAACCGTGTATGTGTTTATATATGGATTTATAATTTTTCTTGTGGGCTTAATATTATCATGGACCGAAATTAAATGGTATCTTAATTTTATAAATTTGTATTGGCTTTTATTAATTTTATTCTATTATAAAACTTAATAATTATATTCGCCATATATAGAAAATAAAAACCCATTTTATAAAATTATAAACTATAAAATTAGCTTGTCAAAGTCATTAAAATTTATTTGGATCATATGTGGTATTTAAAAAATTTCCGAGTTTACATAGCTTATTTCGTATTCTTTGAATTAATTATTCGTACTTTTGATTATGAGAGGTATTTGGTCTTTTTGAACTTTAGAAATTCCGGTGTATTACATTGTTACTAACCAAATGGAACCCATTCTTGCATGGGGATCCCAATTATCCGATTATCCATTCTTGTCTCGTGTTCAATCCCAGATTGTTCAAATGCTCTGTGGTACTGACTCAGTCAGCTCCAAGTATATGACCTGAGACCTATCGCGGCTCATGAACTCGTGAGCAAATTCATCGGATCTTAGATTTGGTAATGATCATTTCGGTGCTATTATGGGTTATGGAGATTATGTTGTTGGTGATAGTGTCATTCTCTGTAGTTTACTACGTGGAAGGTTTGGGTCATAACTGTCTCTCTGCTGGTCAATTTGATTCGATCTAGAAGTAGCCTTTAAAACATACCCGCTTTGTTAGAGATCTTAATGGTAAGGAACTGCGTTAAAAGGAACTCGTGGCTCAAATTCTACACCATCTCTATCGATGACATGACGCGAGGTTTCTCCAATCGCTTGTTATCAAAGGCTTCAAAACAAAGTCATGGTTATGGCATCATCTCAATCACTTGAACTTCACACCATCAACGATCTTTCCGTAAAGGACTTAGTTGTAGGTTTACCTAGACTAAAGTATGAAAAGGATCATCTTTGTTCAGATGAGCTGGGTAAAAGCAAAAGTTTGCCCACAAACCCAAACCTACTAACTCGCACGAAGTTCTTCATACGATTCATATGGATTTATGGACCAATGAGGGTGCGTGTAATATCTTTGGGAAGAAATATGTGTTAGTTGTGGTTGATGATTACTCTAGATTCACCGGTCAAGTTCTTAGGACAAAGGATGAAACTCCGATATCATCATCAAACTCATCAAACAAATGCAGTGTTCGACTTAACAAAACCGTTAATTATCGAATGCACAATGGAACCCGAGTTTGTCAACAAACAACTTAGTGAATTTCTGAAAGCGTTGGAATCAGCCATCAAAGAAGTGTACCGCGAACTCCTCAATGAACGGTGTAGTTGAAAGACGAAATCGACTCTTGTTGAAGCCGCTAGAACAATGCCGATCTACTCAAAGGTTCCAATGTTTCTCCTGGTCAAGCAATTTCCGCGATGCTACACACAAAATCGGTTCCTCGATTCACACTTTGTCCATGGAAAACCCATATGAACTTGTCCACGACGAAAACCTAATCTATCTTTCCTTCGTGTGTTTGGTGCATTGTGTTATCCAACTAATGAGGTCGAGACTTAGGCAAACTTAGGGCTAAAGTCGACATTGGAGTATTTGTAGGATATGCACCAAACAAAAAGGAGCACCGAATCTACAACAAAAGAACCCGAAATATCATGGAAACAATTCACGTTACGTTTGATGAGTGACCGGTCAAATGGCTCTGGACACTCCATCAGACCCGCACTTCAAAACAAATTCCATTGGTTCATCCCTTGTTCCAAACTCTTCTCAAGAAACTCCATATGTACCTCCATCCGAAGATGATTTAAAGAAATTGTTTGATCCTATGTTTGATGAACTGTATGATTCAATTACTAATGAGGTGTTGATCCTACAATGAGAGGATGCTCATATTCCCATGAATGAAGTCAATCCCTCGCCTCAATATCTTTAAGTCAATCCTCGACATTCGACATCATTTCATCGTGAACAAGTAGAAAAGGTGTGGTGGAACTATATTTTGTGAGGTCCGAATATCGGTTAGCGTACATCTTCACCAAAGCTCTTCCAAGAGAACGTTATGAGTTTATTCTTCCACGTCTTGGTTTGAAAAGCCTTCAACCGAGAAACTCTCAAACGTCTTCGGGGAGGAAGACGAGGAGTAAAGGTCTATCTTCATCCATCTCTTGTAAATATTTATTGAAAAACAAAATACAAAATTATAAAACCCTCAAAAAATCAAATAGAAAATATAAAACCTTCAAAATCCATAAAAATTTGAAAAATTCAAAAAAATTTCAAAAAAATATATATATTGTCAATTTGTCATGTTTTTTTCTTCTCGGTTCGATAATATCTACGGTCTTTGTCAGTCATTCAAAGAATGACACGGGACTTTAGATGTTGTTGGTCTTAAAAGAAAATATATATATATATATATATATATATATATATATATATATATATATATATATATATATATATATATATATATATATATATATTTTGGGAGAAAGAGAAATGGTTTATTGTCATTTTCGTGCAATAACCGGTTTTAAAGAAAGAACAGAGCCATGATTCACCATGTTTTCAAATTCCATGCTCGATTCTATAAACATTATCTCTTGAAAACCAAATGCTTTGAAAATAACTCGGTCTCTATTTTGATAATCATCGGGACTTATTTGTCAAATCTAACATCTCTCAATCAATAACCTATGTCATTGATTGAGGGAGAATGATTTCAATCAAATTAAAAGTTATTTGGCATTAAATTGTTTTCAAAAGATATTCATGCATGTTTTATCAATGGAGTTTAAAGTCTTAAAACCGATCCTTATCGTTCAAACACTTTCATAATCAAGTCACAATTCCCCTTAAAAGCCTTCAAAATCAATTTAAATTATAAGAGATCACAATCTCAAATGATTTGATAATTGTGATTGGGGAGAATATGTGATTTAAATTGATTTAAACCGATAATTCGGTAAATGGTTTTATAAGGATGTACATGCTATCCACCCACATGTGACAAACGATTTCAAATTTTCCATGCACATGTTGAGGGGAGCATCTATCTTAAACCAATGATTTGAAATGATCAACTTATCTCAATGTGCAAGTTCCTCTAGGTATGTGCAAACCCTTTTCAAACCTCGAGGCACATATTGAGGGGAGCAATTTATGGAAACCTCATCCTTCACGGAAATGCTATATCTACTTGATTTGATGCGGAAGTGATGTTGATATCTTTAGAAAATGGTAATCAAATAAGTTAATTCTTTCTCTTGCCTCCGTGTGCAAAACATTTTCAAATACTTGATGCACATGTTGAGGGGAGTTCTCGTTCTAAAAATATCAAAAACAATTCAGTACAAAATGCTTTGATAATATATCACAAGTACCGAATTGATTTTCAAATGGTTTTCAATTGGTTCCAATGGCGGATGAACAATACCATATAGACCCACCAACTCTACTTTATGTACGGTGATATAAGGATGATAAGGTTAGGTATGTTCCCATGATCCGCCGTAATCCGGAGGGATCTACCCAGTGACAATCCACTAGTTAGTATAGAAGTCCTTAGGTATGATGATAAAAGGAGAAAAATGAGATATGGGAAGAGTGCGGACTAAGATGAGCTAGTCTTGGAATAAACCCAACAAGGTTCTAGCTATGAAGTCTCGGTAAGCACTAAGGGTTGAAGAATTAAAAGAATTGAATGAGAAAAGGGTGAAACAAATAGCCTCCATTTATTCAACCTTAGGCGAAACCGGGTTCAATTCATATGCTAATGATGGTAACATCGGTATTGAAGACAAGACGTCATGGACCCAAAGGACGACTCGCACTTCAACTTTCCAACCCACTCAAGTTCCTCTTAAAAGGACTGTTTCATTTCACGGGAACCGACATTATCTATCGACTTTCTATTAGAGAGTGTTGATATTGAAGAAGGAGACCCTCTCCCTAGTCTCCGCACAGATCCAAATATGCACAAATTGAGTCCAGAGCCACGAGATCATCAATAAATCTCATTAGGACACTTTCAATGAAGACTCTCTGCTTCACACAATGTGGAAAGAGAGATTATATCTTGAGTCCTACGCATTATCCTTGTGGTATTGCCGAACATCCGAGTGATGTGTATACATATTCACTATGAAGATGGAAAGCCTTCGGAGCCAACATCAAACAAGCTCTCGGTAGGTGGCATGTGAGATCTATTATAGATCAACCATGTGACAACCGAAAGAAACAATGGGGCGATTCAATCTCTGAATCAATCCTCGGTTCAGTTATGGATCGACGGATACCTTTGAAAACCGGTCGTAGTGCAAAAACTCTTTTCTTTAGCACATCGACCGTACTCATTTTTAATCCAAAAGGTGTTTTTATGATTGATAATTGATTTTCAACAAAACCTTCGTTGTATTGCAAAACAATTTCTATTGAGCAATACGATTGTTTTCAAATCTCTTTTCATCAATCGGTGGACTTAAAATTACCTGGTTCACTCACTCCGTGTTGTCTTCTTTGAGATGTTCCGGTTATGAACAAACTAGAACAACCATGAAACCCCGTCAAGGAAATTCTTGAATAATACTGATCACGAGCAAGACATGTATCGATCAACTGGGAACCGTGGGCGTGTACCTCAATTCAACGAAAGTGATCAAAGACACTTTCGTGCGATTTAATGCTAACTGTTGTATGCGTGTCGCCCACGCTTTGAAATGATCGGAATGAAGCGGTCAATCCATAGCCGCATGCTCATTTATCACATTCATCTCAAAAGAAATCATGATTAGTGCATCAATGACTACGATATTTTCACTCCATGCTTCGCTTCTGGCACGCCAATATCATGATTCAACAAAAGCTTCCGCTACTCGATGAGAAGATCTTATGATCCGTAATGTGAGCATGTCGGTCCTAAAGTCACAACATCACATAATACCAACACCACAAAGGATGTCTCGAGATTTTTATAGCCGATGATCTCAAAAGATGGCTCAAATTTATCATCACATGGATCGTAAAAGACCTCCACTGGAGTAACCAAACATGCAATGCGAAGAATCAATGACTACGAGCTTAGGAGCAAAGGACTACATCAAGAATGCAAGATCAATTGTTAATGTATTATCTAGTTGTATTCAATGTAATTTTGGTACATGATTGAGGTGACCTCCTTAGGGGAGATTGTTAGGAATTAGAAATTCGTGAATTAAAGAGTCGGTCACCTCAAGTATATGTAATCGTAGAAAGCTCAGAGTCGTAGTTCTTTAAGTTAAGTAGTATTTAGTTAAGTAACACCGTGGAGGACGGACGGTCTTTACCCATCAGATGCCTCGATCCACACCGATGTGTGGCTATTTATGTAAGACTATAAATACCTCTACTCCCAAGGTAGAGTTGGAGCTCATAATATCTTTCACTTTCTCTCACTAAGTTCCCTAAACCTCTAACTTTCTCTCTCTAGAATTCCACTTATACGCCACCTTGTTGTTATGGTTTGATGTGTATGTGATAACTAATATTCTACACATTGTAGTGCCTTCTTTCTCCCCTAACTATTTTGAAGGTGACACTTCTAAAGATTCTACTGATGAGAGTGAAGATGACTCACACTATGCTGAGGACCTTGCTAGGCTTTCATCATTTCTGTTGAAGCATGGTTATCGAAGAGGTGCAATTGATAAGACACTTTTCCTTAAGAAGAATTCTACGGATATTATTCTTATGTGTGTATGTGGATGACATTATTTTTGGATCCACAAAAGAAGCTTGGTGCAGGGAGTTTGAGGAGCTTATGAAGGGAGAGTTTCTGAGATGAGTGCTATGGGGAGTTGACTTTCTTTTGGGTCTCCAAGTTCACAGAAACCCGATGGTATCTTTACTCGATGACAAATATGTGAGGACATCTTAAAGAAATTTGGTATGGAGAGTGTCGGACCGCCACTACACCTTATGAAGCTCCAAAGAAAAGACCAACAATGAAGCAGATCCACCAGTGAATGTTCATTTATACAGATCTATGATTGGTTCTTTGATGTATTTAACAGCTTCAAGGCCTGATATTACTTTTGCTATGAGTGTTTGTTCTAGACATCAAGTTACTCCACTTACTTCCCATCTCAATGCTGTTAAGAAGATCTTTAAGTACCTCAAAGGCCAACCTCATCTAGGCCTTTGGTACCCAAAAGAGTCTTCATTTAAGCTAGAAGCATATAGTGATAGTGACTATCTTTGGTGCAAATCACGGATAGAGGTCCACCACGGAGGTTGCCAATTCCTTGAAAGAGATTGATTTCTTGGCAATGCAAGAAACAAACTATTGTGGCTACCTCATCTACCTAGTGAGTACGTTGTCACGCAAAATCTTTGTGGATGTGTTCTTTGGATACAAAATCAATTGTTGGATTATGGGTATAACTTCATGAACACAACAATTTTATTGATAATCAAAGTACCATATGCATTGTTAAAATCCAGCTTTTACGGTCAAACAAAACATATTGAAATCAGCACCACTTTATAAGAGATGCATATGACAAACATTTGATAAAAGTGGTTAAAATTACACCGATGATAATGTATGGCATTTGTTAACAAAGGCTTTTGATGGACCAAGGTTTCAACACCTTGTGGTCCATATTGGTATGCTTAACCCTTAATTGCAAAGTTTATGGGAGGCATAGGTCTCGGGGAGGCATATGCCCTGTGGGAGGATTTATGTACACTTTGCATGTTTTTATGTAATTTTGTAGATTTTTGTGTATAATTTTGTTTACTAACACCAACCACTAATGTAATGATAGTTTTGTTTTTCTTTGTTTGGTTTGTGTTTCTCTCTGCTTTGTTTTGCGAATGCTTATCTAAGTTGAAGTTCATCATGATTGGTCAAATGGAAAATAGTCAAGTAAATGGTCAAGTAAGCTTTTAAAGCTTGTTTCTTCAAATCAAAATCATCAAGTAAGCAATTTGTTTCACTAAAGAGAAAGTACCGAAGTTAAAGTGTTCATTCAAGAGAAGTCACCGAGTTCATTATTCATTCATTCATTCAAGAAAGCTTACGACTTACGACCACGAGTTCAATCAACTTCAAAAGCAACTACAAGAACACTTCTATACATGTTCTACTAAACCTATTCTAGCTCATATCATCTATTCCAATAGCTGTTGGATATGCACGACCGCTCATATCTTCTATTCCAGCTGCTGGATATGCATTTGTGATATGCATGACCGGTACGACGAAGAAGCTAAGGATCAAAATGGGAAGAATGGATTGATGAAAAAGATGATGATGAAGATGACCGCACATGTCCTTTGCGCTTCATCTACTTGGTTTCACCAAAAGCAATCCATCCACACTCCTTAAGCCCTTCCCTATCGACATCTCGATGAAGCACCAAACCATGGCGCAGAAGAGCAAGCACCATCTCTCTTTCGCACGAGGCCTCTGTTGAGGTTGAGATGTCAAGGTAGGGGAGTAAGATGTTCTTCTTAGTGGACACATCGTAGTCATCGAAGACTACTTGGATTCACTACACTATCATCATCTCAAGAACTGAGAAATGGGATTTCAAAGGTCGGGTCATATGGATATGAAAAAATTGAAAGAAATCACCTGGATGATGATGATGATGATGGAGAAGAGGTCGATCAACCTCTGGTTTATTATTCATGGTTTATTCGGTTGATTGTGTTTCATGGTGAAATTAGGGTTTGTGATGGTATTTGGGGTAATTGATGAGAGATAAGTGTGCATTGGGATTATTTTATAGACGGTTTCAAGGTTTAATGAGATTTAATGCGAGTTGGGTGAAACAAAGAAAAGATATTTCATGAAGCTTCAATACGTGATGTGTTTCGCCGATTGAGAGACTTCATAAGAATGACCATTGTTTATGCTGAAGTTGAAATTTAAATTTGGTAAAGGTTGCATTACATCGACTTTGGTCAATAACTTAATTATTTTGACCAAAATTGGGAAACTTCTACTTATACCCTATTCGCATATCGTAGCTAATATTAACCGATTCCTCTTTATTCGAGTTAAAACATCTTCCATTGATTCAATCGTAACCCATTATCTAAATTTCTCATGGCACTTCAATTCAAGCACGATCATAATAAAGTTGCTTTTCGGGAACAAATAAGGGTGATGATTTGTATAAACCAATGGTGGAGTTCTTGAAGAGGTCCAAGATTCATTATGCTTTAACACATTCTCCTAATGCTATATATGAATCGTTGGTAACACAATTTTGGGCGCATCGCTTCAAAACGAGTGAAACAGTAGATCGTGGCTATGGTTGATGATGTCGAGTATGTTGTGACAGAGAGTCGATCAAGTCAACTTCATTTGGATGATGAGAATGGGGTTTATCATTCTAATTCGTGGTGATACTTGATGGGTCGAGAGCTATTGGATATCAAGGTGAACGATGCACATGTGGCTCAAGAATCAACTATGCCCGATGTGGGAGGTTTTAGTTCACACATTGCTTCAAAGGCATAAGCAATAAATCGTGAGGATGGGATCAGCCTCTACACAATTGGGATGTGGTATTGTGTCTCTTTCAAGGGTTAACTTATAATTTTCCAAGTTTATTTTTGATAACATGGTCGAGAATATTCAAAAGAAAAAGCATAAGTTTTAATGTACCCTAGGTTTTTGCAAATGATAATAGACACTAATACCCGAGCCCAAGCCTTTATTCCATAGGAACTTTATCTGCTAAACTATTTGCTTCCATGAGAACTAAATATGAGGGACACATTATCCTTTACTAGCATCTATGTTGCCTCGGGGAATGAGGTCGCTAATGAGGACAATGTTGTTAATAATCCACCTTCTACCAATGTTATCTGCCGATGGTAATCCTTGCCATTGATGAGGGCCTTCACAACCTGGCCAAGCATCTAATGTTTCTCCCGACCAACCTCCACCCATACCTTCACCTAGACCTAGTCCTTGTCTACCACCTACTCAGTTAGTTTTGATTCATTTGAGTCTCGAACCTAATCGACCGACCGCACTCTAGTCCACACAGGAACCATTTAATGAAGGTTCTCCTTATGTTGAGCATGACCATGTTTCTCCGAAGGTCCAATGAAGTTCCATTACCATCGAGCAATCACCTCGGTGGAGTGAGGACCCTATTACACTTACATTTGTCTATGCTCTAGTGAACAAGTATGTAATGAGGTAGGTGATCTCAAAAGGAACTTGCGAGAGACTAAATTTTCTCTTGGTAATGAGATTGTGGAGTCGAAAAGAAGGTTAAGAGTTTGGAAGATCAACTTGGGCATCATTCTAAAAGAAAGCTAGTGGTTTTTCCGATGAGGAGGAAGTGGATTCTCAATTTAAGTCACCGGATATTTTGGCTAATGTGGCTCAACAATCTACTCCAATTGTTATTACATCAAGAAAGCAAAAGAAGCCAATTTTGTTTACTCGAAGAGGAGAAGGCAATCTTTGAGCAAGAATACATTGCAAAATGAGGATGTTGCATCCGGCTGCAGAGCATATTGTTGTTGATACTCCTATGATGGATATTCTCTTAAAGTTGGTCAAGCTTCATCTGCAAGCACAACCTACTTTTACACCTTCAACAGATCGATCCAAGTTTTTCATCTTGGCGAAGTTTTGTTTTGGATCCAAGAGTCGATGTATTTTCCACACTGTTGAAGATTTGTCTCAATATGTTTCTTCCGATGCGATTTGGATGTTTCTTCCAAGTTCCTATTTGTGATACTTCTTGGTGATGGTGTTCACATATCTACGATAAAGAGAAAGAAGTAATAGTTGAAGCCGAGCTTGGTCCGGATCCGGTAAGTGCACAAGAGATGAATGCACAAGAAAGAATGTTAACCGAATGTGCAGAGAGAAAGAAAAGTGAGGATTGGCTAAGCAGATTGCACTCGGTCTACTTCAAATTTGCCTCCCGAGAGACAAAGAGAACCTGGATGAATTGCATAGTAAGATGACCGGTGCACAATGGATGTTTATACTCGACAAGTTGTTTCTAAACCTACACTTGCTCGAGTATATTAGGTGCGAACTTTGACAAAGGAAAATTTTGTTGCACAAATGGTCAATCTTGGACGAAAACAAAAACAAGAGGCAAATGACAAAAAGAAATCTCTTGTTGCTCAAAAGAATAAGGCAAAAGGGAAAACCACCCTCTGAAGCTCAAGAAAGCATACATGAGAAATATTGTCCTTTATTAGAGTTTCGCTTATCTTTAATTCGGTTTGAAGAAAGGCAAGTCTGGAATTTACCTGATGATGAATTGCATAGATTGTATCAAAGGATTATGAAGTAGACTGCATCATCATCTAGAAAGAGAAGTGCTGTTAATTCAGATGCTCCACAGGCAAAGAGACCTAAAAAGGTTGAGATCGTAGATAATTTTGATGATGTTCCACCAAGGATGGATTCTTCTGTTATTACTCCTGAAGCATCTACTGCATCTATACCTTCAGCTGAAAGGATTCAATCTTCTGAACCACATACTATTTCTTCTATAGTATTACCTTGTGTTAAGAAGGTCGATGTGCTAATTGATTTAGAAGGAGAAGATATGGGTAAGAAAGTTTAAAGAGAAAGTCGCTAAAGCTAAGGTGCTAGAGTGATACTTGAGAGTATGTATAAATTGAGAGGTATTGCTCAGCTTAAGTCTTCTTTACCTCTTCCACTAAAGCTAAAGATGTTCTCAAACATCGAGGATGTCTCATCTATGGAATTTATATACCTGGTAGGAGGATGAAAAGAATGTCTAAACGAAGTCACACTACTCTAAGGCGATCCGTGAGATCGGATGGGTCATATACTTCTAGGATTCATCACTATCGAGGTAGTTCTTTAGATTTAAAAGTCGGCGATTCAACTTTTATTAAAGAAGGATCTCTGTTGTTTTTCTGAAGGATCTCATGATGTGTTGATTAATTGGACATTGACCGATGGGGAGCTTAATACTATTTATCGCTTGGATTATACTACTCAAGTTCAATTTCTTGAAGGAAATACTTCATCCGGTGGATAGGTAAGATTTGAATACTCGTATGGTATTGTTACTAAGCATTATGATATTCATACACCACAGGGTTCGGTTTATTTTGTTGGGTGATCTTCAAGTATTGTTTGATTCTCAATCTCCAATGGTAAAGGGTATCATATTTGGAAGAATTCACATCAATGGAAGGTTGAGACTTGGAGATTTTATCCTTTGCCTTGTTGCATGTGGTGGAGACAAAGAGTGGGATTACTATTTGTATGTTTTCGCCGATAAGAATTATCCCTTGCCTATGAGGTCGATGGAAAGAATGCTTAGATGAAGTTGGAAGTTCCTCCGGATCCGTTGGTAATGATCGGTTGCATCTTTGAACAATGTGTTGGCATCATTAAGACTCAACTACGCAACATAAAGCTTCATCTTGATTACGGTATTATGTATAGTTTGTAATATATTTGTTTTGTGTTATTTCTTTTCTTAGTTAAAAAAATTGTTTATTTTTGGTTTTGTCTAACTTTTATTGCGGTGTTTGTTGTACATTGTAGATGGTTATTGACTCACCGGATGTACCTTGTATATATCAAAGAGTTAGCTAGTCCAAAGTGGTACTTTGGTAAAGACACATCAAACTGCTGATAGTCGTAATGGTTTGCTCACAATCATAGGGTTTGCAACTACCCATGCTTAATTGTCGAGAGTTGTATGGTCATCAATTCACCATGGTTTATTCCTTTTTGGAATCCAAGAATTGACTAGCCCACTTGTATATGGCTTGTGGTAAAGGCATTGAATACCATATTTGGTAATCGGTTCACCAATTCTAATAATTGACTAGTCCCGAGCAAACGGCTACATGTAAAAGACATTTCAAATCCGTTCATGGTTGCCGATTTGCTAATAAATCGATGGTTATCGGTGTACCATGGTTTTGAACTTAAACATTTGGCTACTTCATTAGTGATGCTATTGGTAAGAGACATCAAATCCATTATTTTCAATGATTCACCTCTCACATGAGTTAACACACCGGATGTGATAAGAATAGTATGAAACTAATATGTTTTGATGTACTTGTTGTCATTTGTTTGCCGCAAAGATTTGGTGTCATTATCGAGGTGTTCTTATTTTGATTCTTTGTTGTCGATGTTCGTGTACAATCCTCTAGCTATGAAGTGTTAAAGATCTATCAAGAAACCAAACTTAACCAAGTCAAATTCAGTTTAGGGAGGATTGTTGGGAATTATGTGGTATGGATTATCTTTGAAATTATTGCTGAAGGGATTCTCAATGAAGTGTCTGGATTCTACCAAGACATAATTCTACCGAAGTTATATAGTTATTAGTTTGTTTCTGCTGGAGATAGTTATTCAGATATTCTATAGTTAGTTAGGATATGCATGAGCTTTATTAGAAAGTGATTGTATATATCTTATTTAGTTTACGCTTTCTTTGAGAACAAGTTAGGGTTCCTTATCTATAAAAGAACACAATAGAATGAATGATGTACATGATTATTATTAATATAACGATCCATAGAGGATCAAAGAGTTCTTAGTTATCTGTGTTTATACTTGTGTTTATATTCCGCTAAAGAATACAAGTTGTAGAGATTTTCTTTTAGTTTGTTTGTGATTACATAAGCAATACTAATGATCTACGAGAGCTCAAGATCTATCAAGGTCTGCTAGTTTTCAACATTACGGCGTAAGTATCAGCGGCGTGGAACCTCATTTGACCTAATAAAGTTATGTCGTAGCCTTTGGGAAGAGTTACACCGTAACCTTCTGATAAGTTGGTTTTCTGAGTCACGCAATAGTTACGGCGTAATGTGAGAGACGAGTTACGCCGTAACTTCTTCAAAATCAGCATACTATGATAAATCTTTAGATAATTCTCCAATTCCGCGTCTCTTTAGCTCCAATGCTCGTAATTTGCCTGAAAGTGGAAAACAATGGAAAACAAGCGTAAATCCATATAAATGATATAAATTACAAGCATTATCGGGGGAAATTGACACTAAATATTCAGGACTATTTGATGTTATCAAGTCTTGTTTGTTTTGTTGTTGTATGATCTAGTCTTGTTCATACATCATTGTTGTACCAAACAATCATAAACTTGAGTGTGAGTGGTTATTATTTTAGTCCTTAAAATACATTGTGTGTGGGTTGTACCCTTGCAAAAGAACTCGACATCTAGCTTAGTGTCGGAAATAGTGTGTGTTTAAGTGTAAAGGTTTCTCCGCCGGTGAAAGGAGCTTGTTGACTAGTGAAGTTAAACTCTCGAGTTGGAGACTCGAGGAGTGGAGTAGGGCAAGGAAAAAGAGTCCTTAGAGACCTAACTACTATAAAAACTTGTCGTGGTTTGATTGTTTCTTTCCTTATTTACTCTTTATATATTGCTTGCATATTGTTTGATATTCACTAACATATCTTTGATCAATATCAATTGATCATTACAATAAGTTTCAAAACAAAGTTTTAATCGTTAAACTATTCAACCTGTTGGAATCGCCCTAACTCGTAAATGGAACGACATTGACGGATTACATTATCTATCCTAGTTAGCTAAAACACATGGGCTTGTTATGTCATTTAGTCATAGTTGTATGTGTCTAGCTATAAATACCCTCCTAGACTTTCCGAGGAGGGTGAGTCTCATTAGTGTAATTTCATCCTTTTAATAATAAAACACCTAGTATTCTCCCTTCTCTCTCTACTTTATCTCTCTAACTTGAAGATGGTGTTATTTCATCTTCCAAGACCTACCGATTCACCAAATCATCCATAAAAACAATCCTAACATTAGTATCATAGAGCAAGGTCGGTTTTGTATCATTGGTTTATTTTTGGTGATTGTGTCTTGTCAAAAATTGTTACTTTAAAACTATTTTTTAACAAAGTTCCTTATAACTTTCTTATTCCTTTTCTGATAACAGTTTTTTACAATATTGTATCCTGTTCAAATTAAAAGGTTGGTTGCTTTTAACTGTTTTTATATATTTTTAGTTTGGGTCATTTATTTGGCCAAACTACTGATAATTTTAAACCAACTCGCGACAGTCCTTGTGGTCATATGGGTCCAAAAGTTGAATTTTCAAGTCATTTTTTCTGGGTTTATCATGCTGGACAGTATCTAGTCGGAGATCTTGGTCGAAAACTTTGTCGGAAAAAGTCAACACGGGTCAATACCCTAGTTTTACGCCTAAGACCTTATCTTGAGTAGTATACGAGTAACTTGGAAAGTTACTTGTAAGAAAGCATGTTTGCGATAAGCCTCACGCTTAAGCTTTAAGCTTACGAGTAAGCTTACTCAGAAGAAACCCTCCTCACGCGTAAGGTTACTTGTAAACCATGCCTTACGCCTAAGGTACTCTATCTTTACGCATAAGCATGACACTTTACGACTAAGAAAGGTTTACGCGTAAAAGAAAACGTTACGAGTAAGATTTTTTTTCATAAGACTTTACGCGTAAGTCTTCAATTTCTTACGCGTAAGTCCTCAAAACTTCTTACGCATACGATCTTTCATACAACTTTACGCATAAGGTTATTTGACTGAAAGACATGACCAGAAGATTAACACCACGACTGCTTGACCAAACGAAATACCAAACTCCTATGTGACTTCAGTCCTTCAACATCATTAGTCATGCTCTAAATTTCAAATTCACAAGGCCTTATGTTCAATCGATTTAAACACGTACCATCAACCACTCAACTCATACCTAATACCAACTCCAACTCATTCACATATCATCCTCTCAATCGAGACTAGTCACTAAACTAATAAGACTTATAAAAAAAAACGATTTTATTTGAAGCCTTGCTTCATTATGAATATTCGAAACAAAAAGAATAGAGTTATAACAATTTTGTTATACCCTTTTTCTTCAGATCGTTTACAATAAACTCAGGACATCATCAATAAAACCCTACCTTAGACCCCAAAGGATCTTGAAGCCTCTTGATTGCTTTCTTGATTCTTATGGCGCAAAAAATGAAGAAATTAAGTAGGGTGATATTCATATGTGAAGTTTGATTGTGTTCGAATGTTATGATTGGTTGAGGCTGACATCTAGATGAGTTTGAGATTGAATGAGATCTAGATGAAATGTTAGGTGAGAGCATTTTGATGTGATAGAGGCGGATTTATCACAACTTGTGTCTAGGTCAAAGTGAATTGTTACAAAATGTGTAAAACGTTATATCAATAACCGGTGTCCGGTTACTCTTACTTGGGCTTCAGATTGGGTTATCCAATTTATTAGGCTTCATGGATAATATGTTTTAGTTGGATTGGAGTTGGGCTGCCATGCTATCTCACACGAATTGTATGGAATGGGCTGTAATAATTCTTTGGTTGCAATTTTATGTCATAAGAATGATTATTGGGTTGCAATTATACATTGCATAAATTTTGGCATAATTTTTGGCGACAAAAGAGTGGTACTTTGGTTGTTGTAGATTAATTTTCATGAGGATACATTTTTTACAAGAATCAGGAAATCATTATCGAAGTTTTATTTAAACCATTAACAAAGGCTAGTTTTGAGCATTTAACCGCAAGATGTGACTACGGCGTGAATTCTTTATTATTTATTTGAGGTTGAAGTGGGATATCACGGATGTGTGTACTTAGTATCTGAAGATATCGGGGTTGGTTGGATGCATGATTCTTCAAGATCCTTGTTCGAGCTTTAACCGTTACGAATGACAAAGACTTGAGTTGTCTAGTTGTACTGATGTAAGGAGTTACATTGTTGTGCTACAACAGATAACTATCACTTTTAAGGAGTTACGTTATTGTGCTCAAGTGTCACACTAAGGTGTGGATAATTCGAGAAACTTTAAGTTTACCTTTTTCGATGGTGGTAAGAAAAAGGGTTCTTCGTCTCGACAATAGTGCAAGTTTAAGTCACAAGTTCGGGTTGTTGTACTTGGTCTCAAGTTCAGTCATATTGAGTTTTCTCCATCGGTAGTCACTACAAAAAGCCGTCCGATGATAATGGGGTCGGTAAATAGTTAATGAGAAGAGTATACAAGTAGAGAAGTCTTATCGTGATTGATTCTCACGAAATATTTATGGTACTTCACACTTGTTCGATTAATTGAACATACATGGTTCATTGTCTCCAATTCATCATCAACATACGTGGTGTATGATTCGATTCATTGAAAACATCGGGGGGAAGAGAGTGTAGGTGGTGTTTGCTTCCTTGATGTCTTTGGATTTTTTTCGAAAACCCGTTTACCTTCATGAATTTCTTCAATCAGGGGGAAGAAATGAGACAATCTGTGGGTCAATTTCTTACTTTGGTGTTATCGTCACACTTTCACGAGTTATAGTGTGTGAAGTTACCTAAATAGGATGTTATGATGCCTCACACGGTCATTTTATCGAAAATCGCATATTCATAAGTGATTATTATTAGATAGACCGCAACATTCGGGGAAGTCGTTTCATTTAAATCTTCGCGGTTTGTTTGGTGTGAAGCATCTACATACGTGAGAAGATCTTGTTGATTTCTTGCATGATTACCCCGAACGGATTTTCCGCAATAAGTCGATTACCTTTGTGGTTTATCGCTCATCTACAAATTCATTGCAGTCTTGAAAATTTCAAAAGTTAGAAGAAATATCGACTACATCAAAGTTTCAAATCTGTCAAGGCGGTTGTCGGTTTGGGGAAGTTGATTCGTAAACTTCGCTAAAAGAAGTGTACGAGAAGCTTCTAAGACATGCAACATGATTTGGGAGAAGTTAATCCAATTCATGCATATTACATCATTTGCCTACAAGTGAAGAAAACGGTTCTCAAGTCGAGGTACAAGAAGAAGACAAAGACCGTAAACTTTCATCATCCTCAGCACTTGAAGAGCTTATGAAGACCTTTCTTTATTTGTTTTTTATATTGTAGGAAATGTTGTAAGTAATCCCTTATGTCGTCCCATTAGGGGAAGATTGTTGGAATCGTTCCTAACTCGTAAATGGAACGACATTGACGGGATTACATTATCTATCCTAGTTAGCTAAAACACATGGGCTTGTTATGTCATTTAGTCATAGTTGTATGTGTCTAGCTATCAATACCCTCCTAGACTTTCCTAGGAGGGTGAGTCTCATTAGTGTAATTTCATCCTTTCAATAATAAAACACCTAGTATTCTCCCTTCTCTCTCTACTTTATCTCTCTAACTTGAAGATGGGGTTCTTCCATCTTCCAAGACCTCCCGATTCACCAAATCATCCATAAAAACGATCCTAACACAACCCCCTTCTAGTTTTCCACAAATTCCTTCCCTTTATAAACCTATTTGTTAGTACTTCCAAGTCACCATTCACATTCTCAGTAACTAAAACCCTTATCTCACTATCCATTTATCATTTTATCATGAGGAAAGCTCCTAGTGCTAACTCATCTACCAAAGGACCTCCCAAGAAACTTGCTCGGGTTGTTCACGAAATCTCTTCAACCGAATCATCACCCGTTAAAGCCTCAAACACTAAACCTCTCTCACAACCAACTCTACCAATCAAACCAATTCCTAAAAGAATTGTTCCCACAAAATTACCCTTGCCAAACACTACTATTCTTCCTAAACCAAACACCCCTAATTCCACTAACCCTTCACCCCTAGTGCCTAGAGCCATATCCTTCACCACTCCACTCTCATCTCCACACCTCTACAACTTAGAGGACTTTCCTTCTGGGCCATCTCATCCACCACCCTTGCCAACATTTTCCTCAATTGAGAAAATAGCGCAACAACAAAACTTTGGTGTTGAAACAACACTAGCACCCATATCCTTTTCTCCATCACCCTCAAATAGTCCATTTTGGATTATGAGGAATCAACAACAACCGGATCACATGGAAGTAGATACCTCTCTACCACCATCATCACACCCTCAACAAGGGGAGCTTTTCATCAAAGCAAAAATATTGCAAAAACACTTGCAAAACTTTCACTTAGGATTTCGTTATTACTTGACGCCCTCACAAAGGGGATCACTCGTCAAGGGGGAGAATTCTCGTCAAAAGACGACACCATTTTCAAACATAGTTACAACGCACTCGCTTAGTCTTCTTAATTACTTGACGCCCTCAACAAAGGGAAGCATCCGTCAAGGGGGAGCTAAGAAGAGAATTCCTCTCCTCTCTTACTCTCTACTTTTCATATTATTACTTTATACACATTTTTCTTAAAACAATGTGTTAGTTTCTTTTCGACGCTAGAGAGTAAAAACTACAATTCAAACTTTTACGAATTTTAGTTTTTCCTTAAAATAATCTTATGTTTTGTCATCAACAAAAAGGGGGAGATTGTTAATACAAATAAGCCGTAAAAATGTTTATTTATATTTTACGATCTTCTAATGTTTTGTCGATAACAAACGTAAAATCATTTTAACGAAACAAATAAAATACGTAAATAGTTTGAGCCAATAGTTTACTAACACACTTACATTTTCATATAAAACACTAAACAAGTAATAGTTTTTACATCTTATAGAAATACATATGTATAACAACTAGTGTTTACATAATATGGAAATGTGTATATATTGTAATGGGTAAAATCAAAGTACTTGACCCATTGACTAGATACATTGAATATTGTTAGGTAAACCCAAAGTCCATGACCCATACCCATGGAGCTTGATCCATAACCCATGACCCATTGTATGACATCATGCATGAAGTCATGTTGGGTATTATCTATGATCCATGACCCAAGACCCATGACCATGTCTAGATATATTGCATCTTGGATAACCCATGGTTCATAACCCATAACCCATATTCGGTTTGCAACCCAAAATCCGGACTTAAGTGACCCAAATTGCGGATCCCTGGATTGCACTAGCCAGTTCCTCTAGGAGGATCCGTGAGAACCGGGAACAATGAGAGAAATTTGCCTATAAATACTAAGCCATCTCTCTCTTGCAACTCATCCCTTTTACACATACTCTCTCTTAGTATTGTAATATCTCTAACCTCATATCCAAAGGATCTTTCTATGTAGTTTTGTATTTGTGTGATTCTATAGGTTCCTCTTAAAGGTGAGATCACCACCTCTTGAAGTCGAGCAAGCTCAAGTCCATGAGTTGCCAAGCCTCGTCATCATTAAGACTACTGAAGTTATCTTGTTGATAGTTCTTTCCTCCCTCCTTAGTAGTGTCATGTTGAAGTAATTTGTGAAAGGTGCCGAGGGTCCATGTCGAAGGCATTAGTGAAAGGTGCCGAAGGATCGTGTCAAGGGAATTAGTGAAAGATGCCAAGGGTGTACATTCGATATGGTGCATCGATGTACAAGATAGTTAGTTTGGGTTAAAGGATATTGATATCCTTTATGATGTTGTAATAAGGAGTGTGTCTCCTTTGGGGTGTTGTGTATTAGTGTAGTGTTGGGTAGTAGTTCCTCCTTTGTAATGAAACTTGGTATCTAGCCTTGTACCAGATAAAGTGTAGGCGACGTTGTGATAGGTTTGGTTCTACCTCGTGGAAGAACCCGGTGTCTAGCCTTGTACCGAATAAAGAGTAGGCGACGTTGTGAAGGCTTCTCCGCCACATTAAGGAGCTTTTGTTGTGTAGTGCTTACGAACTCTCCAGTGGGGAACTCGGGGAGTGGAGTAGGGCAAGGAAGGTGTCCTTGTAGCCGAACGATTATAAATACTCGTGTTGTGGTTTTGTGTTCCTTAATCTTTATCTTTGCATTACTTGTTTAAATGTTTATCTATCATCATCCAACACACACTTTAAATAGATTGACATAAGTCGATCTAAATAGTTTAAAGCAAAGTTTTAATCGGTAAACTATTCAACCCCCCCTTCTAGTTTTCCACAATGTTGTTTGGGGCCTTCACGAAGCTCTCAAAATTCACAACCCCAAAAGCACTTTGCTTGGCTCTTTGGGTAAGTATTTCACAGCAACATGTTGGGATTGGACCCCCTTGATTTGTAGGAGAAAACTTACTGTAACAGATTCAATAACACTACTTGTAGGGGTGGCAAACGAGTCGTGTTCATGTTAACCTATTCGGGTTCACGTGTTGGCGGGTTAGTATAGCCTTTACCCAAACACGACCCATTTATTAATCGTGTCAAGAAACTCAACCCTAACCCAGACCTGCATAACACGTGTAACCCATTTGTGACTCGTTTAACCCATTTAAGTAAATAGGTCAAGCACTGAATAAAGTTGGTGGTTTGTCGATTTAACTAGTTTAAATGCAAAGATATAAGGATCTAAAATATGATAAGAATAACATACAAATAACTATGCAACAATTTTATAGAATTATAAGCGTCAATTTTCATGATATCTAAGGTATAAAATTATAATTCACTCATACTAAGTAAATAACAAAATACATTTAATCCACATCCAACATAAAAACCAGGTTATATATATTTTTATTTTTAAGATGATATATACTTAAACAAGAGCAAGGTTGGATCAAATGGTTAACACTCTTGCCTATGGAGATAGAGGTCAAGGGTTCGATCCTCACCCCTTGCAAGGTCGGAGGTCCTTTTCACCTTTGGTAGGCGAAGCAACTCTCTACCTTAGGTAGGGGGTAGGTCATCTCGTCTCAACCTCCCATACACCGTGAAAGCGGTATTGGGACTCATAACCCGTGGAAGGCGGTATTGGGAGTTACTTTTTTTATATATACTTAAGCGGGTTCACGGGTTGACTGTTTAATAATTACTCAACCCAAACATGACCCGTTTATTAAACGGGTTAGACGGGTTGACCCGTTTTTAACCCAAACCTGTTTTTCCTCAACCCAAACCTGTTTAACTTCTTGTCGGGTTCGTGTCGTTTATCGTGTCGTGTCGAGAATTGCTACCCCTAACTACATGACCTATAATGAACACGTTATTGTTAATCTTTCCTGCTGTTCTACAAGCCATTAGTTTAGCTTGACTGGGAATTTCTCTCCTTTTTTTTAAACGAAATTTTCGTTAAAACAAGCTAGAGAAGAAAAAATTACATTAAGTTTATACAAGCACTTTTTATTCATTGTGATGTATGCTTTGCATTTGACCAACCAGGTGGTTCCGAAGGTTTATTTGCTCAAAAAACTCTTGAAATCACATATGATGTCCTTGCAACATACAAAAATCAAGGTACTTCTACGCAAAATACAGTTTTTTATGCATTAATTTCTTTTCCAGTTCTGTAGTAAGTATAAGTTCTTTGAAGGTGGTTATGATCTGCTTGGACGGACAAAGGATCAGATAAGAACAACTGAATAGGTAAATGCCACCATGGCTGCATGTAATGCTCTAAAGTTGGACGGCCTTGTCATTGTTGGAGGTATGTGTATATATTGTTTACAATATAACATTTGACATCAAGCTTCCCGATCGTTTATTAATAATCCTGATTTATTTTATTTAAAGGTGTAGCATCAAATTTTGATGCTGCTCAGCTTGTAGAGACTTTCACTAAAGCAAAATGTGTTACAAAGGTTGCAATTCACTATGTTTCATGTTACAAAGTTCATTTGAACTAATGTATACATTAATGCTTATATAGTTTGCAATTAATAAGTTGTTGGAGTTCCTGTTACTTTGAATGGAGATCTCAAGAATCAGTTTGTTGAAGCAAATATTGGTTTTGATACTATTTGCAAGGTCTGGATATTATGATCTCGATAACGACATATGAGACTTTACATGGAAATTTTTTATACAGAGAGTGCATGAACCATCATGCTCTTTAATTGAAAGTGTAAAGTGTGTGGTAATAATAATAATAAAATATACGATGACGTTCTTAATGCCCTTTCTTACTTTTTGTGTAGGTCAAAATTAATTTTCAGTTGTTATCTTGGCAGCGTGAATAATATATGACTAGGCGACTTTTTAGATGACATGCCGATCATTCATCGATATAAAGTATTTTGAAGTAGTTTGTATTTTGTCGGGTTAACTATCGACCATCGATAGCGTGCGCATGGGCGTCCTTTTCTGAGAGAAGGTGATCCACCTTAATTTAAGCTGATCAATATATTGTTGGAAACTACGTGATTTCATATTCTATGTATTTCTATCTTGATTCCAGTACTACTATTTTATCCAAACATGGTGAGAGTTACTAAATACCACCCATATTTTATTTTGATATTAATTTTTGTATAGCCTTGTTTCCCAGTGTAACCTTGTATATCTTGTTTGTAGGTTATTCTTGGCGAGGAAGTTCTTCTTCAAAACTTACTATCTTTGACTTAACAAAACAGATTGTGGACGCCATCAAGCGGTGAACAAGGTTTGTGGTAGGGGTGGTCAATTTTGTTATCCGTATGCTTTTCGTTACCATTTACTAATATTGTTTTTCACAATTGAGCCGGAGAAGTACCATGGTGTTATCCTACTTCGAGAAGGACTTATAGAGAGCATCCCTGAATTCTATGCTTTATTGCATGTAAGTAAAGCTCGTATACTTTTTTAGAAATACGAATCAAGTCTTGGTCACCACAATTTAAATCTTAAGCTTGGACTCCAGTTTATATTTAACTTGTCTGATATGGCATTAATATCTACTTCTAGGAAATTCATAGTCTTCTTCGACAAGGTGTTTCTGCTGATAGAATATCAACACAACTGTCACCATTGGCATTGATGTGCGCAGAAAGGCGCGTTCGAGGTCGAGAAAAGCTCCTTTTCTACGAGCAAGTTTTTCAACCTCCTAGGCAGTGAACCTAATCATTGTAGTGTAGTATGGAGTAAGCCTCGGGGATTGATACCGTTCTTTAGGGGAATAGGAATGCTAGTAAGAAATATATGATGAGAAGGTGAAGTTGAGGATGATTCTTTTTTTTTATCTTTTTTATGGTTTTTTAGAAGCTAATGTAAAATCTCGAGGCAATTGGTTGGGGGTGGTACTTCTACTGATTACTCAACTTTAACTAATTATCTAATTATCTAATAACTACGGATAGCTATGTTTAATTGAGGTGTGCTCGTATGATGATTAAAAATATGTTCACTTAGATACTATTACTCCCTAGTTATCTTTTATTGGTTGGTTGAGTTGTCACGTCCTTTATCTTAACGCGTTGTATTCCTAAAAGTCGTAGGGTGTGCGGATCTCAAGCATTAAATATAACGAAGAAATAATTGCACCAATTAAGCCTATATCAATTAAGAAAAGAAACAACCTAACAACAATCAATAACTAGGTTTCATAGATCTAAACAAACACATAAGTAATTTAGCTATACATGATAGACAAGCAAGCATACACACAATCAATCGAACATAGGGTAGACATAATGATAAATTGGATTAACAAACTTATCTTGATATGTAAAATAGGGTATGGGACCCTAGACTACTGTCCAAGTCAGACTACAACTGAGTTAGGGTTTGCTCTCCAAAATTCTACCTCCTCAAATACAGAAAAATCGAATTCTATATATAGATTTACAATCGCGACGGCGTCGCCTTTTGCATGCGACACCGTCAAGTCGCCGTCATTAGGGTTTCTTCTGGGCCAAGTCATCGATGGGACGGCGTCACTTGAGAGTTGTGACCTCGTCGGTCTTTAGTTGAGATGTCGTCAGAATTCTAGATCTGGGTCGTCTGTAGTGAAAACTGTGAGTTACGCCCTCCATATTTAAAGCGCGACACTGTCAGGTCTTACGATCAGGAATTTCACTGAGCCGTCGCGTGCATGTTTTGATCAAGTCTTCGTAGGCGGACGGCGTTGCCTTTGGATGGGACAGTCGAGATTCTCTGTCGATCTTAAGTGGCTTGATCTTAACTTTGCCATTTTCTTCATGTTTTTGCTCATTTTCGTCCAAATGTGCTTCATCCCAGCATTAAGCAGTAACGGATATAAAATGTGTCGAAATAGGGCTTAAATGTGTCGAAATAGGGCTTAAATGACCCCCTAAAAGTGAAAAGGAATGAAATTAAGCAGTAACGGATATAAAATGTGTCGAAATAGGGCTTAAATGACCCCCTAAAAGCGTACGTTTTAAATCCTTATCAGGCATCTGCCGTGTTCGAGTTTTTACCACCCTTTATTAGAAAACAGGTATGTTTGCATTATGCATCTCGATGATCTCGCACATGGTAATATTTCTCTTTTAAACTCTCTATATATAATTCCGTTCCTAATGCAGCTTCTCCTTGTTGGATTAAGATTAGAAGTCTTTGATGTATTATAGGATAAATATGTACTTATGATATTATTTGTATTTAAGTGCAGGCCCAAGACCTGTAAATATACAGGCCTGCATACATAGAAAGCCTGGACCAAAAACCAACAGGCGTATTTAGGCAATTAAATTAGGTATAGACAGTTAAATACAGTTATTGACGATTATACAATGAACACGTATGACTTTTGGTTCAATATGAAACGTCACACCCTTTCATTTGTGCCTGTTCATTAACTATAAATAGGAAACATTGTAACTCTGATTTAAATCAATGAACTGTAGTTATATTTACCTTTGTATCGTATTTACTTTGTGCTATAACCATTTTAACCCATAATCCATTACCAGACATCCTTTATATTAGAACATGGAGAAATCAAACTCTTCTCAAGGAAAGTGGCAGAAGCCATTGAGATATTTAGATGGCTTGTCCAATAAATGGCATCAGAGCAAAATCCTGGGAAAGCCACTAAGGAGAACACAAAAATTTGATTTTGAACGAAGGAAAATAAAGAGGGATGAAGAAGAAAGGATAGGCAAGTACATCAGGCAGATCACAAGAGGCTGCAAGGACATGCTTAGGAGAAAGATTGAAGAGATTGGAGTCCACAATTCTGCAATTTCACAAAGCAAATACAAGGAGTATGATTGCTTCTATTGCAGGCAAAAGGGACATATCTTTAAATCATGTCCTGTCAAGATTAGAAATGATGCAATACATAAGCAAAGCCATCATAAGAAAGGTGCAGAAGGAAGTATATGCGTATACAACACTACACAAGCCAAGATCACCCAGAACATGAACATGGTGAAGTGCTTTAAATGCCAGGAATCCGGACACTTTGCAAATAAGTGTCCACCAAACAAACAAGGGCAACCCAAGATAAGTCTCAAATATCCAGAATTTATCCATTTTCAGACAAAGGGTATTATCAAAGGGACAGACATAGGATCATGGGATGATTACTGGTATGTAAGCATTACATCAGACAAACACTTAACCCCCAATCTCAAGTTCTTCTCAAATTTCAAAGAAGAATTTATGGTAGAAAAATTGGAGGATCAGAAAAGGTTCTTATTTACATATGGAATGGGTGAGGCTTTGATTAATGATGGAGGCAATGGTTATTTGATTCCAGGGGTGCACTATGCCCCTGAAACAACTCTCAATGTTCTCTCCATAAGGCTGTTAAAACAACAAGGCTTTGATACCAACTTTGAAGGAGATAGATGTACATTGGAGTATGTATTTAAGAATCAACAAGGTTTGAACATTGATGTGGATAGGATGAGACAGAAACACAGTGACTACTTGGAGGAATACTTTGAATCTTTGAATAAAGAAAGGAAAGTCAAAGAAGAGGAGATGCCAAGATATGTGGAAGACACAGGCGCATCAGAAATTCACTCATTCAATGACTTTGTTGCCTTCCTAAATTTGATCAAGAATGATGCATTGATAAGAAGTGATTGGGAAAGATACAAGAAAAGATTTGACAAGGTCCTCACATGGTTTTACAACCATTATTTGGGAAGACCAATGCCTGGATCATTACCACCAGTCATACTTGGAGTTACCATACACCTTTTGATTTATACAAATTAATTGATTGTATGGGTGGCTATCTTAGCGTGTACTTTGGCCAAGAATTTGGTGCACTTGCAGAAATACTTGGACTAACTAGATCAGATGGAGAGGAAATCAGGAAGTGCTATATGACTTATTTGGAAGTCTTTGTCTCCTACTACAAGACAGCCAGAGCACCAGAGGATCCTATAAAAGGAGGAAAAGACTGGGAAAGTCTTGAAGAATACCATTGGAACATTGGTAAGATGGGTGCATCAAAAGCTGCAGAGAAAGGGAAGGAGAAACTCGAGCACTTTGGGATCAAGTTAGAGGAGGAAGAAGACTGCAAGCAACAACAAACTACACATTATGGGAAGGAGCATTCACAGAAGACATATTACAAATATCAGGATGTTGGACACTATGCTTTTGAGTGCCCAAGGAAGGATAGGAAGGAATATCAAGTCAAGGACTCATCATACAAAGGAGCATCTACATCAAAGCTGTCAAGCAAGGAGATTCATTGACACATCAAGTGAAGACTTCATTATCATCACTTAAAGACAGACTGCAAGGAAGGATTGACATCAAACCCTTATAATCTTAAGGGGGAGAATGTTGGATTAAGATTAGAAGTCTTTGATGTATTATAGGATAAATATGTACTTATGATATTATATGTATTTAAGTGCAGGCCCAAGACCTATAAATATACAGGCCTGCATACATAGAAAGCCTGGACCAAAAACCAACAGGCGTATTTAGGCAATTAAATTAGGTATAGACAGTTAAATACAGTTATTGACGATTATACAATGAACAAGTATGACTTTTGGTTCAATATGAACCGTCACACCCTTTCATTTGTGCCTGTTCATTAACTACAAATAGGAAACATTGTAACTCTGATTTTAATCAATGTACTGTAGTTATATTTACCTTTGTATCGTATTTACTTTGTGCTATAACCATTTTAACCCATAATCCATTACCAGACATCTTTTCTATTAGAACATGGAGAAATCAAACTTTTCTCAAGGAAAGTGGCAGAAGCCATTGAGATATTTGGATGGCTTGTCCAATACTCCTCTATCCTGAATCTGACCTAGTTATCTGAGGTAATTTTTTAATTTAGCGTCATGATGAAGGTTCCACATTATAAGTGCATTGATTAATTCTTGTTTCACGTTTCAGATTGAAACAGAGAAGCTTCTTGCTGAACTTGTGGAGGCAGAAATGAACAAACGACAGGTAGTACATGATGTTTTTAGTTTTATATTTCTTTCTGTTTCGCACCTAATATTTTTCCAACTTTGAATGTCTTTCTAGTTGCTTTGCTTCCAATCTTATGTCGCACCTTGGAACATTCTGCAAAATTTGTTAGACGTAACTTTAGTCAGTCGTCCTGGTATAGGTAAACCTCCCAACAGCCATATCTCGATTATCTTCCTTTCATTGTATTATCTTTATCATTATTTAATGACTTAATTATGGTTTTTAATAGGAAATACTCAGAAGAGCCTTGTGTTTGGGTGGAGTCAAACACGGTTCAACCATATCTCGATTATTTTGTCAACGAGGTTTAGGTGTGAATCTGTCTCATATACCCTTCGTCCTATGGATATATTATGTTGTTTAGTAGTGGCACAATTATTTCATTCATAATTTAATTTGCATTTGCAGATAGCAAACATCGCAAAGGAAAGGTTGACCATTTCTCAGCCATACTCTTTGAAGAATTTCTGGAATTATGCTGCTTTTCAGAACCCGACAGCTGGTGTTGTAGGTTCTTGGTAGGATTTTTGATTTTCGAGTGCCTGAAACATGTTTACCATGATGTATTTTGGTCAAATTTTGGATTATGCTATACTAAGTTTTTTTTTCTTCGTGATTTAGCGTGTTAAACTTAAAAGGGGTCATTAGTAGATGTCACCTCAAAGGATTTCGTAAGTTGGTTATTAGACTATTGTTTCGTACATTGATGCAGTAGAAATGGGAAAAAATGCCGGGGAAATGGAAAAATGATTATTCAAGACTTTTAGTGACTGATAATTCAGTCACTATTAAATTGTTTTAAGTTTTTCTTTTGGAACCTATAGTGACACATAACCATCAGACACAAAATGTAACATATCTTTTGTGACTGATATTAAGCGTCACAAAAGACTTTTAATGATGGTTTCTTTAGTGTTTTTTTTTTCAATGGGAGAAGATGAAAATGCTTTTAGTGATTTATGCTTATTCTGACATTTTTTTTAGTCAATAAATGGCATTTATCTTGTAGTGACATTAGATAGTTTCGAATCACGTGATTACTACAAAGTTGGTATAGAAAACTGACGAGGAAGGGTTCAGTGTTTACAAAATCGAAAAACATCAAACTCACATGCACATACTAAAAAGGTAGTATAGAAGCTTTACTTGATATATCATGCAAGATATATTATCAACGACGACCTAGATTTCCGTAAATCTTTAACATTGGTAATAGTCCTATAACAAATCTTGTAAACTACAAAGAAGTGTTTAATCCTGATCATATATCTAATTAATCGATCGTTGGTAATTGACTAAGATTTGCTCGCTCTTTTCGTACGACCTTTTTGAATCTGCTTATAAAGCAAACAAGAACTAGAAAACCTATGAAAAGAATTAGTAATTATCAAGTTAACGTTTTTTTTTTAATTTTTTTTTTATTATTATTTTTTGAACCGAACCACTATGAGAGACCCGCGAAGAGAAACCCTTAGAACTCACAGTTTCGCAAGTTAAACCATCTAAACGGGCAGACCAGCGAAGGAAACACCTATAACTCACGGCTTCGCACTAGGAGAAAAACCTGAATTTTTGTCACTTGTGATACTTGAACCCTAGGTAAAACCTCCCAAGCTCCGAAAGAAATCTGTTGGCCAACCAGCCTAAGCGCATTGGTTTATCAAGTTAACATATTTAGTTTTTAATGAAACAATAATGTGTATGTAGCAAATTTGATTTGAAAATTTCATTACCCGCCGGGTTGTGCATGCATACATATATATACATACATATATATATATATATATATATATATATACTAGTGGTCAAGCCGCTCAATAGGCGGGCATGTCTTATAATTATCGTTGACATAATTTTTTATAGCGAAAGAAGGAGGGTAATCGTAAAGATGCATTTCCATAAAAATTATATAACATGTCTAAAAAGTAAAATGTAAAATAGTGAATTATACTTATTGTTGGCATATTTGACTATAGCGAAAGAATGTGGTAATAATTGCTTTCAACCTCTTAAATCACTTTATTTCTACTATTTTAATCCAACTTTGTAATTATATAAATATCTATTGTATATTAAGATCAATAAAGATGTTGTTTGTAGCACCCAGATAGAAAAAGAGGAGCACCACTAAACTCTACAAAAGCGGGTAAAACATTTGGTTTGGACGAGTTTCGTGGGTAAGAGTGGTTTTTGATGGATTTTTTATGGTCCCTTAAAATTGAGAAGAGCAGTGAGAGAGATCCTCAAATCCTGCTCACCGGCCATTACACGGTGAGAATTATTTTGATGTGAAATTGTTTCATCTACATTTTTGCAATACATTTAGAGTCTTAATGTATGTTATTAATGAGTCCATAACGAATAATTTTACAAAGTATAGGAAACTCGTTCAAATACTTTGCTATATTCGGTATCATCATGTAAAGTTAATGTTTTGACTATAAATATCATGTATAAAACACATTAAACTCTTTCAAAGTATTTGAGCAGAAAAAAACAGAAGCAAATACTAATCAACAATGACTCTACTTATACAATATGCCATATCACAAAAATTCTACCTGAAGTTACAAATCAACTGTTTATATATTCGCGCTAGGTTTAAGATCCATCTCCAACATTGCATCATGCAATTTCATGGTTTTTTTTAAGCTCATTCACACCACAAAATCCATTAATAATGATCACAAAACTTTCACTAAAAAGCAACTGTTTTATTCTCATGTAATCAAATATTCTTTCTGCTTCTTTAACCCTCGAACCATCAAGAAGTCCACTTATAAGTGAATTATAACTTGTTGAATCCAAAGTCATCCCCTTTTTCTCCATTTGATCATGCATATTTATGGCTGCGTCTATTTGTGCCCTATTGCAGTAATGCTTAACTAAAAAACCACAACATAAAGCGTCAAGCAAGATTGATTGTTGAAGAGCCAAATCAGCAAGCTCTTTTGCGTCAATCAAGATTGATTGTTAATGTTTTCCATTTATCAAAAGTTTAATGTTCTGATTTATCTTTAGACTCGAACTGATGAATATGTTGTACAGGTTGCTCACTTTTTGAAGTGCGCTTATTTATTCGAACCGATCAAGGAAATAGAACTTAATACCTCGTCTCTTTTTTCGGTGAAATTTATAATCATATACCCCTTATCAGTAACAAAGGTTAAAAAGTAGTATCGACCCACTATTTGTTTCCAATGTAGTATCCGTATATACATGATAAATAATTCAGGTATGATATATTTGAATAAGAAGTTCATCAATTTAGATTCCCCCAAAATAAGCGTACATCTAAAAACACTAAAAGTATGAATTATCTATACTCACCGCGTTTATGTTTTTATTTTGTGGGCAGTTCAACATGGTTAGTCGTCTTGACGTACCATATTTATATCCAATTCCTATACAATCCAAACCAAATAAAATAAATTAACATCAACCAAATTGCATTTGCTATTTCAACTTCTAAACTAAATTCCAAAAAAAAGAGAATAAGAAATGCATACCTTGTAATCACTGCTAACTTTCGCTAAGGTAATTGTCATGCTATCTTTAATTACACACATGAGAAGGTGATTTATGTAAACCTGAACATAATTTGCTCGATTATTCTTGTCTTTTAGAATCTGCAAACTGAAAGAAGAGATTACTTATTTGATCTTCTCCATCCAGGTTTATGAAGATCTCAAATAGTTGACACTCAAATAAAAGTCGGCTATCAAATTATTTTTGTGTCTTCAAAGCTTGATATAAAAAATACAAATAAGAGATCTGAAATGTCGAGTTGAAACTAATTGAATCTTATATGAGAGGGTGATTATGTGAACCTGATCATAGGAAAGCCTTTAAGAATACGCTGAAAGGTCTTAAACAATGGGCATGCTCTAGAGTTTTGGTCTTGGGACCAGTATTCCATGGGATGAGGAGTTCCTAGTGCAAAAATTGTCTGAATCTGCAATCTACATGGCATACTAAAGGGTCTGTCTAATGAAAATTAATGATAATATGTGAAAGAAAAAAATGAGCTTATATATAGAATACTCAACAACTTGTTCAGAGAAGTGTGCAACTATGCTCACAAATGCAAGTGCTTATTTTCAAAGTCTTGCATAACGTATCTAGGAGTTGTCATGATAAAGGCTAGTGCTTATAAGGCCTCAAACTTCTCTTGTTATATTACTAGAGTAGAAAATGGTGCAAAAAGGATCTCACCTTCCTTCAGACTTCTCTTGTTATATTACTAGAGTAGAAAATGGTGCAAAAAGGATCTCACCTTCCTTCAGACTCCAGCGTCATTCAAACATGACATCAGTCACATTTTTTTGTCATAGAATATAACAGCTCCTGGAGCTCAAAATTCATCTTCGCCAATGCAGCTTTCCAACAGAATGCAAATGCATGAAATCTGAAGAAACAATCTCACCATCCATGATTGCACATTAAGGACATGTTTTATTAATCATAATTCAGAAGTAGAATATAAGCATGAAACTGCTGATTGTAGCCTTTCTACAAAAGTAGAAAAAACATAGAAAATTCCATATTAAGACCCATAAGCATGTTCAAATATCATATTTAAGCTATTCCATCTTAATGGCCAGAAACAATACTTGATCGCAACTGGCTTGTAAATACCTGACTCCTGTGCAACAAATGTGAGTAACTATTTCAAGGACATGCAATGAACTACTGATTATCTATCATCATGAATAAGTCATCTCTTTGAACCTCCTTATGTTATGTACTAATAGGGCAAAACACGAACCTGCACAATCGACGAAGAGCCAAATCCCGGCGCGAATATGCTTCTAAAAGAGATGGATCAGCCAATCTACATCTAAAATGTTGCTCCTATAGGTACTGCTACTGCATTGTTGCTTACTGATACTTGCTAATATGATAGTACAACAACATGTAAATGGTCATGAGTACACTTTAAGTTATGACTACACTTATCCCGTCTTTGATTAATCCAGAAAGAGTTTGTTTCCCATATCTGTGAAATTTTATTTTCAGAAAAGTTAAACGGGAAATAAGAGAAATGGGTCTTGATCTTTGTTTTGATGTTACCTGACAATGTCTCATTTTAAAGCATTGGTTCCAGAATACTCGAGGCTGATCGCGTCTCCTTGGTTCACCCACACTATCACAAAAACGTTGCAAGATATTAATAGAAAATACATATTTTAATCGATAGATAACTGCATATGATAATACTTTTGGCCCATACATATTCTTTAATGATTAATAAAGGATAAAAAAGAACCAAATAGTTAAACGAAGTTGGTTACCAACTGTTAGGCATATTACGTGTGCAAAGACCATAATACAAATGTAGTGGCATCTGAATATATGATGGCCCATTGCTCGTTAATTTTTTTCCCATAGAATGCAAACGTTGACTAGCTGCGTGCAAACTCGAGCGTCTATTATGTATTATCTAATAATGCGTACGATTAATATAATTCGTGTGCCAACATCAGAACCGTCTCGATCTCCTTTGGAAAGAGCATCGTACAACCCTGACGGATAATCGTTTCGAATGTTACCTTGATTTTTTCTAAGGAAATCCATTCTGGTCTGTTCTATAGAGCAATACACCCCAACCACATACAGCTGAAAAAGACGGCCGCTTCTGAACAGCAAGTCGTATTGATCTGGTCTTGGATGAAGCTGGTAGGTATAAAAAGCATTCATAGTTATGCGCTTTCGTTTGCCAGACAATAATGACACCGTAGTCCGAAAGTGTGGTTGGGCCACTGTCAAATATGATACCCCCAAGTGTGTGTGACGCTGGAAGCTCATAGCCACGCAAGCCGTCTGCATTGTAGAGCCTGATCTTAAATGCCTTGACGTTCTCTGCCCTACACTTATCCCTCGTTGTTCTGAACAGTCTCACCAACTCGTTGTGGTTGTCCAAAAATGTGATGATACCATGAACCACCTGAGGAACTAAATCGGTACCGGCAGAATTCGTAAAGTGGTGCATTCTATTGGCCACTTCATTATCAGTGTCATAGATATACAGTTTGAACTTGATGTAATCTGGAGGATCAGGTTCAGGCTGCATAAAAATCTTGCCTCCTCCACAACAGGAATGGTATTCGGGCCTGCTAGTGTTAGAATGACCTTTTAGCCGTTCTTCAAACCAGAAACCCGCCCCAAAGACCTTGACTACATACAGTCTACATTTGACTATAATTCTGCATCAGAAATATGTGAATAACGTGTCGAAAAAAGTCCGCCTTAAACCATCTGTTTATTAGTTTTAAATTTTTTCGAAACCCTCCAAATCTGTTTGGGTTGAAACTTACATTGATATTTAACCATAATCCAAACGTACTTGCTGTTTTGATATTTTTTTAGGCAAATGATGTTTTTATATTTGGAAATGAGGCCACTGTTATGAGAAAATCATAATACAACAAATACTCTAAATTTTTTGATACAGCTTTGTGCTGCAGCTATTAAATATCTAAAATTTTCTTTTTTTCCCTTGCCTTTTGTCACAGTAGATGGCGATAGCCCAAATGTCACTTCTTTAGAGAATCAAGGGACTGAATTAGACATGCCTAATGATGAAAATACTCATTCTGAAGATCAAAATCATTCTTTTTTTTATCTGAGTCGTTTGAAACTGGAAGTATGTGTTAGTCGAGTTACCAGGCAGCTAAAGCTACCTATAACTCTAAGGAGGAAGCAGTCTGTGCAGCAAAAGGCTTAAAATTACTTAAAAAACCCTAATCATCTTTAAACATCTTTACAACATATAATTTAAGTAAAATTATATATTACGGATGATTACCTTGTTCAATCGCTAAACTCACTGTTAACTTCGTTAAATTCATAGCTTCTGTGAAGTTAATGTTAGTACCCATTGAATATCAATGTAATACGTACTTTATGATAAATGTATCACACTAAACCACTCAATATGGCTGCAACATATCATATTATATAATAAACATAATATAGGAAACTTTACTCGAAGAACATATATTAAGACTACCCATACTCTTACAGGAACCATGCAACATCAATAGTCTAAAATCAGTCAGTACATGAATTCACAAATAAAATAGCGATGAAGATCATGTTAGAGTGTGGACTGAGTAACAGGCAAAAATGGATTGGATTGTGAATGTAGTTAGAAGGTTGTAAACATTTAAATATTCGGTAGTTTTTAGACATATTTAACCAGATCACTTAAGCTTAGTTTATTTATTTACCCTTTAGAAACATTACAGATTTAGAGATATAAGTAATAAACATGGAAACATTAATATGTAAATGAGTGAAAATTGCTACCACTTGTACAGAGATTAAAAATCAAACCTCAAACATGAGACCGTATCCCAACCTTGGCAAATCAAAAGCTTTTGCTGCTTCTTCTAGACTACACAGCCGATGATTTTATTGTCTTTCAACCCTCTGATTCTTTTCTGATCGTCTATTGTCAATAGGGTCATCTGAATCTAAGAAAAGTAAAAAGTTATAGCATAATTGTATATATAGATAATGTTGCCTCATACAGGAAATTGAGGTATCGATAACAATCAGTTGTATTTCCCATATGTCATTTTTGCCACAATGACTGGAAGGTCATTGTCATCAATTACCTGATCATAACCATATTTGAGTTTCCAATAACTATGTAACTACAAACAACCCCATAACACCCGTTGAAATGACCCAAACAACCTTAAAACTACAATTTTTAGCAGCCCTTAAAATGACCCAAACACCGGATAAATGACGGTCTTAATGAATTAAGGTTAAGAAACTTACAAAATTGATTTGGGTAGAACTCGATGCTCTATCTATGAAACTTCATAATCCAAACGCCGCAATGTCCTTAATAAGCGATGTAGCAGGCTGCAACTATTCATAAAAAATGACCAAAATATTCGACTGTGTTTATAAAGTTATTCATATTCTATATAAGATTTCCTTTTGGATAGAAGGTTGATTTTAAACAATTTTAAGCATTTTTTTAGCAAATCCATCAAAGATGAATCAGTTGTGCTGTAAAAAAAATTACAAACCGCAAATCAATTATAATGCCACATATAAGCAATTACGAAAACTGTTTGCAACCTTTTCACATTAGTGATGCGAGTAGATTTTCGATTCAATCCATTTAACGAACACCCCTAACTACAGCAGCTAGATGTGTCAACCGCAACAACAATATGCATTTGCAACAACAACAATTTGTGTCAGCGAGTAACTAAAATGAAACTATAAACAATCGAAAACACCCTCTTGGCATACAATAATCTGATCCCGATTCATGACTCACACTATTCTTTCAGTTCAAATTCACTTTAAAACACATACTAATCTTAAAAACCGCAAATTTTTACTTTTTGGCTACTAACTTGGGAGAAGAAGACTCCCATTAGAGCAAAAAGCGACTGGAAATCATTTAAACCATCAGAAACCTGAAATTTATCCCAGTGTTGGCATTAAATTGACTAATAGTCAAACATTTACTTTTCAAATAAAATTACGGAGTGGTAAGTAGCTTATATATCAACACTAAAATCAAGAAGTCCTGTTTACTTTGATACGCTTGTCAACATAAATGCGAACAATTATATCGGATCATGATTACCTCTCCAATATGATTTGTCATTACTAAAGCCATTAGTTCCATGTCTTGGTTGATTGTTCATCTACTTCTCCTAGATGTCTTGGTTGATTAGTTCCGGTTTACTTTGAGCCCTTCGCCTAGATTTTTCGGTTCGTAAAGCTTTCGCAGAATGTTCCACTTCACATATTAAGATTTTGATAAATAATCAAAACACTTTCTTTGAGCTAATGGATGTGTGTCAAACTATATCTTTGAACTCAATTGAAGGAGCGAGATAAATAGACATCGGTGTCAATAAAACCTAATGATTAGCTTACTAACCTCGCCAAAACCTAAGAGATGGTGGGAGTGCCAACCATGCATAGCTCGATTGCAACATCCCTGCGTGTCCTACGAGATCTGTTGGGGTCTAATGGCCGTTTATCTGCGAAGCCATCTGAAAATCATATTATCTGGTGAAGATAAAAAAAAAAAAAATAATATCTATTGTAGTCTCTTCATATACATAAACAAAATGATTCATAATATAAATCGTAAATCATTAAAAGGATAAACAACAACAACATAGATAGGAAGTTCTACAAAACCAAAAGTACATGAACATATTAGGGTTTTGAAAAAGAGAGAAATTGTTCGACATTAGGTTTTGATAAAAATGAGTGAATATACTTAAGATAACAATGATTCCATACCAAACTTATCATAATCTTATTTTAAGTAAATATCAACACACAAACACAATCCTAAAACAATCTGATTCCTAAATATTTTATTAAATTAAAATTTATAAAGCTAATTATATATTATAGAATGCAACATCATTATCAAAATAACTTGTAGCCTAAGTGGTAAACACACAAGTTATTAATGCTACTCTTAAAAACAACCCAAGTTCAATCTCACCATTAACATTTTTATAAAAACGAATTTTGCAAAAAAAAATTCAAAAATTTATATAAATTATACATTAAAACCGAAAATAATAGGTGGATTAATAAATTGTAATTGGACCAATAATGCTTATGTGGCATGAAAAATGATTATTTGGCATTGAGGTGGCATTAATGCCATATATATATATATATATATATATATATATATATATATATATATATATATATATATATATATATATATATATATATATATATATATATATATAGTGAGGTTTTAGAGAAAAGTGTAATTAGAAAAGCGAGAAAAAAAAGTTATAGGGTCTAATTTGAAAAATCTCAAACTTGGGTAACTTTTGAAAACCACACCCACCCCACCCCCGGTACCCCCCCCCGCCAAAAAATTTTTTCCCTCCAAAATTTTTTTTTTGGCAATTTTTTCCACAAAAATTTATAGCTGTGATGCACTTTTTATTTTGGTGCATCTCGATTATCAAAAAATAATGCATCATAGTTATAACTACTTTTTTAACTATGATTCACCAAAATAAAATATGCATCGGATCGCATATGTTATTAACTTATTCGGAAAAAGTTTTGAATTAGAACAAATCAACCTTTGTGTATAAAGAGATTTTCAATTGATTCAACACGCTTATTTTATTAATCACATGGTTAAATATACAATGAAATCAATTATTCTAACATGTTTGAGTCATTTTATTAATCACATGGTTAACTTACTTATCATCAATACACGATTGTTAATATATGCATAGCGTTATCCGTAATGACAAAGCATGCGGCTACCTGGCTACTATAGCTCAAGTCTCTGGTTGTACAACTAATGCCCTTAAAGAGCATAGTATACTAAGTTATGAAGTTATTGCAATGTTATTGAAGCATAATAGGTAACAATCGTTGGGTGCATCTCGGTTATAAAATTTGGTGCATCATAGTTATAACTAATTTTATAAGCGTGATGCACCAAAATAAAAGTGCATCACATTTATAAAAATTTGGCGGAAATTTTGGCCAAAAAAAATTTTTGACCCCGAAAAAAAATTTGGCGGGAAAAAAATTTTTCCGGGGGGGGGGGTAGGGTGAATTACAAAACTTCCTTAAAGAATGAAGGAAATACAATTAGGTCCTGTAGTTTGGTGTGAAAAAGGGAGGGAAGGGGGTGATCCGATGGTTGAGATTACTTTTCTCACTTTCTCTGAGATCAACTTTTAAATGATCAAAGCTCTATATATATATATATATATATATATATATATATATATATATATATATATATATATATATATATATATATATATATATAATTAGGATCAAATAAGAAGAAAAATTAAAATAAGAATGATAAAGAAACCACAACCACTCATTTAGGATTAATTTATATAAAATATATCATATCCTTAAATTCTCTCTTATTTGAAATGTGTGGTAGAAATTATTCTTATTCTTCCTATTTTAGTTTTTCTTCTTGGATCCTTCCTTATATATATATATATATATATATATATATATATATATATATATATATATATATATATATATATATATATATATATATATATATATATATATATATATATATATATATATATATATATATATATATATATATATATATATATATATATATATATATATATATAGTATTTATGACATTCTAAATAAAAATACTTAAAATTTTTAAGACCAAAACATTTTCAATAAAAGTAACCCGCTAAACTTGTAACAAAGTACAATTAATATAGCACTTGGTACAAAACAATAATATATAAATCATCTAACTTGTAACATTCGTGTATATTAATGTTAGATTTAATGAAATCATTAAAATACTGGCACTCAAAATTACAATTAATATAGCACTTGGTACAAAACAATAATACATAAATCATCTAATTTTTCTTTTCTTTAAAACACTCACTAATAAAATTTAATAACCATTAAGAATATAATTAAAATAACCCATCACTCAAAAGTACAATTAATATATCAAATGGTACAAAACAATAATGCATAAATTATTTTATTATTTATATATTTTAAACACCACTAAATGAATTTTACAATTCATTAATGATATTATTAAAATACTTTTCACTCAAAGTACACTTAATATATCACATTGGTATAAAACAATAACGCATAAATCATCCTATCTTATATTTCTTCTTTAAAACACCCACTAAATAAAATTTACAAATCATTAACCGGATCATTGAAACCAATAGTTTATATGGTCATAATTTTCTGACACCACCTTTTTCAACCACACAACGGACCACGATTTACCACCACAACTTAGCAATGTAGACACCACTAGATGGTGCTAAAACCGCTATTTTAAAACACCTTATATGTTTAAACGATAATATTACACGTCCTAAACGAATAGCAATATCGTTGACCATCGTTCTCGTATCGTCGTTGCGTCGTGATGCAAGTCTGCCATTTTTTAAAGCAACATTGTGCGGTAAAGTTGTTCCATTAAGTTATCGCCATGTGTTAAATTAGCATCATAAAAAACATATACTCGCGTAGGCACCATGCTATAAAAGCTTTTTATTATGTTACTAAATGCGTAAGTAAGAAAACAAACTAATTTTCAATTAATCACCTCTGTTGGACTTTTTTTTCTTTAAAAGTAATGCATCGGAAAAACCTTGATATCACCAAAAAATATAATCACACGGTACGCCGGCACTGCAGCAGCGGTACGAAATAATCTTCTAATATATGTTCCTACTTATCCTGCTAAGTCTAGGATCATGGCAAGTGTCAAAAAGAGATAAATATTGGATTATATATATCATAGTTTAGGTGGAGTAGCAGGATAATGAGTAATGATTGACATGACTAACTCACGTGCCTAATTTTATGCATAACAAGGATCTTTAAAGACATGGCTAAATCAACGATAAATAAGAGGACTAAGATTAAGTGCAATACATGAGTCACAAACTGATTAGATTAGGCATAAAATCAGTCACATGAATCAGTAATCTCAATCATTAACCGTATGATAGTTAGGAGGATATTTTAAAAATGTACAACATTGCTCAAAAAACAATATCCTGTGTTTTTATACCTTGGCGAGTCAAACAGATAATTTATTAGCACCTCAAAGAGTTAATATATGAAAATTAACAAAATGTAATAATATTAAAATATGAGTGGATTGAAATTCATCTAAACTACATATAAAATGAAACAGTCAAAGTGAAAAAGTGAAATGTTGAAAATGGCCAATGTGAGATAAAAAGTGAAATGTTGAAACCTATTGCAAGAAGTGACACACACACACACGAAACCCTTTCATCTCAAAACTACGAAAATCCTCTCATCTCTTCCCCCTATGTCCACCACCACTACTCAAACACCACAACCACCCGACGCCACCACTATTGGACTCCAAGACCACAGAAACCAACGTACCATCGTAGTTCACCCCCACCGTCATCCCACACCATAGTAGCGATACCATCGAGAGGAACCACCAAGACCTACGACCATCAAAAGGGTTTTTCAGTTTTGAGGTATTCTTTTGAGTATTTTTAATTGATCTACGAGTTTTGAAGGGTTTTTTTTATAGATCTATGTATATTAACAATTTTGGTAGGGATCCAGTGAGAAGTAAATTAAAATAAGAAGTGGTGAGAAGTGACTAAAATCACGTATTTGAAATGCAACTACTTGCATTAGATGCATTTCTATTCATATAGATGCAACATCTTGAGTTTGAAAGTTAATTTGATGCAAAGATGGTGCAAATTGATTTTCATAATTTCGACGCGTGCGAGAGAAACAAAAACAAGAAATCATGAAATGCATCTAATATCGTATATGCATCGATTAAAAGCTAGAAAGCGTAGGAATAAGATTTACCATTGATAATTTGTATGGAAGACACGCTAAAGATTACACTAGCGGTGGAAACTCATTACCAACGCGGTGACATTATTACCACGCTATTAGGATAATTGTTATGTATCCGTGTATTGATAAGTATAGAAAAGATCTTGTGTATATTCTATATTGTTAGTATTATACTTATCTTGTAAAGGACTCCTTGTGCTATAAAAGGAGATCCTAGGTCATTGTTTAGAGTACGAAAATACTCACGTATTATTCATATAAGCTTCAAGGTGTAACCCTAGTGATAAGAAAGATCACTCGTATTATTTCTTAATAATATTGGAGCTTAGTGTTAAACTGATCACTTACAATACATCATACAATCCGTATTCTAAGTATTACCAAGTATATTCCGCGTGCTTATTAATATAATTCAAAATATCACTAACACAAGGTGTGTGTTTAGATCCATCAAGTGGTATCAGAATGAAGGTTCTGATACTTTGATTTAGAAGATCCAAGGAATAAGCTTAACCTACCACTCAATTCAATGGAGATGGAAAACAACCGGTCGACTCGCTCCAAGGCTTCCTAAGCTCAAACTCGATGAGTTTGAGATGTGGAAGATAATGATTAAGCAATACTTTCTCATTCAAGACTATGCTCTATGGAGATCATCTTAGCGGTGATTCCTTTAAGTACATTACGAGGGAGAAAGTTGGTGACACATAAGTTGTAACAATTTACGTACACGAGACTAATGATGAAAGAGCAAAGAACAAGAATGACACGAATGCGAAGTTTGTTACTAATGACTCTTCTAAAGACGGATCATTGCTTCGGCAAGTACAAGACATCAAAGAACTTTTGAAGAGATCTTTCGATGTTGGTGGCAATGATGCTACAAAGAAGACAAAAGACATTGTTGAAGCAAAGTTATGAAAACTTCTCTACTTCAAGCAATGACTCATGACATCTTCACCAAACTCGGAAGATTGTCACTGGCCCGGTTGTGTTTGGCATTGAGGTGAAAATGAAGACCTCAATTTGAAGTTTCTAAGAAGTTTGCCTTGAGTTTCATACAAATGTTACGATGCGGGAAAATAAACCAGATTGAAACTATGAAGCTCAATGATCTTTACAATAACTGAAACTCATTGAACAAAGATTAAAGAAGGCGGAAACTTGGTACAAGCTCTACCGACTGGCATTGTTGTCAACCTCTGTTGTGGTGATTACGAAGATGATAGTGATGATGATATTGCCCTTCTTGGTTCTCAGTTTCCATGGTAATGCTAGTGTTACCTGCTGGGTTCAAAGAAGAAGGTTGATGGTATTGGAGATCCTACCTTTTATGCTTTTATCTCCACTCAAGTTAATGGCTCTATTTTAACTCATGAAGACATAGAGCAAATTGATGAAGATGACTTGGAGGAGATGGACATAAAATGGCAAATAGCTCTTCTTAGCATAAAGGCGGAAATTCTACAAGAAGGCGGCAAGCCAATTCACATCAATGGTGGTGAAGCTGCGGGGTTCGATAAAAAGAAAGTAGAGTGTTTCAATTGTCACAAGTTGGGGCATTTTGCTAGAGAATCACGAAGACCAAGGAACCGGGACAAAGGTCTACTTGGTACAAGCGGAAGAAAGAACCAATTGTGGAAGAACCAAAGGCAATGGTGGCTATTCATGGTGTGAGCTATGATTGGAGTTTCATGGTGATGGACAAGAGGAACAACCTTGAATCTTTGCTCTTGTGTCTGAGAACATGCTCTCATGGCTTTCTCGACTACAAGGTACAAAACTTTGAAAGTTGTTCTAAAACATGTAGGGCTTTTAAAGAATGTGAAGGCTTAATGAATTATTTGAAAACCAAAAACGAGTTGTATCTTGCTAATTATACTGTGTCAAACCTTAGAAGAGGCATAACTGTATTATAAAAACAACTAGAGCATTATAGAGCAAATGAGTCAAAATATAATGATGATATGTGTGGAAAACTAGAAGGGGGGGTTGAATAGTTTTTCCGATTTTAAGTTAGTTTCTAAAACTTTAGATTCGTTAATATGTGAGATCTTATGGATGTAGAGAAAGTATAGATCTAATGATAAAGAAAGTAAATATAGTAAAGCAAAGGGATAGAAATGACACAACCAATTTATAGTGGTTAAATTACAAGGACACCTTCCTTACCCTACTCCACTCCCGAGTCACCTACTCGAGAGTTCAAGCACTATGTCAACAAACTCCTTCACTTGGCGGAGAAGCCTTCTGGCGTTGCTTACACCTTTTTCGGTACAAAGCTAGATACAGGAGTCCGTAACACGGTGGACCAAACCAACACGACTATTACACAACAAATATGTGAAATATCAAATACAAGATCTTCGCTTCACGAAATCTTGCGGAGTGACAAATCAATCAAGGACCCCTTGCTTGGATGACTTGTAGAATGCTCGTGATCTGCCTTAGAGAATGACCTATATGAGAATCACAATAGAAAGAAAGAATAACAACTCTCTAGATCAGTGATCTATATGTTAGAAAAGAATGAGAGTGTTTGAGAGATTTAGTAAGATGAGGGTGAGTTAGAATGAAGAAATGGCTCTCTATTTATAGGCAATTTCTTCCATTGTTCCGGATCTCACGGATCCCTCCCATAGGATCCGTCTAGTGTAATCCTAGGGATCCGTGGGACTCCTCTTTGCCCATGGGTTTTGGTTATGGGTCATGGGTTATGGGTTGGTCCATGAGTTTTCCTTAGATTCAATGTATCTAAAGTATACATTGTATCTAACCATCTTAGGTATGGGTTATGATCCATGGGTTATAGTCCATGGGTTGTGGTTTTACCATCGTAATAAACTATTACAACAAATGATTAATTACAACATTTTTGTATTAAATGGCTATGTAAATGCTTTACAAAAATAACATTTATCCTTATAATTGTACTTAAGATAACATTATATTTGTTATCAACAAAACACAAAGAGATATAAAATATTAATAAGCGTTTTTACGGTTTATTTGTATTAACAATATGATTATTCTTAGAAGAGATAGATCATAAGGCAGTGAATGAGGCATTAAAGAAGAGTTTGAAAAACTTAAAAGATAAATGAGAATGTCAATTTAGCTGACACTTTGTTCTTATCGATCTAAGTCAATTGATAAAATCTGGAATACTCGAATCACTAGTAAAGTTAAGTGCGGTATGGGATATATCTTGCTCCTCCACCACTAAGGGTGTTCCATCACCTCTGGCATAGATTTAGCTCATGCGAGGCCTAGAAGATTTTCGGGAACCTATTCGTGAATATGGTCCTCTCAAATTTGTGACAAGTGAGGAAGAGGTTAAGCATGAACTGATGTTTTTGAAAGTGCATGTGACTCATACATTATTGATGAGAATGTTAAAAAGAATGTAGAGGCTTCTATCCCAAAGTTGTTAATACTATTACGGAGGAACCTAGGAAACACGTTAATAAGCCTAGATCAAGCTGTGGGTATCTTTGAGATGTATAAAAATAAGTCATCGGATCCTAGGGGTAACGAGAGGAGTTGGAATCATGTCAAATCTCAACAACTAGGTAGTGATTTTGTGATGTACAATAAAGCATGTTATATATGTGGTAGCTTTAATTATTTACATGCTAATTGTGACTATCATGTTGGGAGAAGGAAGTCCATGGGAATAAAGGGTGGAGTCTAACAAGTTTCAAAATAATGTACACCCTAATTCACACGACAAAATGATCCCAAGAGCGATTCAACTAAGTGGTCTTAAAACTTTGCCAACTGCTAAAGCTGTTAACCTTGCTCACCTAAATCACTGTTTCAAGTGCAAAATCTAAACCAACTTTGTAAAATCTGCACAAGCAGGGAAAGGTGCATTCAAAATAAAGGGTTAACTATAACCAGCAGTGGGTACCAAATCTAAACCGTGATTACCCTTTGCTCAATCAAAAGTTCCCCTTTGCAAGGGTTGTAAACAAGACCGGGGTAACATGGGAAATCTTTGTGAAGGCCTCGTGACGTTGGGAATGGAAACCTAAAGGAATTACCTCTACAACCAATCCCAATGGTGTATCAATGACCTTTGATATATTTAACTATATTGATACGAGGCGGATCCAAGTCAATCATGGCTTGGGTCCCCAAAGAAACTAACTCCTTACTTATATGTGGGAACATCCAAGGACAAAAAGATGGGAGTTGATCATAAAGGTGTGTGGCGAGACACACAACAAATGGTTATTGATTCACCATGTCTAATACATAAGAATCAACTAGTCCGAGCAACGACTCTTGGTAAAGACTTATCAAATCCGTTTATGGTTGATAGTTTACCAAAACTATATGGTTATCAACTCACCATATTCTTTGTGATTAAGAGTTGGATAGTCCATAGCAAATGGCTCATGGTAAAGACATATCAAATCCGTTGATAGTGGTAGTTTGCTAAAAACTATGATAAAAGCGATCCAATTTTCATATGTTTTCTTTACCTTTGCTCTTTGAAAAATTTTGTGAAAAATTACCTTTGCTAGTTCACGATTGCCATTGACCTTTGTTTTTTGCCCTTGTTGATCTAGCCGTTACAACTGTTGTGTCGATAAATAATTTTTACTAGCCGTTGAAGAGAAATTGCTTTCCATATATATAGGGTAAAAGTTTTAGCAGATTATCTACTTTCCTAATTGTTATTTATCTCTAAAAGATAAATATTTTCCTTAGATAATCTTTCTTGCATAAAACTCTTAAACCCTATCACTATATATCTTTCTCTCTTAATTGGCGAGTTATTTATTCAATTCTTCTTGACATAATATATTTTTCATCAAAAGATTTTATGGCACCAATCACCTTCTGAGATGAGCACAACCAAGTGGCCTACTTGGAAAAGTCAAGCGAGAAGAGTGGCCTGTTTTCATCGGATTGTGGACTTTCTAAATACTACCCATATAAGGTATGCTTTACTTCTTAATCCCACAATCTATATCTCTCAAATCAAGCAGTTTTGGACTTATTGGGTCCATAACCATTGAAAATAGATATACATGAAATAGTGGATGCTCTTGAAGCAGCTGTGGATGGGGTAACTATTGATGTTACTAAGGCATCCTTGAGGAGAATTCTCCAATTGGATGATCTCAATGGTATCATCACATTACCTATGCCGAAATTCATACACATCTTGCTTCCATGGGTATGATACCTTGACCAAAGGCTACTTTCAAAAGAGTGGTTTACATCCTCATTGGAGATTTTAATACATACTATTTTACATTGCCTAAGTCCTAAGAAAACTTCTTATGAACAATTCGGTTCAACAATGGCTTACCCTTTGGTTTGTCTAGCCATTGATAGGACTTTAATTAGTCTAAATATATTTTTACAAGTATGAAAGGCAATGAAAAGAGTTCAACAAAAGTTTTGATGTATCCAAGGTTTGTGCAAGCAGTGTTTAATAATTTCAATGCAACCCCATACAAGAGTTTATAAAATCATTGCATTAAGCCTAAAGTTTTTCAAAACATGAACAAAGATGACAATAGGAATATTACACCTCTTTTCCTCAAATGCTTGAAAAGATTTTACAAGTACAAAACTACTTCCATAATCACTATTCCAAACATTGATTACACTCCACCGTTTCTCACACCTATGAGGAGGCAAAAGCAATGACTCCTCCCATTACAACCAAAGCATGTACTTGATCCTTTTGGTTTAGGCACAAGCGGTGGTGGTTCGAGGCTTCACTCTAGTCCAACTAGGGAGGAATCTAAGCCAATGCCCTATGATTTACCTCTCCCAGTGGTCACAGGTTGGAAGTGTTGAGGCGATGGGCAACAAATGGATTTGATGGAACTTTGTACCAAATTAGCAAAGCGAGTTGAATCTGGAACAAGACTTGGCACAAGTAAAAAGCGACATGCCAAGGATATGACACATTTGAAAGAAGAGATTCATACCTTGAAGAAAGAGTTGAAGGGGTTGAAGCAAAGAAAAGCGCAAGATTGTGATATCATCTCCATCCTCACACGATGATGGTGATTGGAAGATTTCAATAAAGATTTGGGAAATTCTCCCAAACAGGAAGGAAAGCAGATCTTTGAAACCAAGGGAGGAGAATTGACTTTGGAGATGAAGGTGTTTCAAGTAAAGTCTTGAGGAAGGCGATACTCGAAGTTCCTCATGACAACTAGAGCAAGAAATTTTCGATCTGCAACAACGATTTCATAGAAGAAGTTACCTTCACGATCAAGCTATTACCACTGCGAGAGGAAGAAATCAAGAAGAAGAAAGGTAAAGCGGTTGTGCGAGTGTAGAGCAACAAAGGAGGAAGATTTCAAAGAAAGAACAAGCTCAAATTGCTCATGATGCGAGAGGTTGCTAGAAAGATCAATGAAGATCAAGTTGCTAATAAGAAAAGGCGGAGGAAATAGAGATTGCGAGACTTCATTGAGGCTAAAAGGTGTGAGAATGGACACCAGATCCAATGGATGTTAATCCAATTTCCTTTGTTCCACCTTTAGTATTCGAGAGAAAAGAATCCGAGTTTAGCTATGTACCTACTGAAGAAGATATTGAATTCTTGATTGCTAATGATCCGGTGATCAAGAAGAAGGCAATTGACCTTGTTGCGGATAAGTCTTTAGCGAAGAACAAAGAACCGCTCGGTTAAAGTTTCTTTCGAGATGAAGAATAATCAAGCACTTCAAGATGTTATTGTTTGATCGAGAAGGGTCAAAGAAACCAAGACAACCAACCAAGGCACGGTGATTTCAATGATGAAAGATTATTGTTGCGGTGTTGGTGGTGGAAAGACATCAATTCAAAGGTATGCACGATGATAAAGTTGAAGGTATCTACTATAGATTTAAGAGGCAAGATCAAGATTTTATTCCAATGAACTACGAAGAAGAAGAAGAAGGTATCTAATCGAGAGAAAGGCCAAAGATAGTGAACCTCGGACATTTAAGAAGACAAAATTTCTTTGAAGAACAAGAAGTTCAAGATGAGAAATTCACTCAAGAATAGATGGTGGAATGATATTGATAGAAGAAGAAGATTTTTATCTGAACCACTGCAAGTCGGACATCCTATTATTGATTGGGAAGTGTTTCTTGCTAGCAATTTTGCTCCAACATAGAAGATTACAAGGCTAAGTGGTGAAACTTCATCATTCATGCAATTTGAAGATCTTATCAAAGCATTTGACAGACATGATCTGGATACTTTGTGAAGATTAGGTCAAGAAAGGTTTGATGCTGAAAATCTCAAAGATATGAAGGAAATGTAGTTATGGGTTAATCTAAGAAGGCTCTATGAACCAGATACTAATGATGATTTCTAGAAATTCTCATGTTCATGTCCTAGTACTAAATGGTTTTATTATGACTCATGTGAGTTCATCGTGTTTCTACAACAAATGGAGTGGATGCATTCATGTTCTTTGAGAAAGAATATCCACTTTCAGTGGAACTCTCACCGTGATGTTGTGTACAACAATAAGAGTTCATGAAGATAATGAGAAGGCGAGCATTGTTACTTAAGCTTCAAGATCAATGTTCAAGAGCTATTCGGGTTTAAAGAAAAGAAGTGTTTGAAAGAATTCCCAAATCCTACAGAAGATTGATTGAAGAAACTTATTGATTTGTATAGAAATCATAAGTTTAGGGAGGATTGTTTGGAATAACAGTTACCAGCGATAAGTCGTGGAAGACAACGCTAAAGATTACACTAGCGGTGAAACTCATTACCACTTGCAAGTACATTATTACCACTGCTATTAGGATAATTGTTATGTATCCATGTATTCATAAGTATAGAAAATATCTTGTGTATATTCTATATTGTTAGTATTATACTTATCTTGTAAAGGACTCCTTGTGCTATAAAAGGAGATCCTAGGTCATTGTTTAGAGTACGAAAATACTCACGTATTATTCATATAAGCTTCAAGGTGTAACCCTAGTGATAAGAAAGATCACTCGTATTATTTCTTAATAATATTGGAGCTTAGTGTTAAACTGATCACTTACAATACATCATACAATCCGTCTTCTAAGTATTACTAAGTATATTCCGTGTGCTTATTAATATAATTCAAAATATCACTAACATAAGGTGTGTGTTTAGATCCATCAAAACACATTATAGTGCGTTATAATGCATCTAAGATTATAAGGATGCATCTATTTTAGGTCGGTGCATCTCGGATTTGCGGTTATAGTTCTTCTTATTCCTTCTTATTTTAAGTAATCTTCTTATTTGATCATAACTCTTAGAATCAAATGTTTTAGCATTTAAACATACAAAATACATCAAAAGACCAAGTGACACGTGTGTGATGCATTGTCTTCATTTCTTCGGTGTAAACTATTATTGGTAAAAAATATCATTGGATGTGTCTTGCATAAGATTTAGTGGGTTATAAACTATTAGAATCAACGAGTGGAAATCAACTTATCAATTAAGGGTCCGTTTGGTTTCCGGGTGTGGGACTGTGTGGATTGGATTTAGGTTGATAACTATTGATTGGTTGCAAATATGAATCATTCGAAACCATTTGACAAGCCATCTGACAACCATTTCCCATACCCTACCAATTTGGGTAGTTTTATTCAAATTCTATGGGTCCACCTTTTTTACACTCACATTACTATGTTATTTATATTAAAATATAATATTTAAATACAATATAATTATAATATCAATTAAAAATATTTTTTTCTCACTCCTACATCAAATCCAAATCCTAATCCAAATTTAAATCCAAATCCAAATCCTAAACCCACCTACAAACCAAACGGACCCTAAAAACATCAACTGTGACTACATGGGTTTTCGATTTAGAGTCTAGAAGATGATGAATGTTGGAAAAAAAAAGGTTGTTTGTGTTTATGTGGGATAATGATGAGTTATGTAAGGTAATAATAAGGGTATAATAGACATTTTAGACTAAAATCACGGTTATCATGTATTTCTATAATTATTTGGATATATATGACACTTTTAAGTAGGGGTGTGCAGTTCGGTTTGGGTCGGTGTTTGGCTAAAACGAACCGAACCACAATGTTCGGTTTTGTAGAACCAAAACGAAACCGTTCGGTTTTAGCGGTTCGGTTTTTGGTTTGTTATCGGTTTGGTTCGGTTTTTGGTTTTCGGTTTCTAACCGTTAATATTTAGGTAAGGCCAAATTATACCAACAAACTTGTTTTACGTACAAAATTAGTTATTCTTCTTTATTTTTTCAATCTAAGCATAATAATGTTTATTGCATAATTCTACAATTACAAACATATAAATGAGACATACATACAAGTGAACATACACGTAGTATAATCATTATCGAATACTTATTGATATATTCACACAAAACAGCGACACGACAAACACACATATAATTATAAATGTTAAGATAAATATATTATAAATCCACTCATAAAATGAATATGAATTTATGAATTTGATTTATTTAGTTATTTAATCATAATATATTAATTAGATATTATTATATAATAAAAGCTGGTTCGGTTCGGTTCGGTTTTGCGGTTTGGTTTTGAGCGAAAACCTAATCCGAACCGCATTTTTCGGTTTTAAAAGTAAAACCGAACCATCGGTTTTGAAAAAGTAAAAACCGAACCATCGGTTTTAGTTTGGTCGGTTTTCGATTCGGTTTTTGGTTTCGGTTCGGTTTCGGTTTTTCGGTTTGTTTTGCTCCCCTACTTTTAAGGTTAAAGAAGAATATATATGCAATTTTGAGTTTGACTTGAATATATATGAAATTTTTAGTCTTTGAAGGGATATATATGTAATTCACCCCTTTTGTTACCTTTATATATATTGACAAAATCATTTGTTGCTTGATTTGCTTCTTTTGAAAAACAAATTTTTTAAAACAAAATATGCGAAGTGCTAACTTTTCTCCTTGGTAGGTTCTATTGTAACAAAATGTAAGTAACTAATAACTCAATATAGATAAAGTGCTTTTAACAAACATAAATTAATAAAGTTTCGCAAAGAGTTAAATTCAAGGATGAACTGATATAACAAAAAAACCCACATAGATCGACGTAACTTACAACGTTACTTGCTAACCAACATAAAGTTGCCAACGTTACTAACTAATACTATTACGAACATGACATTGGAAAGAAGCTCACACAGTCACACATGCAAATCGAGGCAACCAAATTTTGTTGAAACTAGGCATAGTCACCGATATACAACCATGTCGGTAGAAATATAGTTCTTCATAAAGGATTAGGTGACGTTGCAAATACAATTTGTCGAAGAAAATTATTTACCGCCAAACATTATCGAAACTAAACACAGCTGTTGCTAAGCGAATACTCAACTAGTATCATATATATGTGAATATTGATCGTCGGTTCTTAAATGTATATATGGTTGTTTAACAATTTAATCGAACACAATGCACATAAGTGTTACTCATGAGATTTAAGAGCACTCTTAGCAATTTAAGTGTTAATTACTCGTGCATTTTGGTTAGCAAATATATATATTTCGTCAACATTAAAGAGTCACCTTAAACAATACAAAGATCATGAACAATTTTTTTAAGCGAAAGAGGGCAAAAGCCCCACAAAATATATTAAGCAATATCACTCCTCATGATCGAGGTAATTACATCGAGAATATTGACATTCCATAAAAAGTTATCAAGAGATCTAAAAGCTATTTTAGCAACCTGACGTGCCACTAAATTATATTCACGTTTGGCCCATGAAAAAGAAATAACAAGTTGGGATGCCCAAGCTTTGATGTCTACCACAATGGCGGCTAAGGCCCAAGGAGGCTCAACTTCGGAAGAAGCAAGAGAAATAGCTATACGCGAATCTGACTCGGCCGTTGCATTTTGCCACCCATATGTAAATGCAAGACGACAAGCACTCGAATAGCCAAAATCTCAGCCATAAGAGGTCGAGAATCAGGAAAGATTTTACACGAACATAAGATTATAGCTCTGTAGAGTCACGAACAACGATCCCGAAGATGCTCGGTTTGCTTTATAAGATGCATCACAATTGAGCTTCAGCGGTTATTGATGGGGATCCACCTTAGTGAACTCTCATGAGATTTGTTAGGTCACCATGTTTGTAACACAAGTATCAATAGAAGAAATAGAGAAGAGAAATGATCGGATGAACATGAAACACAAACACGAATAGTATAGAAAGGTTATGCGAGAGAGAATGTATTAAGTGAACAACTAACCCTCAAGTGAGGGTTTACAAGGATATTATAGGGCAAGGAGCTAGGGCAACACTACTAGCATCCTTCCCTTCTTATGGGCTTGGTCCAAGACTCATGGGCTTTCTACATAAGCCTTGGCATGATAACTAACATAAAGCCATAATTAAGCTAACTATTACATATTAATTACTAACACTTGAATTCTAGTTTAGGAGTGATTCCAACAATCTCCCCAAGTGTTAGTGATTGATGGTATAAACGTTGAAGGTCTTGATGTAATAGTAGCTTTGACATCTTGACATTCTTCTTTCTTGTAAGAAGAAGTGCCTTGATTCGAACAATCTCCCGGTGTAGAGAAATTGTTTCCTTTGAAGAATTTTGCTTTGGCGTCATCATTTTCTTTGTTCTTTGATCTTTGTTCTTTGTGATGGTAGTGATAGTATGTTGTGGTTATGCGCATCAGTGCTTCATTTGCTCAGTGTCTCCACGTCTTTCTCCAACATGCTCACACGCTCTTTAACGTTGGATTTGATCGGATGTAGTTCTCTTGGTCTTTAAACTTTGTAGATTCTTTTACTTTGACGAAGAATCGTTCGACTTTGTGTTGCCTTTTGAGAGAACTTCAATTAGTGATGTTGTAGGTATGAGCATGTAGAGAATGCGCACGATCTTTTCCACCATGAAGCATCCATAAGAAGAAAGCATAAGACATGGGTTAGAAATAATCCGGTGACTTACAAGTTTGAACTTGAGAGTGTTAATGACATAGTGTGAAAACACAACTCTAATTCTCAAAGGCGTTCTGAGCTGGAGTCCCACAAGTGAGATAACACGATGTCTGAAGTACATCTGATTCAGATAGTCATTGAGGTATACTGAAGCATCACCCCACGACGTGAGACCGTTTGAGACACACTAAGCGTAATCCGGGAGTTACTAAAGTGACTATTTGTCGATTTGTTTGATTTGACCACGCGAAGTTTCCATTCAATCATTGAGGATCACATTTGTGAACCCTCATAAATGTTCTCGACAGTTGCTAAGATCGTGAAGGACATGATAATATATCACTTGTGTTCTTATTTTGAGCGACAAGCGATGAATTGTCAAGTGTACCTAAGAGATCTTTTGGTGAATCTCGTGGCTTTAGACTCAATAGTGCGCTTTGGTTTTCCTAAGTGGAGACTAGGGAGAGGATCTCTTTCTTCAATACCAACAATCTCTAAGAGAGGCCGATAGTTAACGTAGGGTTCCTGTGAGAATGAAGCAGGCTTACATTGAGAGAAACTTGAGTGGCTAAGAAGGTTTAGTGCATGCGTCCTTTGGGTCCATGACGACTTTGATCTTCAATACCGGTGTCATCTAGTGATAACCGTAGCATATGAATTGAACCCGATTATGCGCCTAAGTTGAATAATACGGAGGGCTATTTATTTTTACCCTTTTCTTTACTTTTCTTTTAATTCTTCAACTCCTTCTTTCTCCGATTCTCAATTACTCCTTTTTATAATCATACCTAAGGACTTCTAATTCTAACTATTGGTGGTGTCCTTGGGTAGATACCTCCGGCTCTGGCGGATCATAGAGCAGTTATTCCTAACCTTAATCTCCTTATAACTCCATTGCCACAAAACCAATTTGCATGAAAATCTCTCAAAGTATTTATAAGAAACATTTTGTAATACTTGAGAGTTTTATATTTCTTGAAATACTCCCCTCCACACGTGCTTAAGTGTTTTGTGAAACACCTGCGATGAGAGAAAAGCGCACTTTTGAATTGATCAACTCAAGATAGACAATTCCCAGCGAGACACGGTTACGTTGCATAGTTAAAAGTTACATTGTCGACTTTTAGGTGACAACTAGCTCTAATAACTTCCTTAAAGGTGTAGACAAACCTCGAAGGTTGTCAAACCCGTCAAAGTTCATGTCTACCAAGAGTTTCTTGAAAGGTACGATCTACTCGGATAAGTCTTGGAAGCGGATCTTTCGATGTATATTTTGTTGATTTCGTCAATTCATGGGTTGAAGTCTTATCACGATGATTCAATAGCAATTCACAACATATTTCTTATCACATAATTTTTCTCCCCCTCAAAAATGGCATATAAATGTTATTTTTCGAGTTTTGTGGGAAGATTATCACGAAGAACAATTTTGTGAACAAAGTGATTAAGCAAACACTCCCCCTCAACAAGTGATATTAACGTTTGAGGTTTTGAAAAAATCATAAGGGGAAGTACTTGTTCTTTTGAGCAAAAACTTTGAAAATGAAAGTTTTGATAGTTTTACTCAAAAGTAAGAAGCTTTCGCTCCTTTTATAAGGATTGTGTCACTGAAGCGTACCACATGGTCCTTTCATTACAAGTACGGGTTGTACACTATTATGTGTGCACAAGCCATTTAGCGAAAAGATGTAATAAGTATGAAACAAATTAACCTCTCCCAATTGACGATGTTACTAGATCGGCTCCCTCAGTGACAACCGTTTTCGTGATTCGAAACTTTGATGTAGAGAATATTTCCTCTAACTTTTGAAATTTTCGATGCGTGGCGAATTTGTAGATGAGCGATAAACCACACCAAGAGAATCATTTTGTAACGTAATCACGATTGTACAATCGGAAAATCCATTCGAGGGAACATGCAAGATCTTCTCATGTATGTAGATGCTTCACACCGGACAAACCACGAGATGAAGTGAAACTACTTCCCACAGTTGTTGAGGTCTATCGAACAATAATCAGCGTGAATATGCAATTACTCTATTAAAATGACCGGTGTGAGGCGTCATAACATCATAATAAGGTAACTTCACACACGATAACCACAGCGGCGGTGAGGCGATAACACCAAAGTGAGGCGTATGAGCCACGGATCGTCTTATTTCTTCCCCGATTGAAGACATTGAAGAAAAGATAGGGTTTTCGCTCAAAGAGCAAAAAAGCATCAAGGAAGAAATGCACACATCAAGGAAACAAGCACCACCTACTCTCTCCCCTCGATGTTTTCAATGAATCGAATCATACACCACGTATGTTGATGATGAATTGAAGAAAGCGAAACCATGTATAAGGAGACAGCGAAACCATGTATGTCCAATGAGTCTAACCAGTGTGAAGTACAATAAATGTTTTGTGAGAATCAACAGCGGATAAGATTTCTTAGTTCATTATGTTGAACATCGGCTGTGTGAGCCATTGTTCTTCTTAATAGTTTTGTCATAACCAGCTGGAAAGAAGTCAGCCATAGTGAGCTCATTAGGGGCATTGATGCTTTCTTGATTGACAACCATTTTGTGATCTAAAAGTTATTAGACAAAAGAACAAACATATGGAAACACTTTGTGTTAGACTTAGTTTGATTTATTGTACAATTCCTTGATTGACATTATCATGATTATGATTGTTACAAATCCTTAGTTACTTTAGTCCAGTTGTTTGAAGTTGATGTGATAAGCTATGTGCACATGTTAATATTGAAGATTTAAAGACCAATTTTCACTTAAACACACAACATGTTAACATTTGTAAGCTTTTGCATAACAATAGACATATTCGTAATAATTAACACGTATGCTTAGGAGTTACGGTCAAAAGCGGAGAGAGCGGTGGGTTATCACGTAATCATGAGGCCTTATGCGTAAAGAAGGTGCTTAAGCGTGGCGTGAGCTAAGCGTAAGACCAAATCTTGGGCGTAAGAATTTCTTCTGGCGTAAAATAAGTTCAAAGCTTTAAGCTACAGCGTGAGGGTTAAGGCGAATGTTACTCGTAAGGTATACTCATAAGAGTAAAGCATATGCGTAATAAACCTTGTTTACATATCTCTCAAGATCTGGCGTTATCCATTGTAGACTTCTTATGCGAAAGGGCTTATGCGTGAGATTTCTCTTAGGCGTAATCCTTTACGCATAAAAGTACTCCTTATGCAAAGCAATTTTAGAACACCTTTGTCTGAATTTTACGAGTAAGCAGACTGAAAATCATGAACATGAAAAACTTGATTACATGTAATTTCAAGCACTATTAGGATCACAAAACAAGCATTTAGACCAAATCAATTAAACTTAGAATAACATAGGCGTATAGCGTTTTTAGGCTCTAAACCCTATTTCTATGCTTAACAGATTCAACCAAAAATAATCAATCAAGAATCGTTTCTGGACTATCTTAGATGACATATGAATGATATAGAACAAGTTTAAACACAAGTCAGCCACGTAATCAAAAGATTCGAATGGCATGAACCCAAGAACCCTAAAACATGAATTCTAACATTTTTGTTGTTTCTGGGCAAATTAAGGCTCCTAATGTGTTTATCAGCATATTCTAACACAATTATAAACATCTAAGCATAGCAGAGCACAAGGATAAGAAAACCCCCAATTTTGAAATGGGTTCAAAACATGTTTAGAAAGGTTTTAACACAACCCATTATAACACAAGCACACTTAGGCGAAATCCCCAATTCATACACATACACGTATCATTAAGATCAAATTTTGTAAGATTAACCGTTGGATTGAAGAGATTTTCAAAGACTATTGTTTAAGATCATGATCAAAACATAATTGAGTTTGATGAGCAGTTTGCGAATTAAATAGGATCGTTGGATCTTGGTAGGAATGAGGTTGGAGAGGGTTTTGCTTAAATTAATTTTCAAAGTTTACATTCGACCCCTCAATCTAGGTCCTTTTTAACCAAGACCCATTAACTCCCGTTTGGGTTAGACAAAACATTTATTAGGCAAAAACATAACGATACTCCCTGACTTTTGAAATGATGAAATTTTTTAAACATTTGAGTCCGAGGAGAGTATATGACAAGATACATATCCACCGTTTGAAGAAGAACCAACGTATATTTTGGTAACATGCAAGTACAAGGTTTTATGAAACTGAAAAATATTTACTATCTCCCCCTCAACACTTGTTCGGGAAAAATTGATGAAAGGTTTGAAAGAACAAAGTGTTGACGGAAGATTTGTACTTGCAATGATGAAAGAAATTTGGATAGAAGAATATTTTTGTATTTTTATAAGATTTTATATTTTTGTATTTTGTTTTGAAAATATTTACAAAAGAGGTTTTGGTGTTTGGTGGTTTTAAGAATGTTTTAACAGTTCATCCGGTTCTCTGGAGTCAAACACCGCATACCAATCCGGTGGACCAACTCATTAAACCGGCGAGAGCTAAGGCTTTGGTGAGAAGATCGCGATTGGTATTGATTACCATAAGTATAATTCAACGGTACCGCTTTTCCGTGCTCCTTGATGAAATGATATTGAAGATTGATGTGCTTTGATTTTGAATGTTGAGCGAGTTGCGAGATCGCAATAGTACTTCGATTGTCGCGATTACATCGGGATTACATCAAATATGTAACCATAGTCTTTGAGTTGTGTTCTCATCGAATGACTTGAGCACAACACGACATGGCTACATATTACGCTTTTGTTGAGGACATCGATGTACATTCCTACTTCTTTGATTGCCATGACACCAGTTGTGACAACCCGTACTTCCAGGTCATTTCTCGAAACAATTCATGCCTTACAATTTCAACATTTATCGTAAACTAGGTTTACGTGTTCCAAATTCGCGTAACCTTTACGGTTTAGCGGCGAATTCATGATCATATCATCACGAACATTTCATATGGACTAAGTGTAGTCTACATTTCATTAACATCATTTGCATCATATTAGTTCATTCATGACATTTCATTTCACATTAAACGCGTGAATTTTATATTAAATAAACGTTATCGCGTGAGTTATTATTTTGAACATTTAATCCGTTACTTCTAAAAATGATTCCGATATATTTTTATACTTATATTTAGTTATAAAAACTATATTTTGAGTTTACTTAGTGTTTTAAATTTATTTGGTATATAAATCGTTAAAGTTATATTATTACGACGTTTTTCCTAAAACTACGATAATTATTTTATCACTCAAATTTCACAAGGAATGTATTTTACAATTTTATGATCTCATTACATTCTACTTTGATCTATTAAAAATCTCTTTTACCTAAAGTTACCATTTACCTTACAAGTATTATTAACTACATACATTTACTTACATTTATTTTTGACAAATTATATACAAGTAAAGAAGAATAAAAATATAATTTAGCAAATTCCTCCCCTTGGCCGACCAGGGGTTGTGATAATACTTGTTGAAAATTTTATTGAATGTATATACTTATACTCCAAAGACTTCATTCACTCATTCATTCTCCTCATAATTCATCAAGTCAAGTAAAATCTTTTCTCTCTTTGTTTCTCTCCTTCATAACGGTTCATCATCAGGTGTACAAGGGATCAAAATTTTGCAAGATCAAGTTAATAAACAATCTAGAATTTCACTCTTAATTAAGGTTTTGAAATAAAAACCTAGGGTGTTTAGGTTAAACCTTTGTTCTTTGCACCTCATCATTATAGCTTGTAAGCATATTTCTATCATTTTTTATCTTTTCTTATCATTACATATGTATCTCTTCATTTTTGGAGCAAACATGCAAGACTTGTGTTAGTTATACCATTTTTACATGATTTTTAGAGTTATATATATATTAAGGTCATCCTATAATTATTCCCTTGTTAGTTATTGGTCTTGATGATGTTTAGGAACCCATGACACCCTAAGAAGGTGTATGGTAGGATTAGATTAGCTTTGGAGTTGATTTGAAGGGATTGGAATAGGTTTAGTACGAGAAAAACTATTTTCGATAAGTATAAAAGTGTTCTGTCCTTATTTTGTTTTTCTGGAAAATCCGACAGTGAGCACAATTTTTGGCCTTGATATTTAGAAAATATACTTTAAAAGCGAATCCGTGGCGGCTTGAGCGGATTAAAGCGGAGTTATAACGAAGAAGTTATGAATTTTTCAAGTTTGACGAAATATATTTTTCGAGAAAATTTCAGCAACATGTTTTTATTTTATGCGAGTCAAAAGCGAGGTCCTAAGCTTTACAAATTATTTCGACTTGTCAAAATATATTAGTATACTTGATCTGAAGCTAAGGACGTATTATCGTGAAAGCAGTTTGAAACGACTAAGATATACCGTTTTATAAAATTGCCGTAACTATTATTTTTAGAAAAACTATATTATTTTACGAGACAAGTGTTACGGTAACTAAAACGACCATGTTGAAGGCTGTTTTAACGTGGATGTGGAACTTTTTGGAACGAGATCTCTTCTAATGAAATTAAGATCACCAAGCATATTTTCTAAAACGATCAACCGTTTGTATAGCGGAGTTGTAATAAATTAATTACGGTTGCTCAAACTTTGCCAAAACTTACTTTTTACACAACAATTAGACAAAATCACTATCTTTAACCCTTATTATCTTTATGTTCGAGACCTTTATGTGAAAACTTACAACTCGAAACTTCTAGATTTTGATACAAGCTTTCCAAAACCGTCGAGTTCGTTTCTAGCGTTCGGCGTTCATCATTTTACGACTAGTTTTTGAAGCCATTTTGTCACTTTCAAGAAATTTCCGACGACTTTATTTTACTGATGAAAAGTTAAAATTTCACTATAAATCATTCTGAAACCATTGTAGGATGACATTTTGACGTAAATACTTATAAAGTGATTTAAGAATGGTCAAGGCGTCAAAAAGTATTTTTCGACGATAAGTAATGTTTTTTTCAAAACTCGCAAATGGTATAAATAACATACGAAATGCATGCATAACATTACATTGCAACTCATTACATATCATATCATTCGTAATAGGTCCGATTAAAGTTTCCGCTATACCTCGGTGTACTCACTCTTGTCATCACACCGGTTTACCAAGTGAGTTTTCATAGCCCGTCGTACATGTTTTTTATTTTCAAACCTACGGGGAGAATACATTGCACAACATTTTTATTACGATACCAAGTATGTTAAATTCATTTACATTGCTTAAGTTACTACATGCCAATTGAAAGTCCCATTTCACGAACATGAACCGTTAATCGTAGAAGCGAGGGTGAGTGGATAGATCTATCGGTGGCGCCCATCCGGTTGGTGAATCAACTAGTCATCGGATGCATTTCATTTAATAACATTATTGAGTTGTCGGCAAACACTACTGTTGGGGCATACATTATGAAAGTCTAGTTTGGTGTCATGGGCTTATTGCAATTGTAACATTTTATGTGACATGATTGTCATACACAGTCTATACTTGCGTGAGTCGTATAAAACATTTACTTAAACCTATGATTTCTCACCAACATTATTGTTGACCCGTTTAGCAATGTATTTCGGGTAACTAAGGCATACGCATGGCATGGTTAAGGAACCATGATGAGTCTCTAAATACTCATCATTTTTGTACAATATAAGCTGCAAAATCATCCGAAAACACTCGAAACACATCAAAATGATCAAAATACCACAAATCGGTGTTTTATGTGTTTTAAATGCAAAATATCAAAATCGGATGAAAAACATTTCAAATTTGCAAAATTGCGCTTTAGTCCCCAAGTTTCTAAAATTGTCAAAAATAGTCCACGAGCCAAAATTTCAAAGAAAAGTCACCAAGGTCTTTTTAAAATCATAAATTGTCATATTTAGTCCTTTGGTGGAAAATCTAAAGTTTTGAGAAAATTACGAGTTTTGGTCTCAGGCTTTTAAAATGGTCAAAATTAATCCTTGAGTTTCAAAATGTCAAAGTTAGCCCTTGGATTATTGAAGTTTGGCAAGACAAACCCTTTGACTACTCTTCATAAGTTACATGATGGGTCCCTTGGAATTCCAAATATTACATTAGTAGTCCTTGTGTTACTAATATCCTAAACCATCCGGACCCTTATATAATACCCAAGCCCAAAACAAAACACCCCTGGCCCAATTATATTACCCGGTCCAACCCTTAACCCAATATCCCTTGACCCGACCAAAACCCAACGTTTTAAAATAAACAAAACCCGCCCCCTCTTCCCTGTCCCCCGACCATCCTGTCTGCTACCACCTCCAGCCACCAAACACACCTCTTTGCCACCCTACTATACATCTTGTCTCCCCTCCTCACCAACCTTACAAGTGCATTAATTGCACCTTAACTTCCCTGTCGATTGTCTTGAACCAATTTTCCCTTAAAACCATCAAGCGGCCTAGATTGCTCAAAAAGCATCCTAGGGCTCAGATTGTTGCTGGGAAGTGTCCAGAGAGAGAAAAGAGAGACTTTGGAGCATATAAGAGACCAAGAGGAGGCAAGAACGAGGAGTTAGTCATTAGTTAGTTTTAGTAGTTAGTTTTTTTTAGTTTCAAGCACTTTTAATTTATTGTATCTTTCATTTTCAGTAGTGAATTCAGTTAATTTGTATTTTCAGTCTTTTGTAATTCTCAAGTTGTACTCAGTTTTTAATTTTAATCAAAAATCAGTTTTTTTTGGTCAATTTCTAATCTAAATTTCAATTCTGTTATTTAAGGTTCCGTTTGGCTTATTGAGTACCCAAGTTTATTACTTCAGTTTGTTCAATCCATGTTTTCAGTTTAAGTATCTTGTAAACAAAAATACAAGAAAAACAAAAAAAAATAAAAATAAAAAATAATAGTGTTAAGCGGTGTTAAGGTTTGCTTTAATCCTTCAAATTGCTCTCATAAGCTTTTATAAACTTCTCAATAGCTCGATAATTGCTTAGATAGTTCGATATTCGAGAGGTTACTCAATATGCTCCTTTGGTCAACAAAAGTCAAAGTTGCGAACCATGGTGGATTATGTGGTGTTCTTTGAGGTAGTGATGGAATTGGGTTGAGATAAGCTGTGATTTGGGTGTGATACCAGTTTAAGGAGCTGGCATTTTGATCTTTATAGCATGCCAATGTGACAGGGCATTTGTAAGTTTCAAATCCAACTCACTTGAATCTGTTTGCTCTTTACTGTTATTATTGCATTTATTAGTTGAGTTCTCTCATTGATTGTAGTGTTGTAGTAGTTTTGAATTGCAATTAAGTCTAGACTGGTTTACTTTGTATTTTAGCTTCTTAACTAGTGTTTGGTATAAGTCTATACTTGGGTTTTAGGCTTCTCGGTTGATAAACTCGGTTGGTAGAATAACCTTAGGACATATTAGAGTCATTAAACTCACATTTTGCACCTTAGAACACTTGAAGTCAACTTTAGTCTCTAGCTTCTTCCTTGCTCATATCTGTGGGAATCAACATACGTAATCTTGCATATGGGTAAAGGGGTAGTTAAGCTAGCTTGAATTAGTCTTGCCTTAGCATATTACATCAATCTCGGTGCAACAATTGGAATCAAAACTCGGATAAGTCAACTTGTCCTTTACATTATAAAAGTCGAAAGCGACAACGGTTTACACCAAACTTCATGGATCTCTCATGAACTCGGTTTTGAATTAAATTAAGTGATCTTGTGGGTTTTACAAGTTCAACGGTCTAGTTTCCACAAATGATCTTTTCAACTTTTTCCAAAGCATTCTTAAGCTTCAAATAAGTACATACTAAAAGCTCTCGTATGCATGCGAGAGCATAAGTCACCCAATGATTTTCTTCAAATATTGCGGACCTTGTGCAAGATTCATTTCGATGAGTTAGGAGCTAATATTTGGTTTATTTATAGCACCGGGTAATCTTTAGGACTGCATTATTATTTTCACTTTAGCTTCTTATATAAGCTTGTGGTAGCCCAAACAGTGGGGTAAAGCTTGGTTCTTTTGAGTGTGATTAGCTTCATTAACTAGTGAGCGACTTATTTAAAGTTAGAAGTAGCAGTTGTTAGTAGATTTAGAGTGATTTTAGTATAATTTAGCTTTAGTTAAAGTTTGGTAGCTTATTTTACTGTGTAGCTTATTGTCTAGTGCTTATTGCAAATCAGTTTACACTGCAGTTCTATAATTCTCCACATAAGCACTTGTTTTTCCAATTTTCCTAGATTCAGTACATCATTTTAGAGTTTTCCTGAAATTTTCAGATTTTTCTAAGTTTATTTGCTATTTTTCCTAATTTAAAGTAGTTTTTAAGCATTTTTAATTAGCTTTTAATACAAAAAATTAAGAAAAGGTTCAAAAAAATAATTTTTCAATTTTCCTAGTTTAAGATAAATATAAAAAGCATAAAAAATATTTTTCCCTATTTTTCCCCTTTTATTTGGTATTTTTCACATTTTAAATTAGATTTAAATTCATAGAAAATAGAAAAATAATCAGAAAAATACAAAAATAGGTTTGAAAATTCTATTTTGATATTTTAGACTTTTCCATTTCATAATTTTATTTTTCTAGCTTGATTTCTCATTTTCTTATATTTTAGGTAATTAATTAATAGTTAAAATAGTTTTAATTAGATAATTAGCTTTAAAATAATTTTCTTTTTCTAAAAGTTTCTTATATCATTAGGTTTGTAAAATGTATTTTCATATTTTTAGGACTTTTATCTCTTAGGTTTCACTTTTTATTTTGTACGTTTACGTATTTTAATTTAAACGTAAGTTTTTAGTTTTAAGATTTAAACGTTCATCAATTGTAAAAATAGTGATAGCGTTTATTTAATATTTTAATCTTTTAATTTCTTTTAATTTTCATTTTAGCCCTTGTAGATTATGTCCTTTTCCGTAGTTATAATAATTCCAAATTCTCTTTTTCGTCTAAATCTCCGATCACTATCGCGAGGTGATCCATTGCTGACTATTTGGGACATAACGACCGGGAAACACTATACTCCTCGGATCTTCATTGCATTTGCGCTTAAAATTTGTTTTAAGTCATTACGGTGGTCATTCACAAGTGACCGGTTTGTGTGATCGACTTGCGGTTTCTTGAGATCAAATTTTGGCCTTGCTTTGGTCAGTTGTCTTGATAATCTTACGTCTAGCGATTAGTGATTTGGATATTCACTCTTTGTTCATACCATCCATCATATATGTTTATATTTTCTTATCCAAAATACAAAATATTCTTCTCATTCCTCTTATTCGTTGATTCTATTTCTCTTACCCTCTTTTGCCGTTTAATTCTATTCTTCGTATCCTCTCAACCATTTGATTCTCTTCTTAATCCTCTATATGTTTAATTCTTATGTCGACAATCGTCAACTTCATCGTCGAAATGTGTGTGAGCGGTGTGGAGGGCCTAGTTCAGCGAATTTTGCAATTAGTGCGAATTATCCATCAAAATTCTTTTCAAAGTTATTTCGACCACCCGCGCAACACGAAATACATTCTAATCTTGACAAACCGGTTCAAGCGTCAGAGCTACCCAAGCACCCACCGAGGATTACGAGGACACTTTCTTTGAAGATAGAGCCGTAATCTAATCGAACAAATTCAAACCGATGAAAAAGGTCGAGAATTAGAATTGATCACGATGAACCCGTTCAAACACGGTGACTAGCAAGAATGACTTGCCTAATCTTCACGTTTCTCAAGAACCGAACCGGAGACCATAGCGGAAGTGGTGGAAATTGCTAGCTCTCGAGCACACCACTTGTCCCACCTCCGATTTTTGAATGTTCTTGAGACTTGATAGTCATTCGGATCACCATGTTGGATTTGTTGATTCTTTGAATAAACCGATTCCTCTTCATAACTCTCAAATGCAATCGTTTATTCCTTGTGTCGGTTGTGGTGAGCCTCTCTTTGGTTCACCTGTTGTTGGTGTACTTGTGTACAATGTGGTAACGATATCCATAACGGAGTTGTTTGTTTTGTGGTTCGAGGAATTCATTTGATTATGATCCCAATCATAACTCATTTAACGACCCTCAAATTTTCCAATTACCCACCACACCGACTTATCTTCATATAACCAACACTACATTGTGAATTTTGTGGAGGTCCCACCAAGGATTTGAGTGTCAATCCGAAACACGTTTGTCTATGAGCAGTTTTCGGTGATGCTCGAGTTTTGGTTATGATCAAAATCCATATGATTCACCATTCCGGACTCAGCAGTTTTCTTGTTGTGAGTCTTGTGGAGGTCCCATTTCGGCTTTGATTGTCAAATAGGGAACCCAGTTCCTTGTAACAATCATGACTCTTACATGTTTGATAATTTCCAACCTCCACAGCACTATACGGTTCAAGCTCCACCTGAGCCGTTATCTCAAGAAATCTCCCAGGATTTTGAAACCGCAATGAAAACACTTGATGATATGATTCAAAACTTTAAGAATCAAGTGAGTGGTGAAAAGACCATAGGAGAATTGCTAGCCGAAGAACGAGAAGAACGAGAAGCTCGCAAATCTAGGGAAGAATTATTAATCCTAGAGCAAGCAGCTCTAAGGCGTTCCAAATCTCTCAAGGCAAAGACTATATGGCGATGATGAGGAGAGTTTTATCCTTTACGAGATAATACTTCTCAACTCCTCGATCGGTTGATATCCCAGTTGAGATTCCATCTCAAACAAGCGCTATCACACGAGGCTCCACTCACTCTCTTATTATGGGGGACGAGCATCTCGACACTTGTTCACGAAAAGGAATCGGACGAATTCATAAAGTCTAGTGTTGAGAACCTTGTCCCAATCCGGGAGAGTCACGGGAACTCTTGATCATGTGTGTGATATTCCTCCTCCTCTTGTCTTCCAAGATGATCATGTTGAGATGTCCTCAGATTCGATGATGATGAGTCGTTATCTTGTGGAGACATCATTTATGTGGAAGATTCACCTTACGAGCTTGTTAGCTTAGAAGAGAGAATGATGAAGTTCTTGACCGAAATCAAAGATGAAGCGCCGTGCAACATTCTTGAATGTCGGTCTTCTCATTTCTAAAATCGAGGCTTTCAAAGAGAAACCTATTTCATCTCCTATCCCCATTAAGGATAGTGACATTCTTTCGATGATTCTATTAGAAATGAAAGCCCCTGTTTTGATAGTATGGGAGAGAAGATTAGTGGCGTACCACTTCTCATTCTCATAATTCTCTCCCGATCATGAATCATTTACTTTTGAGGAGTTCGCGGTGAACCCACTCATATCAATTCGAATATGATTCATTCACCTTCATGGAGTTCTCGGATGAACTCACTCATATCATATCTCCTCCGGAGTATGATAATTTCTACTGATCTAGACAATCCCATAATATGTCTTGATCAAGCAAGTTTCGAGGAGATTCATGAAACTATGAATTCTCCTATTGAGGATGAAGAGTTAGTCATGATTTCTATCATGATTTTCTTTCTTTTCTTCATATATTACATCACTTCTCTGTTCTTCACTCCTTGGGAATGAAGACATTATCTTTGATCCGGCATTTCCATATATCATTTTGAGCGGTTCTATGTATATCTCATCGGTGTGGAACTTTCACGTACTTGATGTTTATCGAACATTTTGAATGAAAGTCCGATGGAGATTGTTTCTTCCACTTTGCTTCCCATGAACCAATGAATACGAGTCGAGTCAAGCTAGCGACTGGGAATCAAAAACATATACACACCATATGGGTTTCACCCATATTTCATCTTCTTACCCCTTTCTACCACTAAGTGTGGGGTGATGCCCCATGTTATATATATATAAGTTTTAAAAAAAAAAAAAAATCATCTTTCTAAATAATGGTAGTAGTATTTCCTTTTCGTTCTTTGTTTCGGCATAACTGGGTACTTTGAATATTGAGGGCAATATTCATTTCTAAGTGTGGGGATTCTCACGAATTTTGTTATATGTATTATACTACTCAATTCCCCGTTTTGGCCAAAATTTTTTTTGGAGTAAGTGTTTTGCACTTACTCAATTGGTTATCGATCCGCCTTGTCTAAAAAACTAAAGGATTGGCTAATCCGAGAGCAAACGGCTCTTGGTAAAGATATCTCAAATCCGTTGACGGCTTGCAATTTGCCCAAAATTGTATGGTATTCACTCACCATATCCTAAAAAGTGAAGAGTTAGCTAGCCCATGAGATTATGGCTTGTGGTAAAGGCGATGGAAAATCCATAATTGGTAATCAGCTCACCAAAGATAATATTGATAATTTATCTAAGAGTTGGCTAGTCCGAGCAAGCGGCTTACGGTAAAGACAAAATCAAATCCGTTGAAAAGCGGTGGTTTGCTCAAATCACATGGTTATCGATTGTACCATGGTTCTTACTTGGCGAAACATTTGGCTACTCGAAGTAATGGCTTTTGGTAAAGAGATTAAAATCCATTATGTTTTCTCAAATCATTGCTAGGGACTAGCAATATCTCGATGTGGGGATTGATGAGAGTCTAAATACTCATCATTTTGTACAATATAAGCGCAAAATCATCCGAAAACACTCGAAACACATCAAAATGATCAAAATACCACAAATCGGTGTTTTATGTGTTTTAAATGCAAAATATCAAAATCGGATGAAAAACATTTCAAATTTGCAAAATTGCGGTTTTAGTCCCCAAGTTTCTAAAATTGTCAAAATAGTCCACGAGCCAAAATTTCAAAGAAAAGTCACCAAAGGTCTTTTAAAATCATAAATTGTCATATTTAGTCCTTTGGTGGAAAATCTAAAAGTTTTGAGAAAATTACAGTTTTGGTCCACAGGCTTTTAAAATGGTCGAAATTAATCCTTGGAGTTTCAAAAATGTCAAAGTTAGCCCTTGGATTATTGAAGTTTGGCAAGACAAACCCTTTGACTACTCTTCATAAGTTACATGATTGGTCCTTGGAATTCCGAATATTACATTAGTAGTCCTTGTGTTACTAATATCCTAAACCATCCAGACTCCTTATATAATACCCGAGCCCAAAACAAAACACCCACGGCCCAATTATATTACCGGTCCAACCCTTAACCCAATATCCCTTGACCGACCAAACCCAGCGTTTTAAAATAAACAAAACCCGCCCCTCTTCCTCCGTCCCTCACCATCACATCTGCTTTACCACTCAAGCCACTAAACCACCTCTTTGCCACCCTACTATACATCTTGTCTCCCCCCTCCTCACCAACCTTACAAGTGCATTAATTGCACCTTCTTCCCCTGTCCCAATTGTCTTGAACCAATTTTCCCGCCAAAACCATCAAACGGCCTAGATTGCTCAAAAAGCATCCTAGGGCTCAGATTGTTGCTGGGAAGTGTCCAGAGAGAGAAAAGAGAGACTTTGGAGCATATAAGAGACCAAGAGGAGGCAAGAACGAGGAGTTAGTCATTAGTTAGTTTTAGTAGTTAGTTTTTTTTAGTTTCAAGCACTTTTAATTTATTGTATCTTTCATTTCGATGAGTGAATTCGGTTAATTTGTATTTCGGTCTTTTGTAATTCTCAAGTTGTACTCGATTTTTAATTTTAATCAAAATCGGTTTTTGGTCAATTTCTAATCTAAATTTCAATTACATTATTTAAGGTTCCGTTTGGCTTATTGAGTACCCAAGTTTATTACTTGGTTTGTTCGATCCATGTTTCGGTTTAAGTATCTTGTAAACAAAATACAAGAAAACAAAAAATAAAAATAAAAAATAATAGTGTTAGGCGGTGTTAAGGTTTGCTTTAATCCTTCAAATTGCTCTCATAAGCTTTTATAAGCTTCTCAATAGCTCAGTAATTGCTTAGATAGTTCGGTATTCAGAGGTTACTCAATATGCTCCTTTGGTCGACAAAAGTCAAAAGTTGCAGAACCATGGTGGATTATGTGGTGTTCTTGAGGTAGTGATGGAATTGGGTTGAGATAAGTGTGATTTGGGTGTGATACCGGTTTAAGGAGCGGCATTTTGATCTTTATAGCATGCCAATGTGACGGGGCATTTGTAAGTTTCAAATCCAACTCACTTGAATCTGTTTGCTCTTCTTGTTATTATTGCATTTATTAGTTGAGTTCTCGTTGATTGTAGTGTTGTAGTAGTTTTGAATTGCAATTAAGTCTAGGCGGTTTACTTTGTATTTTAGCTTCTTAACTAGTGTTTGGTATAAGTCTATACTTGGGTTTTAGGCTTCTCGGTTGATAAACTCGGTTGGTAGAATAACCTTAGGACATATTAGAGTCATTAAACTCGCATTTTGCACCTTAGAACACTTGAAGTCAACTTTAGTCTCTAAGCTGTTCCACTTGCTCATATCGTGGAATCAACATACGTAATCTTGCATATGGGTAAAGGGGTAGTTAAGCTAGCTTGAATTAGTCTTGCCTTAGCATATTACATCAATCTCGGTGCAACAATTGGAATCAAAACTCGAGATAAGTCAACTTGTCCTTTACATTATAAAAGTCGAAAAGCGACTTAACAGTTTACACCAAACTTCATGGATCTCTCATGAACTCGGTTTTGAATTAAATTAAGTGATCTTGTGGGTTTTACAAGTTCAATGGTCTAGTTTCCACAAATGATCTTTTCAACTTTTCCAAAGCATTCTTAAGCTTCAAATAAGTTGCCTAAAAGCTCGTATACGTGTGAGCATAAGTCACCCAACAGTTTTCTTCAAATATTGCAGACCTTGTGCAAGATTCATTTCAGTGAGTTAGGAGCTAATATTTGGTTTAGTTATAGCCTGCCAGGTAATCTTTAGGACTGCATTATTAGTTTTCACTTTAGCTTCTTATATAAGCTTGTGCAGTAGCCCAAACAGTAGGGTCTGAAGCTTGGTTCTTTTGAGTGTGATTAGCTTCATTAACTAGTGATGACTTATTTAAAGTTAGAAGTAGCGATTGTTAGTAGATTTAGAGTGATTTTAGTATAATTTAGCTTTAGTTAAAGTTTGGTAGCTTATTTCTTGTGTAGCTTATTGTCAGTGCTTATTATGAAATCGGTTTACACTGCGGTTCTATAATTCTCCACATAAGCACTTGTTTTTCCAATTTTCCTAGATTCAGTACATCATTTTAGAGTTTTCCTGAAATTTTCAGATTTTTCTAAGTTTATTTGCTATTTTTCCTAATTTAAAGTAGTTTTTAAGCATTTTTAATTAGCTTTTAATACAAAAAATTAAGAAAAGGTTCAAAAAAATAATTTTTCAATTTTCCTAGTTTAAGATAAATATAAAAAGCATAAAAAATATTTTTCCCTATTTTTCCCCTTTTATTTGGTATTTTTCACATTTTAAATTAGATTTAAATTCATAGAAAATAGAAAAATAATCAGAAAAATACAAAAATAGGTTTGAAAATTCTATTTTGATATTTTAGACTTTTCCATTTCATAATTTTATTTTTCTAGCTTGATTTCTCATTTTCTTATATTTTAGGTAATTAATTAATAGTTAAAAATAGTTTTTAATTAGATAATTAGCTTTAAAAATAATTTTCTTTTTCTAAAAAGTTTCTTATATCATTAGGTTTGTAAAAATGTATTTTTCATATTTTTAGGACTTTTATCTCTTAGGTTTCACTTTTTATTTTGTACGTTTACGTATTTTAATTTAAACGTAAGTTTTTAGTTTTAAGATTTAAACGTTCATCAATTGTAAAAATAGTGATAGCGTTTATTTAATATTTTAATCTTTTAATTTCTTTTAATTTTCATTTTAGCCCTTGTAGATTATGTCCTTTTCCGTAGTTATAATAATTCCAAATTCTCTTTTCGTCGAATCTCCGATCACTATCGCGAGGGTGATCCATTACCTGACTATTGGGACATAACGACCGGGAAACACTATACTCTCGGATCTTCATTGCATTTGCGCTTAAGCTATTTTAAGTCATTACGGTTTGGTCATTCAAGTGACCGGTTTGTGTGATCGACTTAGCCGGTTTTTGCGGATCGAACCACACTTTTAGTCGTGGCGTCGACTTATATCATGTACATTATGGCACTTTATTTCAAAACCATCGTTTGGATTTGTAATATATTTGTATTTCCATAAACTTTGTAACTTTTGGGACCTATGTTGTAACTCTGAATGCTTTTGTTAAATATCAAGCGATGTGTTTTTAAAAGCGACACTTTAGGTCGTTCAATATAACTTGTGATTGTGGTGCTATGTGATCAATCCCAGAATTCCATTCCATTGCAAAAGCAGTAAATTGGGGTGTGATTGGTACGAGCTAGATTATAGAGAACTAGGTTGCATCATTGACCACTAGACTATAGCTACATTATCATAGCATCTCATCATTTCATCATAGTGCATATTCACTTTTCATGTGGATTCATTTACACTTTATCCGAGTTATTTACTTTCATTTCACATCGGTTGTCACAGAGATGTCTTGATTCATCCATCACTATATCATCGGACACTAACACGGAAGATGTTCGAGTTGACCACAACATGGATGATGTATCATCGCGCTCCCCGAGATCTTATCTTGATTGGCTCTACTCCGACCTTTCCACCTATCATGGTGACACGGAGGCCCGAACCCTTTGAGGGAGGCGGTCGCACCCACTCCACATGTTAGCCACGCTCACGACCGATACCCACCCATCACCACTACTAGCACCATCATCATCATCATCCTCATCGTATTTTCTTAGGGATCCTTTGCACGCATCGGACTTGCTCAAAAAGCGTGCTCGTTTGACATCCTACACCACCATCTCTGAACCCGAGCCACTGTTAGGTTCGAGTTAGGCGAGAGCTCTAAGGTGCAGTGCTCGGCGACCTTCTCACCGAGGCGTTAGGAGCCCGTATTGATGGTCGTGATTCGGATAGATAGGTTGTCGCGGCGGTTGGAGGAACCGCCGGTAGATAGGGTTGAGACCATTGAGGAGGTCGAGGGCCTAGTGTTAAGCGGGGTTTCTATTGATTTGGCACATCGAGTATCTGAATAGGCGGTTAGAGGACGGGGAGTATTGCTACTTTGCGAGGTCGATTGGAGAGTTGAGGAGTTTGGTTGCTAGCTTGACTACTCGGGTTCGTGATCTTGGGACCGGTGGCGGAGCACCATGAGGTGCCTTATGTAGACTTTATCATGTATAGTTTTGACCATTATTATCCTAGTCACGAGGTGTGTGACGTAGTTAAAGAACTTGTTGTCTTTTGGTTGTTGTACAAACAAATATATCAAGTATTGACTCTACTATGTAGGAATGGTTTTATTATCTATGATATCGGTCCATGTAGGCCAAAATTTTCATGTATATTATCCACGTGTGTTGTGATTATATTTGTGATATTTCGTTATTGTTCCGTTGTGATTCCATTTACTTTATGCATGTTGTGGTTGTGGATATATTTGTATGATGGTTGTTTCTACTTACGAGTTCTCATGATTGTTTCATCTTGTGATTTTGAAGAGTTATGGTAGAAGAAAGCCACGGTTGAAATGACCAGCGGCTATTCAAAAGTTGGTGAATGATAGCATAGCCGATGCTTTAAGAGTTGAAAGGAAGCAGTGGTGCTTCTGCTTCTTCTTGAGGCAGGCTCTTCTTTGAAGCCATGAGCTTCTTCTTGCTCTCGGAAATGCGGAGGATCCGGAGTTAGGCTGATTCGTACAAGGATTTCAAAGTGGAGATCCACTAAGTTTAGAGGGATCAAGGAGCCATGACCATGGTGCGATGGTTCGAGAAATTGGAGTCGGTGTTTTGCTGTGTAATTGCCGGATGATAGTAAGGTCAAGTTTGCTACAAGTACATTACTCGATGGAGCATTGTCGTGGTGGAATTCTTATGCTCAACCGATTGGAATGGAGAATGCTTTCAAGCTTACTTGGGAGCAATTCAAGGGTTTGGTAACTAAAGTTTTGTCCTCGTCTGGAGTGAAAAGTTGGAGACCGAGTTCTATGAACTAGTAACAATCGGGTATGATATTGACACTTACATTCGGAGATTCCAAGAATTGGCGCGTTATGCCGTCTATGGTTTCGATAACGAGAAGTTACTAGAGGCTTTCATCGGGGACTTCAGAGGTTATTCAAGGAGATGTGACTTCGTTTGATCCACAAACAATCGAGGAATCTATTAGAGTGACTCGAAGTTGATGGCACAAGTGGTGAAGAGGTAAATACACCAACACCAACCGAAACAACAACAACAACCCCAACAACCGCTTCAACTACAACAATAACCGAGCCAACTACAACAACAACAATAGCAACAATAACAAGCGGAGTGGGACAACACTAGAGGTAGAAATGCTGCAACAACCACCCAAAAGGCAAGAGGTTGTAAAGGCTTATCTTTCGGGTCGAAGGAAGGAAAAGGGTATTCGGGGTTTTTAGAAATGTGATAGGTGTTCGAGTCATCACAAACCGGTCGATGTCACGATCCATGTGAGAATTGCAAGAAAGTTGGTCACCGAACTAGGGATTGCAAGTCGCAACAAGTTACATGTTTTGGTTGCGGGGAACATGGACACTACAAGTCTGAATGTAAAAAGGGAAGGAACCAAGGAAATCAGAATCAAGGAGGCATGGCACAAGGAAGGGTTTACGTTATAGGAGGCGGAGAAGATAGGGAGGACCCGAGCGTTATCACAGTACGTTCCTTCTCAATAATCGTTATGCTTCCGTTTTATTTGATTCGGTCTTGATAAAGTTTTGTGTCCACTACATTTGCACCTTTGCTCAACATTAAACCAACCACATTAGACACATCATACATCGTTGAATTAGCTAATGGTAACTTAGTTAGCACCAACACCATTGTCCGTGGTTGCACATTCAATTTTCTGAATCATCCCTTCAACATAGACCTCATGCCCGTAGAACTTGGTAGTTTCGACGTCGTCATCGGCATGGATTGGTTATCTAAACATCGTGCAAAAATCATTTGTGATGAGAAAGTTGTTCATCTTCCTTATAAGCGAAACTTTGATTATTAAGTGGGGAGCAAGTGGAACTAGACTTAGTATCATATCGTGCATCAAAGCGGAGAAGTACATAAAGAAAGGTTGTTATGCTTTCTTAGCCCATATAACCGAGAAGAAGTCGGAGGAGAAGTGACTTGAAGATGTACCAATTGTCAGAGAATTTTCAAGTCTTTCCGAAGACTTACCGGGACTTCCACCGACACGTCAAGTAAATTTCAAATTGACTTAGTACCGGAGTTGCACCGATTCTTGCGAGCACCGCTCTAGCACCATCCGAAATGCAAGAGTTGTCTAATCAATTGCAAGAACTTCTAGACAAAGGATTCATTAGGCGAGTTCCTCGCCTTGGGAGCACCGGTCTTGTTTGTGAAGAAGAAAGATGGATCCTTCCGAATGTGTATAGATTATAGAGAGTTGAACAAGTTAACGGTGAAGAATCGTTACCCACTCCCGAATCAACGATTTATTCGATCGATTGCAAGGTTCTAGTATCTACTCCAAGATTGATCTCGGTCGGGTTACCATCAACTTAGAGTTCGGGAGGAGGATATTCAAAGCAGCGTTTAGAACACGTTACGGTCATTACGAGTTTCAAGTGATGCGTTCGGATTGACTAATGCACTGCGGTATTCATGGACCTCATGAATAGAGTATGTAAACCGTATTTGGACAAGTTTGTTATAGTGTTCATTGACGACATATTGATTTACTCAAAGAGCAAAGAAGAGCACGAAGAGCATTTAAGGAATCGATTTTAAGACTACTCAAGAATGAGAAGTTGAATACGAAAACCTGAGGTAAAGTCGAATGGTTTACTCCAACAACCAGAAATTCCTCAATGGAAATGGGAGCATTACGATGGACTTTGTTCTGAAACTTCCTAAAACATCGGAGGTTACGATGCTATTTGGGTAATTGTTGATCGCCTTACCAAATCAGCCCATTTCATACCAATTAGAGACTTATTCCATGGAACAACTCACTAGACTTTATGTCAAGGAAATAGTCTCGAGGCACGGTGCACCAATTTCTATCATTTCAAGCAGAGATAGTCGATTCACTTCAAACTTAAAATCATTGCAAGATTCATTTGGAACCAGTTAGAGATGAGCACTGACATATCACCGCAAACCGACGGTCAAAGTGAAAGGACGATTCAAGCGTTAGAAGATATCTTTGAGGGCATGTGTGATTGATTTTGGAAATGGTTGGGCTAACCATTTGCCATTGATAAATTCTCGTACAACAATAGTTATCACACCGGTATAAAGATGGCACCATTCGAGGCACTCTATGGTCGAAAGTGCCGATCACTGTTTGTTGGGCGAGGTAGGAGCGCAACTCACTCCTTGGTCGAGTAATGCGGAAACAACGGAAAGATAGTTCAAATTCGAGATAGACTCGAAGCGCGGTCGGCGAGAAAAGTTACGCGGATGTTAGGCATAAAGCATTAGAATTTCAAGTGGGTGACAAAGTTATGTTGAAAGTATCGCCTTGGAAGGCGTGGTACGATTTGGAAAGCGCGGGAAGTTGAACCCAGGTACATTGGACCATTCAAGATTTTGAGCGAGTTGGTCACTGTAGCTTATCGACTTGATCTTCCGTCGAACTTAGTCATGTACACAACACGTTTCACGTTTCAAACACGAAGAAATGTCTATCGGACGAATCACTCGTTATTCCATTGGAAGAAATTCAACTCGACGATAAACTCAATTTTGTGGAGGAACAGTAGAAATCATGGACCGCGAGGTCAGCGGTTAAACAGTCGTATTCCTATCGTGAAAGTTATTTGGAATTCTCGAAGAGGTCACGAGTTTACTTGGGAGCAGGAAGACCGGATCGCCTCAAGTATCCTCATCTTTTCACCGACACCGTGAGACCTAACAACGATTGAATTCGAGGTGAATTCCTTTTTAGATGGGCGAATGTGACAACCCGTACTTCGGGTCATTTCTCGAAACAATTCATGCCTTACAATTTCAACATTTATCGTAAACTAGGTTTCGTGTTCCAAATCGCGTAACCTTTACGGTTTAGCGGCGAATTCATGATCATATCATCACGAACATTTCATATGGACTAAGTGTAGTCTACATTTCATTAACATCATTTGCATCATATTAGTTCATTCATGACATTTCATTTCACATTAAGCGTGAATTTTATATTAAATAAGCGTTATCGCGTGAGTTATTATTTTGAACATTTAATCCGTTACTTCTAAAATGATCGATATATTTTTATACTTATATTTAGTTATAAAACTATATTTTGAGTTTACCTAGTGTTTTAAATTTATTTGGTATATAAATCGTTAAAGTTATATTATTACGACGTTTTTCCTAAAAACTACACGATAATTATTTTATCACTCAAATTTCACAAGGAATGTATTTTTACAATTTTTATGATCTCATTACATTCTACTTTGATCTATTAAAAATCTCTTTTACCTAAAAGTTACCATTTACCTTACAAGTATTATTAACTACATACATTTACTTACACATTCATTTTTGACAAATTATATACAAGTAAAGAAGAAAAAAAAATATAATTTAGCAAATTCCTCCCCCCTTGGCCGACCAAGGGGGGGTTGGCAATTAATACTTGTTGAAAATTTTATTGAATGTATATACTTATACTCCAAAGACTTCATTCACTCATTCATTCTCCTCATAATTCATCAAGTCAAGTAAAAATCTTTTTCTCTCTTTGTTTCTCTCCTTCATAACCGGTTCATCATCAAGGGTGTACAAGGGATCAAAATTTTGCAAGATCAAGTTAATAAACAATCAAGAATTTCACTCTTAATTAAGGTTTTGAAATAAAAACCTAGGGTGTTTAGGTTAAACCTTTGTTCTTTGCACCTCATCATTATAGCTTGTAAGCATATTTATATCATTTTTCATCTTTTCTTATCATTACATATGTATCTCTTCATTTTGGAGCAAACATGCAAGACTTGTGTTAGTTATACCATTTTACATGATTTTTAGAGTTATATATATATTAAGGTCATCCTATAATTATTCCCTTGTTAGTTATTGGTCTTGATGATGTTTAGGAACCCATGACACCCTAAGAAGGTGTATGGTAGGATTAGATTAGCTTTGGAGTTGATTTGAAGGGATTGGAATAGGTTTAGTACGAGAAAAACTATTTTCGATAAGTATAAAAGTGTTCTGTCCTTATTTTGTTTTTGGAAAATCCGACAGTGGCACGAATTTTTGGCCTTGATATTTAGAAAATATACTTTAAAAGCGAATCCGTGGCCTCTTGAGCGGATTAAAGCGGAGTTATAACGAAGAAGTTATGAATTTTCAAGTTTGACGACGAAATATATATTTTCGAGAAAATTTCACAACATGTTTTTATTTTATGCGAGTCAAAAGCAGTCCTAAGTTTTACAAATTATTTCGACTTGTCAAAAATATATTAGTATACTTGATATGAAGCTAAGGGCGTATTATACGTGAAAGCGGTTTGAAACGACTAAGATATACACGTTTTATAAAATTGCCGTAACTATTATTTTAGAAAAACTATATTATTTTACGAGACAAGTGTTACAGTAACTAAAACGACCATGTTGAAGGCTGTTTTTAACGTGGATGTGGAACTTTTTGGAACGAGATGTCTTCTAATGAAATTAAGATCACCAAGCATATTTTCTAAAACGATCAACCGTTTGTATAGCGGAGTTGTAATAAATTAATTACGGTTGCTCAAACTTTGCCAAAACTCACTTTTTACACAACAATTAGACAAAATCACTATCTTTAACCCTTATTATCTTTATGTTCGAGACCTTTATGTCGAAAACTTCTGAACTGAAACTTCTAGATTTTGATACAAGCTTTCCAAAACCGTCGAGTTCGTTTCCTAACGTTCGACGTACATCATTTTACGACTAGTTTTTCGAAGCCATTTTTGTCACTTTCAAGAAATTTCCGACGACTTTATTTTACGACGAAAAGTTAAAATTTCACTATAAATCATTACGAAACCATTGTAGGATGACATTTTGACGTAAATACTTATAAAGTGATTTAAGAATGGTAAAGACGTCAAAAGAGTATTTTTCGACGATAAGTAATGTTTTTTTTCAAAATTCGCAAATGGTATAAATAACATACGAAATGCATGCATAACATTACATTGCAACTCATTACATATCATATCATTCGTAATAGGTCCGATTAAAGTTTCCGCTATACCTCGATGTACTCACTCTTGTCATCACACCAGTTTACCAAGTGAGTTTTCATAGCCCGTCGTACATGTTTAATTATTTTCAAACCTACGGGGAGAATACATTGCACAACATTTTTATTACGATACCAAGTATGTTAAATTCATTTACATTGCTTAAGTTACCACATGCCAATTGAAAGTCCCCATTTCACGAACATGAACCGTTAATCGTAGAAGCGAGGGTGAGTGGATAGATCTATCGGTGACTCCTCCATCCGGGTTGGTGAATCCCAACTAGTCATACGGATGCATTTCATTTAATAACATTATTGAGTTGTCGGCAAACACTCTGTTGGGGCATACATTATGAAAGTCTAGTTTGATGTCATGGGCTTATTGCAATTGTAACATTTTATGTGACATGATTGTCATACTGGTCTATACTTGCGTAGTCGTATAAAACATTTACTTAAACCTATGATTTCTCACCAACATTATTGTTGACCCGTTTTAGCAATGTATTTTCAGGTAACTAAGGCATACGCATGGCATGGTTAAGGAACCACCTTTTGAGTCGCGGCGTCGACTTATATCATTGTACATTATGGCACTTTATTTCAAAACCAACGTTTGGATTTGTAATATATTTGTATTTCCGCAAACTTTGTAACTTTTGGGACCTATGTTGTAACTCTGAATGCTTTTGTTAAATATCAAACGATGTGTTTTTAAAACGACACTTTAGGTCGTTCAATATAACTGTGATTGTGGTGCTATGACAATCAATCCCCCAGGAATTCCATTCCGCTGCAAAACAGGTAAATTGGGGGTGTGACACCAGTTTATCACCAAGAAATTGTAAGGCTCCTAAAGTGCTTTTCCGAGAATCTAAGCAACCTGCGTGATCGTCGTCTGAAAAAGCTATTAGTTCAAAACCAGAATCCTTCGGATACGAGAGGCCCAAATTAATGGTTCCCTTGATGTATCGGAGATTCTTTTAGCCTCAGAGGTAAGTTTCGATTGGTCTTGGTGATAGCGGGAGCAAAGATAAACAAAGAAAGACAATGTCGGGCCTCTTGGTCGTTAGATACATGAGAAACCCAATAATACTTTGGTATTTGGTAGGGTCAACCAATTTCTCATGCAAATTAGCATCCAGTTTCTTAGTGTGTGCCATTGGTGTGGCATAGGTGTCACAGGTTTGCATTCCATGTTTGTTTAATATTTCAAGAGTATATTTGGACTGACTTAGGAAAACACCACGGGGTGATTGATGAACTTGCAATCCAAGAAAGAATGTAAGTTCACCCATCATGGACATTTCAAAATGTTTTTTCATTAGTTTTGAAAAAGCGTTTGAGTACTTTAGATGTGTTGACCCAAAAATGATGTCATCCACATAAATTTAAACGATTAAAATGTGTTCCCTGTGATATTGTATGAAAAGTGTTGGGTCGACCGAGCCTTTAGTAAAATTATTGGCGATAAGAAAGGATGATAACTTATCATACCACGCCGAGGGCTTGTTTGAGACCGTGAGAGCCTTGTTCGGTTTGTAGCGTGGTTCGGGAACTACGGATCAACGAATCCTTACGGTTGGTGACATAGACTTGTTTCTTTTAGTTTCCCATTCGAAGCGGTTTGACATCCATCGAAAGACCGTGATGTTCATGTGAGCCGCGAATGCCGAAATATCCGAATAACCTCAAGGCGAGCAACGAGGCGAATGATTCTTCAAAGTCGTACCTCTTCCTGTCTATAACCCTTAGCCACCGGATGTGACTTATTTACGATAACCGCATCGTCGACATCTAACTTGTTTTTCCAAATCCATTTCGGACCAATAACATAGACCCCGCGGTTTTGAACCAATTCCCATACTTCAAGACGTTTAAAGCGATTAAGTTCTTCTTGCATGGATTCAATCCAGTTGTCATAAGTCATTGCTTCTTTAATGTTTTGGGTTTAGATTGGCAAAGCGGTAAGTGCATAAATGCGATGTTCACCGTCGATCGGCGTTGTCTAGTTATGTTGGTTGATTAGGGTTGCCAATTATGTTCACAAGAGGATGGTATTTTGTCCAACAATGTGTGGAGGGTTGATGTTGATATACATTACTGCAGATTAGGAGGATTCAAATGACTTGTAGATGATTCCGCAACATCGAAGTAGCGTAAGCATTTGCAAAAGGGTTGAAGAACGCATTTTGATCATAATCTGTAGGTAGTGGTACGTCATTGTTCGAAGATCATCGGTGGTTCGGCGTCGTTGGATGCGGTTTGTTCAAGTTGTTGTAGAATCAGCGGAGGTGCTTCCTCAGCGGTAGTTGTTGTAGCAGTGTATCGGTATTGGATTATGATCGGGTTGGAAGTGAAACATTGGATACACACGAAGCACGTTCATCAATATCATCACTAAGCGGAGGAGCAAATAGTTGTTCCATTTGACGTCGAGTTAGTTGTAAACTAGGTTCAGCAGATGATGGGGTTTGAGGAAGTTTAAATGGTTATGACGGGTTCCAAGTTTGTTATGCTCGAAGCCATATGGTTGATCATCAAGCGTGTCATTGTTGTTGGAAGCAGTTTGATCTTCCGTTATTGGAGATTCGATTGGAGGTGCCGCTTCTGATGTGATTGTTGTTGTAGATTCGAGGTGTATCTAGAATTAGAATATGATCGGGTTGTCTGTGAAACATTAGATACATCTGACACGGCTTTCTAAAGAATCTTAAAACATTGGAGCAAACAAACTTTCCAATTCTTGACGATTAAGTACAATGATGGTGCAGCTGATGGATCATTATATTGTAGACGGTGAGAAACGGGTCCTAAGCTGTGTTACTTAGAAGCCATAGCTTTTGTACCTGTAAAGAAAATATGAGGGGGGCAAGAAAGAAAAAACATGGATCCCCAAGTGAAACTGGGTTCTAGATGTTAGAAGCATAAAGATGTAGTGTCAATAATATTCTTGACACTGAACATGCTATTTTGATGATTTCCTTTCCTACCTCGGGGATGGATGTAGAGGGTTTCACACTTGTTATGGTGCAACTACTTAGTATCTTGCACAGGAATCCACCTAAGACCAACAGTTTTGAAAACTCTACCCGTTGGTATCCATCTAAGGTTAGATCTAAGGATGTTGAAACTTCTTTCGGGAAGAGTCTGCGTCTATATTGATCCACCTATTAAGTTTCGAAATTTTACTTTTAGATCACGGGTTTATTTCTAACTATTTGAGTTAACTTAGGTTTTGATGCGCTACTACAAGCGGTGTTCGATGAATACACTCGAAGGTGATACATTAGGTCGTGAACCTAAGATTCCATCATTTTGGAGTAGTGCCCTCTTCTAGCCTTTTCTAGATCATAGTTCTTGTCTGCGTCATGTGAATCATATGAATTTTTAATTTTAATGCTTGGTTTAGACACGGTGTTGAACTAATCCTAGACGGGCGGTGCAATGAAATGATTTAATAGGTTTAATGAAGCGAGAATAATTTTCATAGGCCATGAATGTGGAGTGGTGGTTTTGATGAATGATTATTCTCGACAACTTGGGATGCAAACCGTGGTTTTGAAGATTTAGAACGTTCGATTTAAGTGTAGTTGGTTGTCTAACTACGATTGTTTTCGAAAGGTTATAGAGACGATTTCCCAAGATTGTTGGTTTTGCAAATTTAGTATCCACACTCATGCCGATTAATCTTCTCGGTTTGTTTTGTAAAGCAACATGTGCAAGCCCTTTGCTTGAATTTGAGCCTTTAAATGCTCATTTTCTTTTACTAATGTATCCACACGATTACTTTGTTCATTCAAAGATTTACTATTTGGCTTTGAGTTTAAAATTTTGTTTTGCATTTTAAGTTCAAGAGATGCAATGAGCCTCAAGTTTTGAAAATCTTTTGAAAGCGAGCAATGGTCTTTGAGAAGAATATTTTCGATTCAAGAGTTTGATTTGACGTTTCGGTTGAATTGTCAACAAGTAAGGGCTCGGACATGAGATAGTTATTCGGACATTGTGTAACACACTTGGTCAACCTCTCCTTCGTTTACAATTCAGGTTGATCGGTATGTTGTGTCGCATTTGCGATCGAGAATATGATCAATGATGAGATAGTACCTCAACCATTTGTTCTTTGTCAAAGTTCGGTTCTTTGTCATAGATGGGTAAGATATCTTCCTCAACCATTTGTTCTTCGTCAAAGTTGGGCTCGGTGTCATAGTTAAGTATGATATCTTCTTCGATCTGCTGCTTGTCATCGCTTTTCCAATGCTACAACCTCATTGTCCGCGTGACACGACAGATTCAGTAATCACAACATTCTCAACATCCCTTTGAGCATTCCTTCCATGTACATCAACTCTTTCACCTTGCACGACTGCGGGAATTCGGGAATTTGATGATGTCTGACGCTTTATTGAGTTCAACTTCTCTTTCAGAACAATCCATCCTTCGTGCAATTCCACAAATGCCTTTTCATCTTCAGAATCATCAGTATCAAGGTTTGGTGATGAAGGTTTTAAGCAGTAGATGGAAGGTGAGGAGATTTGTGAAGTCAGCATACTTGAAAGGACAATATAGTGATTTTCAAAATTTCCCTCCAAAAATAATTTTGGAAAACTTTCTCTCCCAAAATTTGAAATTCACTATAAAATCCAATTTTAAGATTGTAAGAAAATTTGAGTTTTGACAATTTTGGCGTAAAATTGACCGAAAAATTCAATTTGGGCCCAAACATTTGAATTTTGACCAAAATTTTCATGATTAAACCAAAATTTGAATCTCGTAAAAATTGAACGTTTAGTCTCCCTAGAAATTAAATTTTACTCAAATTTTCCCACCAAATTTTTTTTTTTAACTTGTGTTGTTGATGGATCTTTGTAGTCGAATGAAACTTGTTGTTTGTTGAAGAAGTGCTTGGGCGTGAAAACCGACTTATGCGTAGAGGAAACCTTATCGAGAAAGTACTTTCGCAGCGTAGAGAGAAGCTTACGCGTGAGAGAAGCTTCTGGCGTGAAAGAAGCTTCTGGCGTGAGGCTTGAGATAAAAGCTTAGCTTAGGCATAAACCAAAGGCTTAACAGTAAGAACCTTATGCGTAAGATTTCCTTAGGCGTAAGACAAGCTTATGCGTAAGATGTTTACTCGTAAGCTTTTATGCTTATGCGTAAAACTAGGGTTTTAACCCAAAAATCCTTTACACTTAATCCAGTGTAAAAGATATCCAAAGTCGAAGTGTTTTCAGGCTTATCCAAGCAAGAAAACACTAAGTAAACCAAGAAAACTGAAGATCAAACCAAGGAAACCTTATGCGTAAGTTTAGGGTTTTGCTTACGAGTAGAAAGTACCAAAAATCACCAAAAACTGATTTTATGCCCAAAAGTGTTTAGAAACTTGATTTTTATGATGAAATAGCTTCAATATCACCAAAATAATAAGAAAGTTTAAAACTTGATGATCCAAAACTCTTTTTCACCTTATGCGTAGAAAGAAGTACACGAATGAAATCAAGCTCAAAAACAATGAAACACACGTAAAGTTTCAAACTTTATGCCAAAAACTTAAGCTTTATCACCAAATAACCTTAAAAGTACAAGAATCTTGAATTCTAAAGTGAAAAAATGAAAGCTTTATGCGTGAGAAAGGTTAAAAACGTGAAACCTTACGTGTAGACTTTAAAAACTTCAAAAACAAGAAAGTTTCACCCAACTAAATGGCGAATGATACCACTGTTAGGTCACCATGTTTGTAACACAAGCATCAATAGAAGAAATAGAGAAAAGAAATGATCGGATGAACACGAAACACAAACACACGAATAGTATAGAAAGGTTATGCGTAGAAAGAATGTATTAAGTGAACAACCAACCCTCAAGTGAGGGTTTACAAGGATTATTTATAGGGCAACACTACTAGCATCCTTCCCTTCTTATGGGCTTGGTCCAAGGCTCATGGGCTTTCTACATAAGCCTTGGCATGATAACTAACATAAAAGCCATAATTAAGCTAACTATTACATATTAATTACTAACACTTGAATTCTAGTTTAGGAGTGATTCCAACAAGATTCATCAAAAGCAACCGAAACACTAGACTTGGACAATGACGTAGAAAACACCGAAATTAGATCCCTCTCGATACAATTCATCGATGATATCGTACGTAATGGACAAGGCCGAATTTCGTTGAACACATATTCATTTCGGCATTTCCAAATATTCCATGCAATGTTGGCCAATGAAGTATGAAATTTCATACGCTCCGAGGTAGAAGGAACCATATCTAACAGATTTTGAACACGCGAAATGAAGGGGCCATTTATGATGTCAAGGAGAAGACTAAGAGCCAAACCAAACCATACCACTTTCGTCCATTCACACTCAAATAACATGTGCTCAACAGTTTCAACATGTAGTAAACAAATAGGACATGTTGGTAAACAATAGCAACCTCGACGTGATAAATTTTCGTATGTGGCAAGAGCATTCGAACAAGCTTTCCACCAGAAATACTTAATTTTTGGAAGTGTCTTTAGGTTCCAAATCTGTTTCCAAAAACTTCTGTTTGGTTTCGATGATGAAGAAGCCAAGGTGCTCGGGCACATTTTGTATTGAATGAGTGCTTGACGGTAGCCTGATTTCACAGTGTAGGCCCCTTTGGATTTATAGTGCCAAACGATTTTATCTAAGTTTCTTGTGCAAGATATGGGAATTTGAGAGATAAATTTAGCCTCTTCCGGATAAACAACTGATTAAAGCTTCAGCATGTCCCATGTACCATTTTTGATAAAATCAGAGACTAAGGAAGTGGAAGAAAAAGGACCTCGCGGTTGTCGGATATAAAAGTATTCCGATTATGGCAGCCATTTTTGCGTCCAAAATAATATATTCGACCCGTTACGACTTGCCACCGTATGCCTACGAAGAAGATCCTTCCTTGAAGCAAACTTTGCCGAACCATGAAGGGCGTGAACCTTTAGAAGCTGTAAGGAAGTTGGAATGCGGGAAATATATTCCTTTCAAAACACGACCCCAAAAGAAACCTGGATTCATAATGAGTCTCCATCCTTGCTTAGCGAGAAGAGCTAAATTAAAACATGATAGGTCTCGAAAACCAAGCCCGCCACAATCTTTAGCTTGTGAAATATGTTCTCAACTTAACCAATGAATGTGACGTTCATGTGCATCCCATTCCAAAAAGCATTTTATATGGACTAAGAGCTTTTGAAGAAAGCCTTTGGGCAACATATAACATTGCATAGTATATGATGGGATGGCTTGAATAACGGATTTAATCAACACCTCATGACACCTTGAGATAAAGATGAGTGTCTAAATACTCATCATTTTATTCCATCTGCCTTGCAAAAGCATCAAAACACTTTGAAAAGTCTTAAAAGGCAGAAAAAATATTTAGGCGAATTTTATGCATAAATTGTCAAATCTAGTCCTGGTTATTCAAAACAAGTTAATTTTTCATAAAAGGCCCTCGGGGATTTTCAAGTTGTCAAAATTAGACTTATAAAATTCAATTTTGCAAAATGGCAACTTTAGTCCTTGAAGTTTCAAAGATTGTGAATTTACCCTGGACATTTTTAATTTGAAAATTATTATTTTTGGTCCTTGGGTAAATTAAACTTGTCAAAAGTGGTCCTTATAATAAACTTTGGAAAATTACTGATTTGGTCCCTCAAGTTTGGTGGAATTGCAATTTTGGTCCTTTTGTTATTAATAAGTCCACTAAACCCTTGAACCCCTGGCCAAATAAACCCGTGACCCCCTACTTGAACCCTTCCTATTAATAATCACCCAAGTCAACCGGTTTGACTTAACAACTTTTTTTTCCTCCACCGCCTCCTTCACCACTTCTCTGCAACCACTCAACCATACCTCCACTAACATACCACCACCCTTATCCCTCCACCTCAACAACAAACCAAAAGCATTAAATGCTTCCTTCTTGTTACAGTTATCGGTACCGGTTGCAAAAAAAGTTTTGGCGCCAAAATCGAATCAACGGCTTAAATTCACTCCAATCATCCAATGGCTCAGATTCTTGATGGGAAATGCTCGAGTGGCAAGTGGAAGACTTTTGTTGAATAAATAGAGGGAGAAAAGGAGAGATGAGTAGTAGTTTTAGTTTTAATTTTCTTGTATGTCGTTTTAATTTAATTGTCTTAATTAGTTTCTAAAGCTGTAATCTTAAGTTTTCTGTATTGAACTAAAGCCATTTAGTCATTGTAATTTACTTTCAAGTATTAATTCAAGGTTTTATCAAAGTTTCATGTTTTATGTTTCTGTTATAAAATCGGTTTACGTGTTCTTAAATTCAAGCTTCAATTAGCTTATTTCTAATTCAAATAAGCTTACTTAAGCTCTTGATAGCTTTGGTAGCTTATAACTCAAGTGCAAGTAAATTGGGTACTGGTCAATGAAAGTCAAGCGTGGGGAATTTTGGGTTAGCGAGTTATGGAAATGGATTTGGGTTGATCAGAGTGGTTTTGGATTGGAATTGGTTTAAAATAGGGTAGTTTGGTTATGGTATAAGCTGCAAATAAGCTGGATCATTTGTGAGTACTTATTCTATTTCCATAACTAATATAGTCTGCATAATCTGCTTGTGTTTGAATCTGTGGTTATTAATAGCTTAGATCTGTTTATTTAGTTGTTATTAGGTTAATTTGATTCAGTTTAAGTGTTAGCATAAGCTAGTTCAGTAGTTAGATTAGTTAAATTGCAAAACAGTTAGTTAAAGTGGTGATTGGTACAATTGTCAAATCTGTATTTGAGGTATTGTCAGTGGCTAAGGATTGATTCATTAGTCTCTAGCAGGTTAGTAGAAGTTATTCTGTCACTAATTTGCACTCTAGAACTCAAAAAGTCAATATCACATTTGAATCTAATCTTAGTTCATATCAGTTAGGAATCTAGATATTATAAGCTGTTATACGTTATAGAATTAGACAAGCTAGCTTAATTTAGTTCTATTTCATCTTATTTTACATAATCGATCGATAATTTCGGTTCAAATCTCATTAAAGTCAAAATATCATTTACGTGTTCAAAGTCAAAAGTTGGAAAATCATTTTCACCAAACTTTGTAGATTTTTCATTGGATCAATTTTAGTTCAAATCGGTTGAAATTTTGGGATAAATAACTTGAGTTGGTTAAGTTTTAAATCGATTTTGTTGAATTTTCTCAAGCCTTTATAAGCTCTTAATCGGCTCTCCTTTAGAGTGATTTGCCTGTTCACACTTCGGTATCTTGAGTGTGAATCAGTAACTTCGAACCTTGTGCAGTCTTGTTTTTGATCACTAGTGGCTGAAACTTGGTCTTGAGATAGTTAATTTGGTGGTCTTTAGGTCTCTGATTTTGGTTTCACATTGGTTCATTGGGTAGCTTATTATTAAACGCAAATAAGGTGGTTAATTTGTTTGGCTTCTTGGTAATTCATTAAGTCAAATCATTGTAATCATAGTTTTAGATGATTAGGTTAGTTGAAACTAGTTAGTTTTGAGTTGTTTTAGCATATTATAGCTTCTGCTTTCAGTTGGTTCTCATTTCCAGCTTATAGCTTATCTTAAGTGCTTATTTATAAGCAATTTCCTCTAGAGAACCTAAATCTTGCACACTAGTATAGGTTTTGGTATTTTTCTTAGAATTATAATATAATTTTAGACTTTTCCTGAATTTTTCATAATTTTCATCCTTTGTTTGCTATTTTTCTTATTTTAAATCGGTTTTAAGACTTTTAAATAGCTTTTAATACAAATAAATCGGAAAAGCTTCAAAAAATAAGTTTTCAATTTTCATAGATTAAGATAAATATAAAAGCCAAAAATATTTTTCCATAATTTTCCTAGTTTAAATAGTAATTTTAGCAATTTAATTAGTTTTAAATAGTTTTAAATCATAGAAATTAGAATATAAATCGAGAAAAATACAAAATTAGTTTTGAAAATTCTATTTAGTTATTTTAGATTTTTGAAAAATAGTTTCACAATTTTCCTCTTTAATTTCATAATTTCTAGTATTTTAGATTAGTTTTAAAAGTTTAAAATTAGTTTTTAAATCAAATAAATAAAGAAAAATCATAAAAATTAGTTTTAAATCATAATAAAGTTTTAAATTGCATTTTAGAGTAAAAGTGATTTTAGATCATTTTAGGTTTTAATCGTTAAGCGATTTTAAATATAGAATTAAAATGACTTCAAAGTCTTTATTAGATTTAATTTCCTTAGTATAATCAATCATAACCCTTTTCTGTTCAATATCACCCGATCACTACGTTTAGCTATTCGATCATATGACTCGTTGGGACTTAACGACCGGGAAACACTATACTCCTCTGGACTTAATTGCTTTGGTTTTAGAATTGTTTGACTTTTATTACGGTTGACCATTCACAAGTGGTTGACTTGTGTAATAAACTGACCGTTTGGGACCAATCAAATTTTGGCGCCTTGCCGGAGTTGTGCTAATAGTCTTACGTTTAGCAGTTAGTGATTTGAATATTCACTCCTTGTTCATACCATCTATATATATTTATATTTTCTTATAAAAATCCAAAATCCAAAAACATCTTAAAACCATAAAACCCAAAAGATTCTTCTTTCCCCATTTTCATAATTCCTTTGACTCGAGATTTCTTAGAGTTAACTCTAGTGTATCTTTTCGCTCTTCTAGGTCTGTGAGCCCATTTCGTGAGCTTGTCGAGATTCGAAGGCGTGTCCGTGAGCGTTACGCCCGTCGATCGGATCGAGATCGGTTGCTCGCCTACTTCCGTTATCATGGCGGATGAGCGTCCTATGTGCGAGCTTCTCCAGGCACCCATCGATGGGTATGGAGATGCTATTGTTATCCGACCATTGTGGTGAAAATTTTGAACTCAAAACCGGGTTACTAAATCTTGTAACCTCAAGTCAATTCTATGGTTTTGAGAGGATGATCCTCATGCTCATATTCGATGGTTTAACAAGATTGCATCTACCATCAAATACAAGAATGTCCCTACCGATCTTTGTCAAACTTCTTACATTCCCATTTTCCTCGAGGACAAGCCGGTTGGCTTGAAAAACAACCCCTCGATCGATCGAAACATGGGAAGACCGGTGAAGAAATTTGTGAGCGAGTTCTATCCACCTTCTAAAACCACGAGTCTTAAAAGCGAAATCATCAAGTTCACACAAAGTTTGATGAATCCTTGGTGAATCGTGGGATCGTTTTAAGGAGTTGCTCGCAAATGTCCTCACCATGGTTTCTCAGAGTTGATGCAACTCGATACTTTCTATAATGGGTGAGTCAATCGATCAAGATTCTCTCAATTCCTCCATTGGAGGAAATTTCTTGAGCAAAGCGTAAAAGAAGCTTTAGCGATAATTGAAAACAAGTCTAAAGTCCGCCTTGCACGAAGCAAACCGGTTGTTTCCCAGTCGGTGTTGGTCCTTACGCTTCATCGCCGTGAGTCAATCTAGCACCGATGCTAAGATTGACAAACTCATGAAGCAATTCAAGCTTTGGTTCTCTCAACCAAAAGAAAGTTTCTTTTCCACAAACTTCACCTCTGTGAAGTTAAGAAAGTGGAAGTATGTGTTACTTGCGGTGGCCCCATGCCTATTACAAGCTGTATGGCCACCGATGGTAACCCTTTGAAGCAAGCGTTGTGGGCGGGATTTCCAATTCGGAGGCAACCAATACCGTGCTCCTATGGACCGAACCACCGTCCTAACCACTACTGGACCACCGGTTTCAACCAAAACCAAAACCGTAATCAAAATCGAATAGAGCGAACCAAGGTTTTCAAAACCAAGGTAATTTTAGTCGAATAACGGTTTTCAAAATCAAAGTCAAAATTTCCAAAACCAAGGAAATTTTAATAGAAACCAAGGTCAAGGAAATTTCAACCGGGGTATTTTCATGGCAATAATCAAGGAAATTTCCAAAATCAAGGCCTAATCCAAACAATAGAGGCGAATTTTCCTACACAAAATCAAGCCATTGTTCCAAGCTGGACCATCATCGATGAGTTGTTGAAGCAATTCATGAAATCGAGAGGAAATGAATAGGTTGTTGGTAAGCGGTTCGACATTAAGAAGTCTTTAAATGATCGACCCTCGGGCTCGGTACTTTACCTAGCAACACGATCGCTAATCCAGAGGCGATGCAAAGCGATCACAACGAAGTGGTGCTTCATATGATGGACCCGCTATTCCTACTACCTCTTCTTCTCTCCCGAAGGTAGTGGAAAGTGAACACGAGGCGACAAAGGACCAAGTGCAACCCACTAGCTCACGAGCACGGCACATGTCCATCCTCGAGTTGTCCGAAACCCAAATCCAAACCGGGAGTTGTTTTGAACCTCGGTTGAAAACCCCAAATCAAAACTTCTATTCCTTACCCATCACGTTTAAATGAGCAAAAGCTCATGAAAAAGCCGGTCATCAAATGGAAAATTTTTTCAAATTTTCCAAGAACTACATTTTGACATAAGCTTTGCGGATGCTATCATCTTGATGCCCAAGTTTGCATCAACTCTCAAACACATGTTAAGCAACAAGGAAAAAGCTGTTTGAAATGGCTAAAACTCCTCGAGCGAGGCGCTCGTGATTACATTAAAAAGCTTCAGAAGCTTGGAGATCTGGAAAATTTCTTCACCTTGTGTTTTCGGGAATGATTGAATGCTTTGCCTCGCCGATCTTGGTGCAAGCATCAATCGATGCCTTATTCGATATGGAAGAAACTTTCTCTTCGAACTTATTCCTACCGCATGACTCTTGAGCTTGTAGATCGTTCTATATCGCGTCCTCTTGGCATCGCCGAGGATGTATTCGTGAAAGTAGGAAAGTTCCATTTTCCGGTGACTTTGTGGTTGTTGACTTCGATGCCGATCATCGGGTTCCCCTCATTGTTGGACGAGGTTCACGAGCGGGCGTGCTCTCATTGATGTATTTGAGCAAGAAATCACATTACGTGTGGGTAATGAAGCATCACCTTTAACCTTGATCAAACTTGGTACTCCTCAAACTATGATCTTGAATCGGTTAATCGAATCGATGTAATTGATATTGCTTGAGGAGTACTCTCAAGAGTTTCTTGGTTATTTTCATAATTACGTGAGTGGGGATCCCACCACATCTTCTCAACCAATTATTGCCGATTCTTCCCCTCTCTTACTCCGTTTGAGGAGGTGACTTCTTTTAGAAGAGATCGATGAGTTTCTTGCTAATGATGAATCGATTCGCGGGGAATTGATGATGGTGTTTATGATTCGGAGGAGATATCCTTTATCTTGAGCAATTGTTAAATGAAGATCCATTACCGTCGCTCCTCCGAAAGAGATCACGATTGAAGAAATCAAATCCGTACAAACATCTCTTGAAGAATTTCCGAGGTTGAACTTAAGGACCTACCTCCTCATCTCGAGTATGCATTCTTGGAGGTGATGATAAATTACCGTCATAATTGCTAAGGACTTAGCGGAGGAGGAGAAGGCGCTCTCATAAAGGTTTTGAAGTTGCACAAGCAAGCAATTGCTTGGAGACTCTCCGACATCAAGGGTATTAACCACGAATTTTGTACGCACAAGATTTTATTGGAGGATGATTTCAAACCAAGATCCAACATCGGAGAAGGTGAATCCTAAGATTCATGAGGTTATCAAACAGGAGGTTCTCAAACTTCTTGATGCGGTCTAATTTACCCGATCTACGATAGTCCTTGGGTCGATCCATCCTTTGTGTTCCAAAAAGGGTGGCATAAGCTGTTGTCACAAATGAAGAAAGCGAGTTAATTCCAACTCGATTGGTTACGGGATGGCGTGTGTGTATTGACTATCGCAAGTTAAGCGAAGCCACCCGTAAAGACCATTTTCCTCTACCCTTCATGGATCGGATGCTTGAGAGACTAGCGAGGAGCGAATACTATTGTTTCCTAGATGGTTTCTCGGGGTATTTTCAGATCCCCATTGATCCACGGGATCAAGAAAGACCACATTCACCTGCCCATACGGAACTTTTGCCTACAGGCGTATGCCTTTTGGCCTATGTAGCGCTCACCGCACGTTCCAACGATGTATGATGGCAATTTTCCACGACATGATCGGAAACAATGGAGGTGTTTATGGATGACTTCTCGGTCATTGGGGACTCATTTCAAACATGTCTCTCCCATTTAGAAAAATGCTAAAGCGGTGTGAAGACACCAATCTTTGTCTAAATTGGGAGAAGAGCCATTTATGGTCAAGGAAGGAATTGTCCTAGGCCATAAGATTTCAAAAAGCAGGATTGAGGTTGACAAAGCGAAAGTGGATGTCATTGCCAAATTGCCTCATCCTACTACCGTCAAAGGTATTAGGAGTTTTTAGGTCATGCCGGTTTTTATCGTGATTCATACAAGATTTTTCTAAAATCGCTCGCCTATGACTCATCTCCTTGAGAAGGATGCTCCTTTTATCTTCTCACTGAGTGCATCGAAGCTTTTGAAACATTAAAGAAAAAGCTACGGAAGCACCCATTCTCGTTGCCCCGTGGGATTTACCCTTTGAACTCATGTGCGATGCAAGTGATTTTGCTATCGGTGCGGTCACAGGGCAGCGTAAAACCAAGCATTTTCAGCCTATCCACTACGCGAGTAAGACTATGTGAAGCTCAAACCCATTACACCACTACGGAAAAAGAATTATTAGGTTGTGGTGTATGCGTTTGAGAAGTTTCGACCATACCTAATCTTGACCAAATGCGTGGTGTATACGGATCACTCGGCTCTCAAATATCTCTTTGCAAAACAAGATGCAAAGCGAGATTGCTCCGTTGGGTTCTCCTCTGCAAGAATTTGATATCATTATACGTGATAAAAGGAGGCGAGAACACAGTGGCGATCATCATCCGTCTAGAAAACCCTCACGGGATGTGTTCGAGAAAAAGGAAATAAGCGAAACATTTCCTCTCGAAACACTCAATGTGGTTTCTTTTCGTGGAGACTCTTCTACCCCATGGTTTCTTGACTTTGCAAATTACCATGCGGGTAACTTTGTGGTGAAAGGGATGTCGTCCCAGCGGAAAAACAAATTCTTTAAAGATGTAAAACATTACTTGGGACGACCCTACTTATTCAAAATTTGCGCGGATCAAGTCATCAGGCGATGTGTGTATGGTCGGAAGCCAATGACATTCTCAAGGCTTGCCATTACGGACCTCTTGGGGACATCATAGCCCCAACTACACTGCCAAGAAGGTGTTTGATTCCGGATTTTATTATTGCGATTTACAAAGATGCCCCGAATTTGTCAAAACATGTGGCGCTTGTCAGCGTCACGGAAATATCTCACAAAGAAATGAAATGCCGCAAAGCGCCATTCAAGTGTGTGAGATTTTTGACATCCGGGGCATTGACTTTATGGGGCCATTTCCTTCATCTCGAGGAAATAAATACATACTCGTGGCGTTGACTATTTGTCAAAATGGGTTGAGCGAAAGCTTTGCCTACCAACGATGCCGAGTTGTTGTGAAATTCTTAAAATCTCTTTTGCTAGGTTTGGAACTCCACGAGCTATAATCGATGATCGTAGTGCGCATTTCTGCAATGACCGGTTTGATAGAGTCATGCAAAAGTATGGTGTAACTCACCGTCTCTCTGCGTACCACCCCGAACAAGTGGGCAAGTGGAAGTTTCCAACCGAGGGATTAAAAGAATTTTGGAGAGGACGGTGGCGAAAACCGTGCCTCTTGGTGGGATAAGCTAGATGGCGACGGGCCTTCCGTGCGACTTATAAAACACCCATCGGTGTACTCCATACAAGCTAGTGTGCGGAAGGCGTGTCATCTGCCGATTGAGCTTGAGCACAAAGCATCTTGGGCCTTGAAACATGCCAACCGATATTCAGAGACGGTGGTGATCACGGAAAGTTCAAATGAATGAATTAAATGAACTCCGTGATCAAGCATCGAGAACTCTTTGATCTACAAAGAAAAGACAAAGAAGATTCATGACTCCAAAATCAAGAACCGCGTTTTCAGCGTCGGTGATCGAGTCCTTCTTTTCAATTCAAGATTGAAGATTTTCTCGGAAAACTAAAATCCACCGGTGCGGACCATTCACCATCACTAAAGTATTTCCTTATGGAACCATTGAGTTATCTCAACCCGATGGTCCAAATTTTAAAGTGAATGGTCATCGATTGAAGCACTATTTTGGAGAGAACATTCCACACATGGTTGTCCGGATCTACAAACTTTTCCCATGAACCAATGAATGCGGGGATCGAGTCAAGCTAGCGACTCGGGAATCAAAAAGATAGCACACCATATGGGTTTTCACCCATATTTCGACTTCTTTCTACTTTCTACCACCCTAGTGTGGGGAGTTGCCCCATTGTTGTATATAAGTTTTCAAAAAAAAAAAAATCACAATAATAATGGCGTAGTATTTCCCTTTTCGTTCTATGTTTCGGCATAACGTGCGGTACTTTGAATATTGAGGGCAATATTCATTTCTAGTGTGGGGAATTCTCACGAATTTTATCATGTAATTATACCACCCAATTCCCCATTTTTGGCCACGGTTATTTTCCGAGTAAGTGTTTCTCACTTACTCGACTTCTGATTATCGATCCGCCATGTCTAATAAACAAAAGGATTGGCTAATCCGAGGAGCAAGCGGCTCTTGGTAAAGATATCTCAAATCCGTTGACGACTTGCAATTTGCCCAAAATTGTATGGTGTTACTCACCATATCTTTAATTAGTGAAGAGTTGGCTAGCCCGCAAGTTTATGGCTTGTGGTAAAGGCGGTTGGAAAACCATAATTGGTAATCGACTCACCAAAGATAGTATATTTATCTAAGAGTTGGCTAGTCCGAAGCAAAGCGGCACGGTAAAGACAAATCAAAACCGTTGAAAGTGGTGATTTGCTCAAAATCATTTGGTTATCGATGTACCAAGGTTCTTACTTGAGCTGAAACATTTGGCTACTCGAGTAATGGCTTTTGGTAAAGAGATTCAAATCCATTAAGTTTTCTCAAAGATTGCTAGGGACTAGCAATAGTTTAGTGTGGGGATTGATGAGTGTCTAAATACTCATCATTTTTATTCCATCTGCTTTGCAAAAACGATCAAAACACTTTGAAAAGTCTTAAAAAGGCAGAAAAATATTTAGGCGTATTTTATGCATAAATTGTCAAATCTAGTCCCTGGTTATTCAAAACAAGTTAATTTTTCATAAAATGCCCTCGTGGATTTTCAAGTTGTCAAAATTAGACTTATAAAGTTCAATTTTGTAAAATGGCAACTTTAGTCCTTGAAGTTTCAAAGATTGTGAAATTACCCTGGACATTTTAATTTGAAAATTATTATTTTGGTCCTTGGGTAAATTAAACTTGTCAAAATGGTCCTTATAATAAACTTTGAAAATTACAGATTTGGTCCCTCAAGTTTGGTGGAATTGCAATTTTGGTCCTTTGTATTATTAACCCAAGTCCACTAAACCCTTGAACCCCTGTGCCAAATCTACCCGTGACCCCCTTTGTGAACCCTCCCTATTAATAATCCCCCAAGTCAACCCGGTCAAACCCTCCTTTTCCTCCAATACCCCACCTCCTTCACCCCCTCTCTGCAACCACCACCACCATACCTCCAGCTCTAACCACCACCCTTATCCCTCCACCTCCACAACAAACCAAAAGCATTAAATGCTTCCTTACCTTCCTCAAGTCATCACCCCAAATTGCAAGAAAAATTTTGGCGCCAAAATCGAATCAACGGCTTAAATCCACTCCAATCATCCAATGGCTCGGATTCTTGATGGGAAATGCTCAGTGGCAAGTGGAAGACTTTTGTTGAATAAATAGAAGAAGAAAGGAGAGAGTAGTAGTTTTAGTTTTAATTTTCTTGTATGTCGTTTTAATTTAATTGTCTTAATTAGTTTCTAAAGCGTAATCTTAAGTTTTCTGTATTGAACTAAAGCCATTTAGTCATTGTAATTTACTTTCAAGTATTAATTCAAGGTTTTATCAAAGTTTCATGTTTTATGTTTCTGTTATAAAATCGGTTTACGTGTTCTTAAATTCAAGCTTCAATTAGCTTATTTCTAATTCAAATAAGCTTACTTAAGCTCTTGATAGCTTTTGGTAGCTTATAACTCAAGTGCAAGTAAATTGGGTACATGGTCAACGAAAGTCAAGCGTAGAATTTTGGGTTAGCGAGTTATGGAAATGGATTTGGGTTGATCAGAGGTGGTTTTGGATTGGAATTGGTTTAAAATAGGGTAGTTTGGTTATGGTATAAAATTGCAAATAAAATTTGGATCATTTGTGAGTACTTATTCTATTTCCATAACTAATATAGTGCATAATCTGCTTGTGTTTGAATATGTGGTTATTAATAGCTTAGATCATTTATTTAGTTGTTATTAGGTTAATTTGATTCGGTTTAAGTGTTAGCATAAGCTAGTTCGATGAGTTAGATTAGTTAAATTGCAAAGCAGTTAGTTAAAGTGGTGATTGGTACAATTGTCAAATCTGTATTTGAGGTATTGTCAGTGGCTAAGGATTGATTCATTAGTCTCTAGCAGGTTAGTAGAAGTTATGCTGTCACTAATTTGCACTCTAGAACTCAAAAAGTCAATATCACATTTGAATCTAATCTTAGTTCATATCAGTTAGGAATCTAGATATTATAAGTTGTTATAAGTTATAGAATTAGATAAGCTAGCTTAATTTAGTTCTATTTCATCTTATTTTTACATAATCAGTCAGTAATTTCAGTTCAAATCTCATTAAAGTCAAAATATCATTTCTGTGTTCAAAGTCAAAAGTTGGAAAATCTGTTTTTCACCAAACTTTGTAGATTTTTCATTGGATCAATTTTAGTTCAAATCAGTTGAAATTTTGGGATAAATAACTTCAGTTGGTTAAGTTTTTAAATCTGATTTTTGTTGAATTTTCTCAAGCCTTTATAAGCTCTTAATCAGCTCTCCTTTAGAGCTGATTTGCCCTGTTCACACTCAGCTAATACTGAGTGTGAATCAGGCAACTTCCAGACCTTGTGCAGGTCTTGTTTTTATCACTAGTGGCTGAAACTTGGTCTTGAGATAGTTCAGCTGGTGGTCTTTAGGTCTACAGTTCTGGTTTTCACATTGGTTCATTGGGTAGCTTATTATTAAGCTGCAAATAAGGTGGTTAAGGCTGTTTGGCTTCTTGGTAATTCATTAAGTCAAATCATTGTAATCATAGTTTTAGATGATTAGGTTAGTTGAAACTAGTTAGTTTTGAGTTGTTTTAGCATATTATAAACACGCTTTCGGTTGGTTCTCATTTCCGACTTATAGCTTATCTTAAGTGCTTATTTATAAGCAATTTCCTCTGAGAACCTAAATCTTGCATATTAGTATAGGTTTTGGTATTTTCTTAGAATTAGAATAATATTTTAGAATTTTCTTGAATTTTTCATAATTTTTCATCTTTGTTTGCTATTTTTCTTATTTTAAATCGAGTTTTAAGACTTTTAAATAGCTTTTAATACAAATAAATCGGAAAAGCTTCAAAAAATAATTTTTAATTTTCATAGATTAAGATAAATATAAAAGCCAAAAAATATTTTCCATAATTTTCCTAGTTTAAATAGTAATTTTTAGCAATTTAATTAGTTTTAAATAGTTTTTAAATCATAGAAATTAGAATATAAATCAGAAAAATACAAATTCAATTTTCAAAAGTTTGTTTAGTTATTTTAGATTTTTGAAAAATAGTTTCACAATTTTCCTCTTTAATTTCATAATTTCTAGTATTTTAGATTAGTTTTAAAAGTTTAAAATTAGTTTTTAAATCAAATAAATAAATGAAAAAGCATAAAAATTAGTTCTAAATCATAATAAAGTTTTAAATTGCATTTTTAGAGTAAAAGTGATTTTAGATCATTTTTAGGTTTTAATCGTTAAACGATTTTAAATATAGAATTAAAATGACTTCAAAGTCTTTATTAGATTTAATTTCCTTAGTGTAATCAATCATACCCCCTTTCCTGTTCAATATCACCCGATCACTACACGTTTAGCTATTCAGTCGCATAGCTCGTTGGGACTTAACGACCCGGGAAAACACTAGACTCCTCTGGACTTAATTGCTTTGGTTTTAGACTGTTTGACTTTTATTACGGTTGGCCATTCACAAGTGGTTGACTTGTGTAATAAAACTGACCGTTTAGGACCAATCAAGAACCTTATCCAATATGAAAGAGAACAACTCACCTTTGTTACGCCCATGTATAGATGGAAGACCAAGGTAACGCGCGCTGTTCCATTAATCTAACACCAAGACGATTGCATAACTACATGCGCTCATTCATTGGGGTATTAGGAGAAAACATTACTTCGACTTGGAAAAATTTATCGTTGCCCAGATGCTTCACAATAACGGTTAATGAGCGCAAGCAAATAGTCACATTATGAGGTTTTTACTTTCAAGAAAAACAGAGAATCGTCAACGAAAAAAATATGGGATATAACGGGGCAATTTCGAGACATTTTAATACATGTAAGAATAGATTGTTGCATTGCATTATTTATCAACCTCGACGAACATCGCAACAATTATAAACAAAAGCGGAGACATGGGGTCTCCTTGGCGGATACCCTAGAAGGTTTGATTGAGCCGATCGAGTCCCCATTAATCATAAGATCCATCTCATAAGAAGATATGCATGCCAAAATCCATTTACACCATGTTTCTCCAAAACCCAGCTTCCGAAGAGTTGCAATTAAAAAGTCCCATTCAACTCGATCAAAGGCTTTATTTAGATCAAGCTTTAACGCCATAACCTTTTGATTCCCTTTTTTCTTATTTCGAATGTAATGAAATGCTTCGTTAGCAACAATCATACAGTCTTGAATAAGTCTTCCCGGTATAAAGGCAGATTGTTGTGGAGAGATGATTGTATGCATATATGGTTTTAGTCTATTGGTCATAATTTTTGATATAACTCGATAAACAAAGTTACAAAGACTAATTGGGCGAAATTGGCCAACTGTTTCTGGAGATGGAACTTTTGGGATCAAAACCACAAGTGTTTTATTCAATGAATGAGGCATGACGCGATCATCAAAGAACTGATGGATGGCTTTACTTACATAATCCCCCACAATATGCCAACATTTTTGAAAGAAAAGACCTGAAAAACCATCTTCACCAGGAGCTTTATGTGCTCCTAAACTCTTCACGGCTTTATCAATTTCGACCTTCTGAACTGGGGCTTCAAGCTTTGTGGACATGTCATTATTAACAACAGGAGTGAGCACATCCAAAACTTCTCCAAAATCCCTATTTCCATTCCCAGATGCTGAATAGATATCAACAAAATGCTCACAAATTAACTTATGAAGTTGATCTGGGTTATTAATCCACTCACCTCGTTCATTTTTAAGCATTAAGATTTTATTTCTTTGGCTGCGATGGGTCGCTGATAGGTGAAAAAAACGATAATTTTGGTCCCCATACTTGATCCAGTTGACTCTTGATCGTTGATGCCAGAACATCTCTTCCCGCAACCATGTTTCCTCAAGCTTTGAGAACAGGAGGCGTTGTCGAGACACATTCTCATTCGTAAGAGGCAAAGATTGGAGATGGGCTAACTCGTTGGTTATTTCTCCAATAATATTTCTATTATTTCCAAATTGACCACGACTCCAAGAACCAAGAGCAGCAGCACATGATGTGAGGTTTTGTCTTAAATTTTCAATTTCATTATTTGAGATTGACGCGGACCATGAATATCGGATTACATCTTTACAAGAATTTTCCAAAGTCCACATAGATTCAAATTTAAAATTTTTACGTTTCTTTTTGGGCCCTGAGCATGATTGGAATAACAAAGGGGAATGATCACTACCATTGAGGGGAAGATGAGTTAATGACTGATAAGGAAATGCTTCAAGGAGAAGATCATTTCCTAATGCCCGGTCAATTCGTTCACGAACATTTGCCCCATATGTTCTTTTGTTGTCCCATGTATAAGCATGGCCCTTGGAAGGAATTTCAAATAACTCAGCAGCATACATAAACTCTTGAAATTCTTCAATTCGCCCAGAGATATTAGTAGAACCTGTTAATAGAAATAAGCCGTAAAAACGTCTATTTATATTTTACGATCTTCTAATGTTTTGTCGATAACAAACGTAAAATCATTTTAACGAAACAAATAAAATACGTAAATGGTTTGAACTAATAGTTTCTAACATATTCACATTTTCACATAAAACACTAAAACAAGTATAAGTGATTTTATGACTTAGTAATATATATGTACAACAACTAGTGTTTACATATTTGGGTATAATATACACATAACTAGTATGTAGTATATTTGGTAATATAAATGGGTAGAAACTTAAGTATCACAACTCATTGGGCAAATACATTGAATGTAGTTGGGTACAACCCAAAGCCCATAACCCATGGAGCTTGACCCATAACCCATTGCATGACATCATGCTTATATCATACATGGATAATATCCATAACCCATGGATCAACCCATACCCAAGTGACCAAGTGCATTGCACTCAAAGATACATTGTATCTAGCTAAAGATCCATGGTTTAACCCATGACCCATAACCAAAATACCCATGGGTAAAGGAGCATCCCACGGATCGCTAGCTTAACGCCTGACGGATCCCTTGTGGAAGGATCCGTGGGATCCGAGGAACGAGAGAGTTTTTCTTCTATAAATAGTGAGCCATTTCTTCATTGTTTCTCACCCCTTTCTAACACACTTTCTCTCACGAGTTAAAACTCACTAACCTCGGATCCAAGAGATCTATGTTTGTAGTTTTGTTTTTGTGTGATCTTCTAGGTTCCTCTTAAAGGCAAGATCACCACCTTTGAAGTCGAGCAAGCTCAAGTCCATGAGTTGCCTTGCTTCCTCATCATCAAGGCTACTAAAGTCTTCTTGTTGATGATTCCTTTCTTTCTTCAAAGAAGTATAGTGTTGAAAACATTAGTGAAAGATGTCTCAAGTGTCAAGACAAAGATATTAGTGAAGGGTATCTATCGTCCATATCATAAGCACTTGTGGTAAGTGCTTAGAAGTCAAGACTAGAAGCATTAGTGAAAGGTGCTTAGAAGTCAAGACACAAGACATTAGTGAAAGGTGTCTTGTAGATCTAGTCAAAGGCATTAGTGAAAGGTGCCTTAGATGTACATTCGATATGGTGTGTTTCGATGTACAAGATAGACTAGTGTTAGATCCAAGGATATTGATATCCTTGATGATGTTGTAAAGGAGTAGATCTCCTTTGGGATTAGTCGTTGGTGTAGTGTGGTAGTAGTTCCTCCATAGTAATGGAACTAGGTGCTTAGCCTAGTACCTAATAAAGGGTAGGCGACATTGTGATAGGATTAGTTCTCCTTCGTGTGAAAGAACTCGGTGGTTAGCCTAGCACCGTATAAAGGGTAGGCGATGTTGTGTAGGTGTAGTTCACCTTGGAGTGAAAGAACTAGGTACTTAGCCTAGTACCTTATAAAGGGTAGGCGACGTTGTGTAGGTGTGGTTCACCTTGGTGTGAAAGAACCCGTGGTTAGCCTAGTACCGGAAAAAGAGTGGCGCGTTGTGAAGGCTTTTCCGCCATAAGGAGATTGGTGTTGTGTTTACGAACTCTCGAGTAGGTGACTCGGGGGTGGAGTAGGGCAAGGAAGGTGTCCTTGTAGCGAACCACTATAAATACTCGCGTTATGGTTTGTGCTTCTTACTCTTATGTTTTCATTACTTGCCTTTACATGCTTGTTTATCAACATCAACACACACATCCAAATAGATTGACATAAGTCGATCTAAATAGTTAAAAGGAAGTTTTAATTGGCAAAACTATTCAACCCCCTTCTAGTTTTCCACAATTGGCATCGAGCTTCGTTACCAAGTTTCTTGAAGTATATTGTACTTTAAAAACTTGATACGATCCATAGTTAATTGAAAACTACAAAGAAGGTTTTTCATAAAGACAAACACCATGTTTTTCAAAACTATATGTTTGGATGTTGATTTGATAACAACATTTTTTATTTTTACTTTTTTATTTACTTGCACTAATCTTCTTTGTCACGTTGTGTCAAAGGTCATACCCACCAAGTTATAGGAATCACTTGGTAACAAGAATACCTTCCTTAAGAAGGTATCTTAAACTCAAAGGAGCGGGAATCGTCTAAGTGACATTTGTTGTGTCATTTGTAAAGACATTCCTAAGTGCGCTAGAGGTATGATTTTCCTTTTATTTTTGCTTGATAATTAAGTATGCCTATTTAGGTATTTATATGATTATCTTTTGTGATTATACATGTTTTACATGAAGCTTCATTAGGAAGCTTTTTTCTCACATACGTGTTATATTTCTCGTCTAAAGTCGTGGTATATAAAACTTATGTTTTGTTTCTTTAATCCAATAATAAAACAAAACACAATTTCAAAAATTCCTCCTTCCCATAAATACTCCCACCGTCGACCACTCTATCAAACCCTCACTTTTCAAATCTTCCAATTTCAAAATTTCCTCTCATTCAAAAAACTTCATCTTCCTCCTCATTCCATCTCAACCGAAACCAAGAAGATTCGTCATCAACATGGTTTACATTGCGCTCGTGCTCATCGCCTTAACACTCATCGCACTTGTGTTCCCTATGATGAAGTTCACATATGGAGACATTTACTTTGTGTTGTTAATCTACATTGGGATCATATACCCAATCCTTTGTATTATCCTTAGCATTGAAATGCAATATTACTAATAATCTAGTTACCTTTGTTATTATTTGTTATCTTCTTGTGATTTATACGATACATTAGAAGTCATGTATGCATGCTAAAAGAAAATGTAGGATAAAACATATTTCGTGGTATGAAACTGTAAAACCTATGTTTTTATCAAATCTGTTTCTGTTACTACAGATCCACGGATCCCGGATGATATACTAGCCGCATCCCTTTTGTAAAGGAACCGTAGGATCCGTCCTCTTGGAAAAGCAGTTTTATGCAAGATTAAAACTACTATCTTTCTAAAAGTAATAATCCCCTAGAAAGTCAAAACCTTGAGTAAGTTAGAGTGTTAAAAACCATTGTTAATAAAAATCTAGTAAAAACATTAGATAATCATAGGTTCACCACAAACATCTCTGTTTTAACTTATCATTTCTATAGGTTCCACTATGACGCATGAATATGAGTTTGATTTTTCACTCACTAGCATCTACACTCTGAACATCTCTCTTGAACCCAACACACCTGGCAATCATGTCCGTGGGTTCAATAATCTCAAAAACCGTCACTTCCATGAAGGACGTATTGTAGACACCTCTCTACAACTCGAAGAAGGTATCAATACCTCCTTCCGAGCCATAAGACTAGAATGTCTTCTTGAAATCAACGAGAAGATATGTCCAAGGTTCATAATGGAATTCTTCCGTCAAGTTGAACTCGTTTGTAACGAGGATCGCTCTCTATCTCTTTGGTTTTATATCAAAAACAAAAAGTTTACTCTAACCCTTGGGCATTTGCTCACATCCTCCGGATTCCAAATCATGGACAATGTGCCTTCACGAAGATTGGTCTCTTGATTCTCCTTCAACTTTTGTGAAGAAAATAGTCCATATTGTTCACACATACCCTCCCGGAAGATTTAAATCGCATAATATGCAAACCTCGACCATATTACTCGATCCAAACATTATCTTCACAGGACATCCGAGAAGAGTACAAGCCTCTTGCACTCATCCTAAGTGAAAATGTTTGGAGCCTTAGGGAAATCGAAATCCTTCCCACTTGTTGTGCTCACATGTTGTCTTGTTTGCTAACACAACAACCATACAATCTCGCCTACTTCTTCAAAGGCTAATTGTAAATCTTCAAGGCTCAAGAATAAACTCATCCCTTATGGAATGTTCTTGACACGCCTCTATCATAATGTTATGCACTTCCATCCTCAATTTCAAAGTCCGTTTATGCGTGCTTGTGAATAAGATGATGGAACCGCTAAACATATCTCTCATGAATACTTTCTTCATTCTTGATTCCACCAACACTCATCAATCACGTAATGATCCTCCTAGCGAAAACACTCAAGAAACCTAGTAGTATTTCAAAATAGGATCAATTCTCTTGTACTCGGGCTTTATCAATGTAATCCTATTTCTCTCATGAAATAAAATATCTTACATTTAATATCTTAGTGTTAGAACCTCTTTAAACTAACCTTGGAATATAATGAATTTTCAAGATCATTGCATACCTTTAGTAAAGGTTCTGCTGAGCAGATGGACGGATCCTAAAGTTTGTGCTAGACGGATCCCTACACTTAGGGAACTGTGGGATCCGGCAAACAGAAAATGCAATTGCAAGCATTATATTTCAAATCCTTAGAACACCTCACACTAAGCTAAACATAGTGTCTTAAGGAAAATTAAGTCCTTATCAAGATAGGTTGATCTTTCCTACTCACACATAACTCACCTAGATCACACTCTAAAGACGCTTGTAGATCTATCGTTTCATTTTTAATCCATTACTCTTCCGCTCTCAAACTCACACTTCATTTTTCACTTGATCCCTCACATTTAGCCTTAGAAATCTTTCGATTATGGCAAAATTGATCATAAATCATCCTTACCTCAAAATTGATCAAACTCTAGTTTTTCCCATCTCAAAGCTTCTAGGATATTTTCCAAAACACTATCCTAAGTCACAACCTGATCTCTAGGATCATTTAGCTTCAATTGACACTCTCATATTTAGTGTCATCCTTGCTCATCCATTGGTACTCATGAAAGTTCCAAATCCTTCCATAAAAGACAATCATTAGCTACATCACTCATTACCTTCAAATACTTAAGCACCCCTTTATTTAAGACACTTAGGAGGACTGAAACACTCAAGATGATGTAGATCTTAGATCTTAGAAACATCATTTCCACTCTTTCATAGCTGCTGAGAGCCGGATCCCTAGGATTAGCCTAGACGGATCCCTCTGAGGAGGGAACCGTGGGATCCGGATGACAATCTATGTCAATTCTTTCTAAAACAATCCTTTCAACTCATCTTCCTAACTCAAACACTCCATCTCATCTTAAATGAGTTCCTAGATCAGTGCAAACTCTAAAGTTGACTCTTGTGCATGTTAATCATCACATTCCAATGAATCCTAGTGGCTTAAGGCTTAAATTCACTTGCCAAATCTCTTGGTTTATAAACCACTTTGTTAGGACTTCCATAGTCATCACTCTTATCCTAACTTTTAGCACTTTAGAAACCCTTGCAAACCTCTTGAAATCATCTCATCATGAGGAAAACCCCAAGTAGTAACTTATCCACCAAAGAACCACCCATGAAAAAGGCTCGTGTCATACACGAAATCTCTTCAACCGAATCATCTCCGGTCAAGCCAACAAATGATAGGACCTTTACTCAACCAATCAAACCAATTCCTAAAAGGATAGTACCCACAAAACTACCTATGCCAAATACCACCATACCTCCTAGGCCAAACAATATCATCTCCACTAAACCATCACCATTGGTTCCTAGAGCTATCTCTTTTACATCCCCACTATCATCACCACACCTCTACAATTTAGAGGACTTGCCTCCTAGGCCGTCTCATCCGCTTCCGCCGACAACATTTCCTTCATTAGGAGGAATAATGGTACAAAATCAAGGTGTTGAGTCAACACTTGCTCCGACTTCCTTTTCGCCGTTTCCATCATATAATCCCATTTGGATTATGAGAAGTCATCAAAGTTAACCACCCGACCATATGGAAGTTGACACTTCTCTACCACCACCATCATTCTTAGTCGAACCATTCTCAAAAGCGCCTCCACCAATCCCTCCATCGTTTGAAGCTCCACAAGCCGCTTCACTTGATCCTTCACATCAAGCCATTTCATTTCTTCCACCACCACTACCTAGCCATGACAAAGATTGCTATCATTGTCAACATGTTGAAAGTTTGATACATGAAGTACGAGAAGACCAACATTTCATGTTCTATCATCTCCTCGAACGTTTCGACGAGATTAAACCTAAACAAAACTTGAGCTAGAAGATTTTAGTGGTGTCCTAGCATCAAGCGATAGTTGGTTTAGAAAATCCTAGTCATGTATTTTCTTATTTTTTAGAGTCATGTATATCATAAATCTAGTTTTATTAAATGAAATTACATGCTACTTGTTATTTTTCTGAGCATATGATTACTTTGTATTCATATCTCATTTTGTGATAACATTACTTGTTATATCACCTTTCTTGAAATTAATCACCTATACGGATCCTTCAGATTGCCTAGACGGATCCCTACTAGGAGGGAACCGTGGGATCCGTGAGACGTAAAGCTATTTTCTACTAACTTGGACCACATTTGCGAAATTGTGAATTACTTGCTTTCTAACCTTTGTTTTGTAGTTATTCAATTTACACATGAAGACTTTGACATCCTAAAGCTAGGGGAGCTTTATGTCAAAGCAATACATTACAAATTACTCATAATATTAGGTTTACATTTCGTGACATCCCTTGCATAATTGCAATCATCAAGGGGAGCACATGATCACTTAGACGAAATCTTTTGAAAACTTACTTGCAAACAAACTAGATTAGTATCACTTTCTTGGCGCCTTACATAGGGATGGACTCGTCAAGGGGAGTAAAACGAGATCCTTTTCCGTTACTTGCTCTCTATTTCCTTTTATTTTTATTTCTTTCACATGTTTTTCTTAAAAGCGATGTGTTGCTTTCCTTCAAACACGTTTTGTTTCGACAAAAGGGGGAAGAAGTAAAAACTACAAATTCAAACTTTTAATTTTAGCTTTTCCTTAAAATAATTTTATGTTTTGTCATCAACAAAAGGGAGATTGTTAATACAAATAAGTCGTAAAACTTCTATTTATATTTTACGATCTTCAAATGTTTTGTCGATAACAAGCGTAAAATCATTTTAACGAAACAAATAAAATACGTAAATGGTTTGAACTAATAGTTTCTAACATATTCACATTTTCACATAAAACACTAAAACAAGTATAAGTGATTTTATGACTTAGTAATATATATGTACAACAACTAGTGTTTACATATTTGGGTATAATATACACATAACTAGTATGTAGTATATTGGGTAATATAAATGGGTAGAAACTTAAGTATCACAACCCATTGGGCAAATACATTGAATGTAGTTGGGTACAACCCAAAGCCCATAACCCATGGAGCTTGACCCATAACCCATTGCATGACATCATGCTTATATCATACATGGATAATATCCATAACCCATGGATCAACCCATACCCAAGTGACCAAGTGCATTGCACTCAAAGATACATTGTATCTAGCTAAAGATCCATGGTTCAACCCATGACCCATGACCCATAACCAAAATACCTGTTAGGAATTGAAAATTCTATTGTGAAGCATCGGTCACCCCAAGCATAATCTAGCTTAAGTTAGCTCGTAGACATATCGTTTATTATGTTAGTTGTTAGTCAGTTATTAGCTTAGTTTAGTCTAGTGCAACACCGTGGAAGAAGGACGGGTCTTTACCCATTGTATGCCTGATCCACAGCCCGTAGGAGGGCGTTATAGTTTGTATAAATAGCCCTCTCCCCACAAGGGAGAGGGTTGGATGTTCACTTAGAATCTAACCTTCCATGAGTTTTCTCTTACTAGAACATCTCCCTTTCTCTCTCTAAAACTTACATACGCCTCTCTTGGTTGTGCTTTAATGTGATTATGAAATCCTATATCTTACAATTGGTATCAGAGCCATAGTTTGATCACTCATCTTTCATGCTCTTTGTTTTGGTGGATTTCATAAGGTTTTTGGGGTATTAAGTGTTTAGGAGAGTTTGAATCATTTGGACAAATTCTAGTGTTAAAGTTTGAATTTTGCTTGTACTTTTGTGTTTAGGATCATCATGTGTTTATGTTTTGAATTGGAAGGCTTAAATCATTGTGGTTTGGTCGCTTTTGAGTGATATAGTAGGTATTTGTGAAAAATGTACTAAGCGAGTTGAGTCTCGTAGTTGAGTTTCTTGTATGCGAGTTGCTCCTTCATTAGAAGCGAGTTGATATATACGACTTGGCTATTTAGCGAGTTGACCTTTTATGCGACTTGGGTTCTAAGCGAGTTGTTTCTTTAAGCGACTTGAGCTCTAAAGCAACTTGGTGATTAAGCGAGTTGTGTCTATTTGCGACTTGAGCTTTAAAGCGACTTGGTTCATTAAGCGAGTTGATTGTATTGCAAGTTGATACTAAAGCGAGTTGGCTATTTAGCGACTTGTCTATTGAGACATTTTTCTTCCTTTTACTATGCTTTACGGTTGTTCTTTTGATTTTGTAAAATCCCGTGAAAGAATCTATTTCCCGGTTTAATCAAAGAATTATAAAATCCCCGTAAAGTCCAACATTCATGGCTCACTCCACTGATTCAGTAATCGCTAAAGTGCTCAAACTATATGACTCAGTGGACTACAGACAAAGTATGTACTATTCAGAATGCTTGACCTTAACAGATTCAACAAATGATGATCTAAACCCGTCATACTTTGAATCCAATCCAAATGAACCTCAGAAGAAATTACATATTGAATGCAGTATTGAACCTTATTTACTGCTTCATTCTCATATATCACAAGTTTTATCCACATCCATGGATCGAACATGCAATGCCCTTTTCCGTCAGGATTTACCTTCACTAAAGAAAACATTGTTAAAATACCTTGAACAATTGAAGAACCAGCTCATCAACGGAAAATAATAAAAATGATTCCATGGTTGTACTTGGATGATTCACAAACAATTTGACCATTCATCAATGGGAATATTCATGAGACTTGATCAACATGCGTTGAATTTCTTTCAAGAAACATACAGGAATGGAAATTCATGAGTTCATCAATACATATATCCAACTTATGGATAATGTGGAAAAGTACATTAAGGAAGTCGCTAAAGAGGATGATAATATGAATGAGTGTCGGTGCAATTAAGTGAAAGTTGTGATAAGTTGGGTAATGTTTCGGTTGAAAGGTCGGGTGTTCTTGATTGCGAGAATATCGAAACAACAATTAATGATGTAACCGACTCTTGATTACTCTTAACACACAAGAAGTGGATGTTGTGATCGAAAGGTGAATGAATGTCGGTACAATTAATAAATTGTAGTGTTGAGACGAGAAGGCATCGGTTGATGGATCGATTGACACCTTGAATCTGAGGCTCGAGATACATATAAGCTTGAAACAACCATGAGTTCGATGACTCTTGTTACTCATGATGTGGATGCAAATATCAGACCTACAAATGAACATGTGTCATGTGATGAGGTACCCTTATCTATTCAACATAGTGCATCTGCTAATGTACCTAAACATTCTGATCTTAATGCTGAACATGAGTCTGATAAAATTGATATGGTTGAGACTGAGTCTGTATGTTTTAAAACTAATGATATGGTTTCAAAAAGGGCATTTGATGAACTTTCTTGCAAATATTCAATTATTGAAAAACACTGCATTTCCTTGGAAATTGCACTACAGCAAAAGGAAGAAAATTCTCTTGTTTCAAATGCATGCACAAATCCAGAATTCTATGAATTTTTTGAAATTAATCAATTAAAAACACAGATTCTAGACAAAGACTCAACCATTTGTAACCTGAAAAAACAAATATCAGACATTCACATGAACATGAATACGGATATTAAATATGAAGCTTGTGATGCAATTAAGTCTAGGAATGAGGAACTAGCCCTATGTGTTGCTAAGTTGCTAAGAGAAAATGAATCCTTGAAGAAGAATTATTTGGAGTGTAGGACCAAACAGATAGATAAAATCAAGTCCATGACATCTGACATAGATGCCCTCAAAAACCAAATTCAGGATAAGAGTTTCACTATAGTTGCGTTAAAAAATGAGCTTAGGAAAAATACGGGAAATAGAGTGAATACTAAGTTCGCAAAACCATCAACATTGGAGAAATCAACTGTTCATAATGCCACTAAATGCTCTGTAACTAGGCAGCCCAATTCATTTAAGACAGAAAGATTTAAAGCATCGAAATCTAAGCCTGCCCCCAAGTTGAAAATAATATAGTTTTGTCGAAACAAGTCACTTCGCTAATTCATTCCAACTTGAGGAATGCAATTCCAATGAAGGCTCGAAATCTAAGATCGAGAATTTAAGGAGTCAAATGATGAGACCAATCCACTAAGAAGCAAATTAAATGCGAAAGGACCAATGGTCAGAACAGGAATCTAGCCTCATCTAACGTTGTTAGCAGTTGTTTTAAGTGGATTCCTACTGGTAGACTCTTTAAGTTTACGGGTACCAAACGGACTTACTCACCTAGAAGTTGTCTTAGGTGGATCCCCACGGGAAAAACCTTCAAGAATGTTGAACTTAAAGAGATGTCCATTAATGATACTCCTAGACCTGACTGTACTACATCAAAAATTGAGAATATACCTGTCACTAACCCATCTATTTGCAATACTACATGTGCTATTAGTGCAAAGTGTCCTCAATCTGTTTCAGGTATAATGCTCAATTCATTCATGAACATCATGACATGGTTTCCATCGGAACTGAAGAATGCTCACTCTGGAATGGTAGCATGTCAGAATTGATATACCTCGTACTCTGACTCCTGATCCCCTCTTTTTCAGGACTCGTACTTATTAAGTCTTGTAAAAAAATTAAAAAAAATTATATATTCAAATATATATATATATATATATATATATATATATATATATATATATATATATATATATATATATATATATATATATATATTCAAATTTTATATTTTCTATTATTTCACTCATTTTACTCTAGTTTACATCATCGATAACATCTACGGTCCTAGAAATGTCATTCAACTATGACACGGGATTTTAGATGAAGTTCGAACGAGCCGTTATAACCTTTTATTTTATTTGTTTTACAATCTCATACTTTAGTCGTAGTAATCTCATAATACTATGTCAATCAATGATTACTCACTAACTCGTATCATTGATTGAGGGGGAGAATTGTGCACCTTTAGTTGATTCAGTACATTGCTTGATTAATCATCTACATTCTTATTTGTGTGCTTTGGCTGTTGCATGCTATGTGATGTTAATTTATGATTCTTGGTATGATAAAAGGTGGTTTGCTATGTGATGATATTTTAGTCCAGTCTTTATATTATGCGAGTTGCTCTTTTATCTGTATGCGTGTTGCTATGCTATGCGAGTTGCTATGTTATATAATGCGAGGTACTATATTTTATCGGTATGCAAGTTGCTACGCTTTGTATAGGGACTAAAAGTGTCAACCCACTATATCTATGTACCTGGTATGCGAGTTGCTTTGCTAAGTAGAGGGACTAAAAGTGTCAACTCTCTATAATTGTTTTCCTAAGTATGCGGGTTGAGTGTCATGGTCAAAACATTATTTTTCTCGGTCAAAACTCGCATCTCGCAAAAACCACTCTCTCTCTCAACTCTCTTTTAAGCGAGTTATCAATTGGTGATTGTGTGGTAGGTCATTATTGCTATCTGATCATGTTCATCTTAACGCTTTGAAATGATTTGTACTTAAACCATTTTTATCTTAAACCCCCTGCAGATCTTGTCCCCTCGTTCTCATCTCGATCAATTATTTGGACGCTAGGTTTGTAAGTTTTTGATGAATTGTTGTTGAAAGTAGTCTTAGATGCATTCGTTTAAAGTTATGACATATTTTGTTAATGTCTGCTCGATCCTTTTGATTATGCGTGTTGTGGGTAACTAATGGTTAGGGTTAAAAATTACTATTGGATTTGAGTGGGTTGATTGGCATTGTCTTTAACATGTTTGTGATCTTGTTTGAAGATATATATTCATGTGTTCGAGTATTTAATTGGGTTGCTCATGGAGAATTCTTGTTAGCGAGTTGGCTAGAATTTCTTAGATGCGTGTTGACCTGATGGTTCATTGAAGGTGTGCTTAAAGGCGATTTGTTATTGATTATTATTGAAAGTGAGTTGCTATATGCAAGTTACCTTTATCATGTATCGTGTTGCTGTCGCCTATACGATATGTCCAGTTCAACGTATCCTATGCGAGTTGACTATCGTGTTATCTTTCATCATATGCGAGTTGCCATATGCGACTTGCTTCATGTCTATAATGTATGCGAGTTAGCACATTGTTTGACCAAAGCGAGTTGATGCATGCGAGTTGCCATATGCGACTTGCTTCATACATTGTAATGTATGCGAGTTGTCTATGGTATTGTAATGTATGCGAGTTACTATATAACCTAAGCGAGTTGTTGGATGCGAGTTGCCATATGCTACGTATCTCATATGTCTTGTAGTATGCATGTTGATTACCAACTATTACTTATGCGTGGTGCGCTATGCGAGTTGCTCAAATTGTTGGTCCAAAGAAAGTTGCAGTGTGTGATTTAACATATATCTTTGTCAATATTGCTTATGGTATTATCTATTTTGATGTCTTCTCCCAAATGTTATCCTACACCCATAAGTTTCTTCATAATGATCACATTTTTCTGAGTGTTGCATCCTATGTCTCCATATATGTCATATCCTTCTTTCTGAAACTCTAAATGTTGGGTTATAAATTGGTCATAATATGTATCAGTGACTTAACCTAACAATTTTCTGGATATGGTTTGTGTTGTATGTGTAACTTCGGATCTCAATGGTGACATCACATCCTCGATGTTCCTCGCCTCTGCACCAACCGTCACACCGGTGATGAAGAATTACTTCCTCGTCTGGAATGGGTGTCAATTGCTAAGAGCAGCGCTTCTTAGAGGCGTAGATGAGGGCAACATAATCCCACTTACCGTATGGATGTCGACATCTTGAAGGATACCAACTTCTTTAATGCCCAACCAAGCGTTGCACTATCCCATCCATCTATCTTGACAATTACGGAAAATAGTTACTTGGGATAAGATTTACGTCATACTCGTGTAAGCTCGAAGACAAATGGTATGACATCTCGGTTGACACACTCGGGGATGCTCTTGAGATCACACCAAGAAACCCTTCCAACAAATTCATCACTCCACCCTCCATTCATGATATTTTAAACTTTGTCGACGAATTGGGATACCCGGAAAGAATAAACAAGATTTCATCACTCATCAATGCAGAAGTATATCAACCATGGAGATCAATCGTCACAATCCTCAACCTATGCCTAACGGTAAAACATCGAGACGAGATAGAGTTCGAGCTCCCATTATGAAGATCTTGTGGGGAATAGTCAAAGGGAAAAATATTGACTTATTGAACTTATCGGGAAGAATTCATCTTGTCCTTGGACACATTTATCTCGATAGAATTAACTACGAGAATAAAGTCAAAGGAAGAAAAGTCTTGGTAAAGAGTGATTCCCAGACATCGATTCTCAAAGCTCATTATCCATCATCTGCTACAAACTCATCGAGGATATTAGTTTTCACATACACATCAAACCATAACACAAAGTGGCGTATGAATGGAATTCTAGAGAGAAAGTTAGAGGTTTAGGGAACTTAGTGAGAGAAAGTGAAAGATATTATTATGAGCTCCAACTCTCTACCTTGGGAGGTAGAGTATTTATAGTCTTACATAAGCGCCACACATCGGGTGTGGATCGGGCATACGGTGGGTAAAGACCCGTCCAGTCCTCCACGGTGTTACTTAACTAAATACTACTTAACTTAAAATAACTACGACTACGAGCTTTCTAACGATTACATATACTTGAGGTGACCGACTCTTTAATACACGGAATTTCTAATTCTAACAATCTCCCCAAGGAGGTCACCTCAATCATGTACTAAAATTACATTGAATACAAATAGATATTACATTAACAATTGTTCTTGCATTCTTGATGTAGTACTTTGCTCTAAGCTCGTAGTCATTGATTCTTCACATTGCATGTTTGGTTACTCCAAGTGGAGGTCTTTTCTTGATCCACGTGATAATAAATTTGAGCCGACTTTTGAGATCATCGACTATCAAAATCTACGAGACATCCATTGTGGTGTTGGTATTATGTGATGTTGTGACTTTAGGACCGACATGCTCACATTACGGATCATGATATCTTCTCATCGAGTAGCGGAAGCTTTAGTTGATTCATGATATTGGCGGCGTAGCGAAGCATGGAGTGAAAATATCGAGTCATTGATGCACTAATCATGATTTCTTTTGAGATGAATGTGTTAAGTGAGCATGCGGCTATGGATTGACCGCTTCATTACGATCATTGCAAGCGTCGGGTGTACACGCATACAACGATTAGCAATAAATCGCACGAAAGTGTCTTTGATCACTTCGTTGAATTGAGGTACGACCCGCGGTTCCCGTTGATCGATTACATGTCTTGCTGTGATCGGTATAATTCGAAGAATTTCCTTGACGGGGTTTCGCGGTTGCTCTATTGTTCTCAAACGGAACATCTCAAAGAAGACAACACGGAGTGAGTGAACCGGTAATTTAAGTCCAGCGATTGATGAAAAGAGATTTGAAAAACAATCGTGTATTGCTCAATAGAAATTGTTTTGCAATACAACGAAGGTTTTATTGAAAATCAATTATCAATCATAAAAACACCTTTTGGTTTGAAAAATGAGTACACGGTCGATGTGCTAAAGAAAAGAGTTATTAAGCACAAAGACCGGTTTTCAAAGGTATCCGTCAATCCATAACTGAACCGAGATTGATTCAAAGATTGAATCGCCCCATTGTTTACATTCGGTTGTCACATGGTTGATCTATATAATAGATCTCACATGCCACCTACCGAGGAGCTTGTTTGATGTTGGCTCGAAGGCTTTCCATCTTCATTGTGAATATGTAAACACATCACTCGGATGTTACGGCAATACCACAAGGATAATCGTGGGACTCAAGATATAATCTCTCTTTCCACATTGTGTGAAGCAGAGAGTCTTCATTGAAAGTGTCCTAATGAGATTTATTGATGATCTCGTGGCTCTAGACTCAATTTTGTGCATATTTGGATCTGTGCGGAGACTAGGAGAGGTCTCCTTCTTCAATATCAACAATCTCTAAGAGAAAGTCGATAGATAATGTCGGTTCCCGTGAGAATGAAACAAGTCCTTTTAAGAGGAACTTGAGTGGTTTGGAAAGTTGAAGTGCGGTGCGTCCTTTGGGTCCATGACGTCTTGTCTTCAATACCGATGTTACCATCGATAGCATATGAATTGAACCGGTTTACGCCTAAGGTTGAATAAATGGAGGCTATTTGTTTTCACCCTTTTCTCATTCAATTCTTTTAATTCTTCAACCCCCCGGTGCTTACGAGACTTCATAGCAAGAACCTTGTTGGGTTTGTTCGATACTTGCTCTATCTCGATCCGCACTCTTCCCATATCTCACTTTTCTCCTTTTATCATCATACCTAAGGACTTCTACACTAACTAGTGGATTGTCCTGGGTAGATCCCTCCGATTCTGGCGGATCATGGGAACCAATACCTAACCTTATCATCCTTATATCACCGTACATAAAGTAAAGTTGGTCGGTCTATTTGGTATTGTTCATACGCCATTGGAACCAATTGAAAACCATTTGAAAATCAATCCGGATACTTGTGATATATTATCAAAACATTTTGTACTGAATTGTTTTGATATTTTTAGAATAAGTGCTCCCCTCAACATGTGCATCAAATGTTTGAAATCGTTTTGCACACGGAGGCAAGAGGAAGAATTTACTTCTTTGATTACCATTTTCTAAAGATATCAACATCACTTCCTTGATCAAATCAAGTAGATAAAGCATTTCGGGAAGGATGAGGTTTCCATAAATTTGCTCCCCTCAATATGTGCCTCGAGGTTTGAAAAGAGTTTTGCACATACTAGAGGAACACTGCACGATGAGATAAATGATCACGTTTCAAATCATAGGTTTAAGATAGATGCTCCCCTCAACATGTGCATGGAAAATTTGAAATCGTTTGTCACATGTGGGAAGGATAGCATGTACATCCTTATAAAACCATTTACCGAATTATCGGTTTAAATCCAATTTAAATCACACATTCTCCCCGATCACAATTATCAAATCATTTGAGATTTGTGATCTCTTATAGATTAAATTGATTTTGAAAGCTTTTAAGGAGAATTGTGACTTGATTATGAAAGCGTTTTAGCGATAAGGATCGGATTTTAAGACTTTAAACTCCATTGATAAAACATGCATGTACATCTTTTGAAAACAATTTAATGCCAAATAACTTTTAATTTAATTGAAATCATTCTCCCCTCAATCAATGACATAGGTTGTTGATTGAGAGATGAGATTTTGACAAATAAGTCGATGATTATCAAAAATAGAGACCGAGTTATTTTTCAAAGCATTTAGTTTTCAATGAGATAAATGTTTATAGAATCGAGCATGGAATTTTGAAAACATGATAAAACATGGCTCTGTTCTTTCTTTGAAAAGCGGGTTCTTGCTGAAATGACAATAAACCATTGTTTCTCTTTCTCCCAAAATATTTTTTTTTTTTTTTTTTTTTTTTTTTTTTTAAAATTGAACAACATCTAAAGTCCGTGTCATTCTTTGAATGACAACATCAAACCGTAGATATTATCGAATCGAGAAAAACATGACAAAATGACAATATTTTTGAAGATTTTTGAATTTTTCAAATTTTATGGATTTTGAAAGTTTTATATTTTTCTATTTGATTTTGAAGGTTTTATAATTTTGTATTTTGTTTTTGAATAGATATATACAAGAGATAGATGAAGATAGACCTTTACTCCTCGTCTTCCTCACGAAGGCGTTTGAGTGTTCGGTTGAAGGCTTTTCAAGCCAAGGCGTGGAAGAATAAACTCAAAGCGTTCTCTTGGAAGAGCTTTGGTGAAGATGTACGCTAGCGATATTCGGACCTCACAAAATAGAGTTCCACCACACCTTTTCCACTTGTTCACGATGAAATGATGTCGAATGTCGATATGCTTTGCTCTTGAGTGTTGAACATTGTTGCATGAGAGAGCAATAGCACTTTATTATCACGATGCGGAGGATTTTGTTGAATTCAAAGCCATAGTCGGATAATTGAGATCTCATCCATAAGATTTGAGCACAACAGGATGACATGGCTATGTATTCGACCTCTGTAGAGAAATAGAAGTACTCATTTGCTTCTTTGAAGACCGACTCACAAGCTTATCACCCAAAAGCGAGCACCTCGGATGTACTTGACGAGTATCTTGACACCTGCATGATCGGCATCTGCATAACATTAGTGACATCCGGTGTCCTTGGTGCAAAGACCCATATTGATGGTTCCTTGGAGATACCGAAAGACCCGTTTAAGCGCTTCAAGGTGCTTTTTAGTAGGCTTAGCACGGTATCTAGCACACATGCAAGCAATGAACAAGATGTACGGTCTACTAGCGTTGAGGTACATCGGGGATCAATCATACTACGATATTTCGTTTGGTCAATCATGATCCACAGTGGTCCTCATCTAGTTTGGTTCGATCAATCATGGGGGTGTCAGCGGGGTCACTTGAATCAAATCCAAATTTCTTTAAGATCTCTGTTGCATATTTAGATTGATTTATGAAAATGCCTCGGGACTTTGTGAAATTTGTAATCCCAAGAAAAATGACATTTGTCCCATCATTGACATTTGAAATTTTGAACTCATTTCATTTGAAAAGCGATCACATTCCATTGGGTGCATCGAGGCAAAATAATATCATCAACATAAATTTGAACATGAATTAAATGTTTGCACGACTTCACGGTGAACAATGTAGGATCAAGCTGCTCCTTTGCTAAATCCGGTAGATAGAAGAAACTTTGTGATGTATCATACCATGCCCTTGGAGCTTGCTTTAAACCGTAAAGAGCCTTCTTCAAGCGATAAGCGTGAGTAGGATGCTCTTGATTCACAAATCCTTGAGGTTGGTGGCGTGAGCGACTTCTTTAAGATCTCCGTTCGAAATGCCGTCTTCACATCCATCGATAGACTACCATGTTCTTACTAGCGACATTAGCGAAAGATTACGATTGCCTCGATTCGAGCAAGCTGGAGCAAAAGATTCTTCAAAGTCAATACCCTCCTCTTGGCGGTATCCTTTAGCAACTAATCGAGCCTTGTTCTTCAACACATCACCATGCTCATCAAGTTTCACTTTGAAGATCCATTTAAGAGCAATAATCATAGCACGATCTGGGGCGGTACTAACTCCCATACATCAAGTCGATCAAACTCATGAATTTCATCTTGCATGGCATTGAACCGACTATCTTCATTCATGGCGGTTTAACATCTTTTGGTTCGATCTTAGATAGTGCGGAGTTGAAGAAGCACCATAAGGCATCGGTTGCAAGTTGTTTCCGTGTTGATACGGGGACGAGAGGATTTCCAATGATGTTGTCTAGTGGATGATCGTGAGTCCATTTTCTAAGGTGTTCATGTGGCGGTTGTTGAGGGCCGAGGTAGCGAGTCGATGTCTCTGAAGAAGATGGTTACGATGATGATTCGAGGAGCAAATATGTTTTCAAATGGAGCATCTTTGGGGTAGCAAAGGGATTAACTTCATCATTGATGCGAAGCAGTTCCATGATGTACATTTGAAGAATGATGATTTGTTGATGAGGCGGAAGGATCGCGATGGCGCTTCTTGACTTAAAGATATTGAGGCGAGGATTGACTTCATTCACGGGAATATGAGCGACCTCTGTTGTAGGGATCAACACCTCATTAGTACTTGGATCATAAAGTTCATCAAACATAGGATCAAACAATTTCTTTAAATCATCTTGGATGGAGGTACATATGGAGTTTCTTGAGAGGAGTTTGGAACAAGGGATGAACCAATGGGATTTGTTTTGAAGTGCGGGTCTGAGCTGGGTGTCCAGGAGCCATTTGACGGTCGACTCATCAAGCGTAGCGTGAATTGTTTCCATGATATTTCGGGTTCTTTTGTTGTAGATTCGGTATCCCTTTTGTTTGGTGCATATCCTACAAATACTCCAATGTCGACTTTAGCCCTAAGTTTGCCTAAGTCTTGACCTCATTAGTTGGATAACACAATGCACCAAACACACGAAGGAAAGAGATTAGGTTTTTGTTGTGGACAAGTTCATATGGAGTTTTCCATGAGCGGTGTGAATCGAGGGAGCGATTTTGTGTGTAGCATGCGGTGGCAATTGCTTGACCCGGAGAAACATTGGAACCTTTGAGTAAATCGGCATTGTTCTAGCGGCTTCAACAAGAGTTCGATTTCGTCTTTCAACTACACCGTTACATTGAGGAGTTCGTGGAACACTTCTTTGATGGTGATTCCAACGCTTTCATAGAATTCACTAAGTTGTTTGTTGACAAACTCGGTTCCATTATGCATTACGATAATTACGGCGGTTTTGTTAAGTCGAACTGCATTTGTTTGATGAGTTTGATGATGATATCGGGAGTTTCATCCTTTGTCCTTAAGAACTTGACCCGGTGAATCTAGGTAATCATCAACCACAACTAACACATATTTCTTCCCAAAGATATTACGCACCCTCATTGGTCACATAAATCCATATGAATCATATGAAGAACTTACGTGACGAGTTAGTAGGTTTGGGTTTATGGGCATACTTCTTGCTTTTCCCAATTGACATCTTGAACAAAGATGATCCTTTTCGTACTTGAGTCTAGGTAAACCTACAACTAAGTCCTTTACGGTGAGATCATTGATGGTGCGAAGTTCGGTGATTGAGGCAGCGATGCCATAACCATGACTTTGTTTTAGAAGCCTTTGACGACAAGCAAATTGGAGAAGACTTCATCATATCTTCGATGGAGATGGTGTATAGATTTGAACCACGTGAACCTCTTAAAGTTCCTTACCATCAAGTTCTCTAACGAAGCGGTATGTTTTACGAAGGCTACTTCTAGATCCGAATCGCGAATTGACCAACAGAGAACAAGTTGTGACCAAGACCTTCTACATAGTAAACTACGGAGATAACACTTTTGCCAACAACATAGTCTCCATAACCCATAATAGCACCAAAATGATCATTCCGAATCTAACGGTCCGATGAATTTGCTCACGAAGTTCATGAGCCGTGACCGTCGCATGATCATATGCTTGGAGCGACTGAGTCCGGTACCACGAGCGATTTGAGCGATCTGCGGTTGAACACGAGACAAGAATGGATAAGCGGATAATTGGGATCCCCATGCAAGAATGGGTTCCATTTGGTTAGTAACAATGGTTGGAACACCCGCATCGAAATAGAAGCATTCATATCGGAAAATGAGGCAATGGAATCATTGTGAATAGATGCGATACTAGTGTCGTATTAGCCACATTCACGGTGTGCTCACTTCTTAAGGAATAGTTCTACCGGTAGGCATCCATTTTCTAGTGGGCATTATCGATTAGTCTTATGACCAGCGGTATCCAATAATAGCCTATTTTCTTGAATGTTCTTCTGTGGGTTTCCTTTGTTTTCTAACTTTCTTTCGTTTTGCCTTTTAGCCTTCTTAGCATGAATTTTAGCATTAACAATATTAGCTGGACAATTAACATCATTAGGCGAGAACATTAACACCACATTCATGATTAGAAGCGAATTCAAGCGGACATCAATACAAGGTTTGCAAATAGTATCGAATTGAATTAATTACGATGCGCCTATGGCTAATACTAGAATCAACACGATTCGTTTTATTCGGTTCAAACTTAAAGTTCCTAGATTGTTCTTCTACTCTTTTCGGTGCACATTCTTAGCTTGCGAGGTCCTATCATTCCTTGTATTGTCTTGAGACTTTGACTGCTCCCTTTAATGTCATGATTACTCTGTAGAGGAATGGGAACATTAGTTGGTTTTACTACTCTTTGCATCACTGTTTAGATGTCTTTGGGATCTGAACTACATGCAGGCACACTAAGGTTCACTTTCTTAAAACTAAATCTTGAGATTTGTACTCCTAGAAGCACACTTGAGTTCTCTTTCTTAGCATTGTGGATCTGGAATCGAACTACTTAAAGGCACACTCGGTTCACATTCAAAACATTGGGAATCGAATGAATATCATACTTGGCATTAGGCATCGAGCATGGAATCAAAGGATTAACTCTCTCACCTAATGACTTTGGGCATATTGTGATCAAGCATTCTAAGATTTCTTGAGATCGTTTGGCATATAAGCATGCATGTCCAATTGCATTATCATGAGGTTTCTCTAACTTATCCTCTTCAACAATCTCACATGAGACATTCTAGGCAATCCTTAAGGGATGAGAAGTATGTTTGAGCAACAAGTTTGTTGTTCACGAGATGAGGAGGACATATTTCTGAGACAAAGCATATTTATTACAAGAGTGAACCTTTGATACACCATTCTCCCCATTGGTCATAGGCATTTTCCTTTTACGACTCTTGATTCTCAATTTCCTTTTGCAATGAAGCTATTTGTTCGTTATTTTTATTCTGAGTGACCTTTATTGATTCAAATAACTCATTGAAATGACGTTTAACCTTTTCATTTTCTTCTAGAAAACTTTCATTTTCTTTTGTAATGCATTTACTAGGTTTTGAAGATGAAAGCGTTTGAGAATTCGAGAGTCTAAAGGAGGAGGCATTTGGGAGCTGTCATATTGTTCGTTTGACCCTTTAATTGAGAGATTTGGGCTTTCAACTTTACGATCGTGTTGCAATGAGCTTGAATCATTCATCACGTTTGTTAATTTGAAAAGCGCATCAAACTCGGAGCATCGAGGATGTCTTGATATTTGAAGTTTTGACATTTTCTTTAAGATGTTGATATTTTAGTTGTAAATTAAAATGCTCAACTTCTAGTTTAGAAAAATGTTTAACCAAATTGTCGTGATCATCGGTTCAATTTTCTCGTTTAGTTTAGAATTAGTTTTTCAAGCTCAATGACACGATCATGGGAGACTTTCGAGGCAATGAGATAGTTCATGAAATTGGGAAGCATTAATAGAGCAATTTGAGCGTTGAAAAACATATCTTGAGCAACACATTCGGTAATAAGAGTCTCATTTAATGTATGCAAGTTCTTCCTCTCAATCTCATTATATTTTAGTGCTGCGCTCATAGTCACTAACTTCAACTATCATTGCATCAAATTCCTTTTCCATTCCCTTAATATCGGTTTCTATCCCTTTTAAGACTCTCAAAGTGATCTTTTAGAAGTTTAAAGAAAGGCATGACCTCGGTTAAATAACATTCTTTCATTTGCTCAAAACCCTTTCTCCTTGATTATACCGATGGGTGTGATCCTTTTCTTGCAAGTTTTCTCAAAATCAACAAATAGTTGAAATATAACATATTGGCTAATTAAGGTCTTGCTTTTAGTGGCAATTGTTCTCGGAACAAGATGCATTGGTGTATTAGGAGGATACACAGTCGCTCTAGGCATTTTCAAAGGGAGGTTTGTTTCAACAATATTTTCGACTTTACGCTTATCTAAATCCATTTTCGAGAAGACTTGTTGGGAGTCAACAATGTCGAGGCTTAAACTTGTTCAAGGAAATCCAGTTTTCCTTCTTGTAGTCATGGGGAGTGATAATTACTTTTTCTCTTTGCATTTAGGATCATTTAGTTTCTTATTCATCTTCTCCTAGTGATTTCATCTAATTTCTTATCATCCTCGGTGCACTCAGCGCAACTAGGTTTTGTCTAGGTTTAAGAATCTCATTGCCATCATAGATCACACTTTGAAATTGCTTTTGCTATCTTTCCGTACTCGGGGTTGGGTTTATCTATAATGGGAACACTATGCTTATCGCTTAGAACTCTATGCTTAGTGATCATGTGAGCGATCTGAATGGTGTTTCCTTGTATGTACAACTTGTTTTCAAGTTTGTTTTCAAAGTTTTGATTAGAAAAGTCTCTCAAGAGTTTTGATTCCTTTGCATTAAATTCTTGCTTAAGCATTTTCACATTTTCTTGAAGTTCTTGTTTTGCTTATTTGTTTTAGAAAGCTTTTCTTGCAAGGAATTTAATTCTTGTTTCAATACTTCTTCTCTAAAATTACTTTTCTAATGATTATGCGCACTTGGTCATCCATTTCACGCTCACGAGTGGTCAACTCAAATTTTGCACGTTGTTCATAAATAGCAACACGTTCTTTATAGGCATTTAGTTCGAAATTACGAGAATCATCGAGGGCACATGCGGTGTATTCATCAAAAACATAGTCATTGTTGTTGCGGAAGATGCATCACTTGGTACAACTTCACTTTCACTTTGTTTCACATATTGATCATATGGGACAATATCGATATTACCCATATTTTCAACATTTGATTCAATAGTTTCGATTGATTGTACTTTGTCATGCATCATTGCACATCGACATCATCGTATAGTTTTAATACCTACGAGATGAGTTTGTCTTTGGATGGGCCGACTTGTGGTGAAGAAGAGACCTTGGGAGAAACCATTGGAGAAATGCTAGCCATAAAAATTGTGTGTGCGATGGGTCCATCATCCACATCAGTCGTATGCATCACAATCGGCGACTTGAAAGGCATTCGATGATTGTGACCTATCTCGAATAAGGTTGCTCATCCACATCGCATCATAGGTCTTGGCATTGCCTCGGCTAGAAACAACAATTCCTCTTCATCAAAGCGGCACCATTATCACGAGCTTGTACAAGCGACATCTTATCTCGAAATAATCGGCGTACATGGGCGCTTTGGAGATGTGCGGTTCCTTGCAATGTGTCCTCACCACCACGGTTATAACATTTGATCGGCTTAGCTTGACCTTGATTACCATTCCTTCCTCGATTACGATTACCAACATAACCTCTACCACTCCACCTCTTCCTTGATCAAGCGCCTTTCTTTGGCCGGCGCCCATAATTTTCCCATCTCGATCAAAGCATGGTTGTGAAGATTGGGCGGTTCGGATCTCATTGCGGTGTGAAGTTTGTTGGTGTGAGGTGAAAGTGTCTGTTCTCTTTAACCATGAGTGTCGGTTGATTGATGAAATGTTCCATGACGACATTTGCATCGGGTTGCTTGAACCTTGGATCGAAATGGGTTTGTGATTATCATCTTCCGTGGGTACAACTTGAGGAGCATTGGTGGTAATCCCATCATTTGTGAAAAAGCGGTTGAATCATTTGTAGAGCTTGTTTCTCACGACCTTTGGGCGATCAAGAATCCTCTTTTCAAACATGGCATGTCTCTCATTACGAAGGAGGAAGGCATAGAGTTGCTCATAGTTTGTATTCTTCAATCCTTTAGTGAGCTTCACGGAGGTGACAAACTTGTGCCATTCGGGATTCATGTTGTTTACAAATTTAGAGTTTAGGTGAATGTTAGGCATAGTCATTCGATGTTCCTCATATCATTCACCAACTTATGAAATCTCACATAGTACTCATAGACACTCTCATCTGGTTTCATCTTGAAGTGTTCAAATTCGTCATAGAGTTGTGATTCTCTGTCTTCCATAGTTAATTGAACACGAGAGAAGCATCTTGACATTATCCCATCTGCCTTTGCTTGGTGTTGTGATTGATCGACTTGTAGATGTCTTTAGGAAGACCTTGAAGAACAATGTTAGAAGCCACGATATCGCATCGAATCTCTTTTCTCCTTATCATCAAGCTCATCATACATTTTAGGTGCATCCATTCCGTAAATAGGAGTTCCATCTTCATTAGTATCAAGTATATCTCTAGTCGTCTCAACTCGTCGGTCCTTCATCAATGGATTTGAGAATGTTGACACCATTTTCCTTACCAAGGCGGTACAATCGATTCGTTGAGCCCAAGAATCGTAGTCGATTCTGTCAAGCATGGGTGGGCAGTGTCTCGAACCGGTTGCTTGAACATCCTCGACAGCGATGGAGATGATAGTAGGAGCGTTGGTAGACATGTTAACAGTTATACGGGATTTTATAACTCTATGATTAAACCGGAAATAGATTCTTTCACGGGTTTTACTAAATCAGAGAAAACCGTAAACAATCACCCAGTCGCTAGAAGATAATGCACCAAGTCGCTAACACCTAATTAGCTACACCCCAGTCGCTAAAGTCCCAGTCGCTAGACAAATGCAAGTCGCTAAGTAGTAACTCGCTAAGCCTCAGTCGCTAGCAAAATTTTGGCGACAATTAAGCTGACAAGTCGCTAAAGATTCAAGTCGCTAAAGAGCAACTCGCTCTGGACCAAGTCGCTACCACCAAGTCGCTACCCGTGGTGGAGGTCCACTACTTGTCTTTGATGTCGCTAGGTCTAAGTCGCTAGCTCCAAAGCGTAACTCGCTACAAAATTGTGAAGCAAGTCGCTACGAAGAAAGAGATCCGTAGGTCAAGTCGCTAGCAAGAAAAACCACATAAACATCACTTTTCAATCCAAAACAACCCAACCAAGATGATTCAAGCTTACCAAATGAAAACCTAAACACTTGTGATGATTCTAAACATAAAAGTACTAACAAAATCCAAGCTTTAACACAAGAAATCAACCAAATGATGCACAAACCACTAAACTTTTCAAACTCAAAACCACCTAAAACCACTAAAATCCAAAGATGTGCAAGATATGATCTAACCATGGCTCTTGATACCAATTGTAGGATATTAGTTTTCACATACACATCAAACCATAACACAAAGTGGCGTATGAATGGAATTCTAGAGAGAAAGTTAGAGGTTTAGGGAACTTAGTGAGAGAAAGTGAAAGATATTATTATGAGCTCAACTCTCTACCTTGGGAGGTAGAGAGTATTTATAGTCTTACATAAAAGCGCCACACATCGGGTGTGGATCGGGCATCGGTGGGTAAAGACCGTCCGTCCTCCACGGTGTTACTTAACTAAATACTACTTAACTTAAAAGAACTACGACTACGAGCTTTCTAACGATTACATATACTTGAGGTGACCGACTCTTTAATACACGGAATTTCTAATTCCAGAGGCCATGTTACGCATTGCAACTATTGAGAAACATTTTCCTATAGTCACAACAATCTTGATAGTGTGAAAAAACGGAGAATCTTAATCTCGATGAAGTCGTAATAAAGGCAATAGAAGCGATATTAAAGATGCGGTTGAACGGCAATGAAGGCTCCATTACTCAAATGATTCAAAGACTTACCAATCTCGACATGAGACGGTTCGCCGTCAGTGAAAAAATGTATGAGGTGAGAGCACTTGCACAAGACTCACAAGAAATTATACGAGGCACTCGATGAATCTATGAGGCATGATGATTATGAGCGGTTTGTAGTTGATGCTCGTGAAAGGGAGGCAAATAAGAAAAAGAAGATATGTTCCGATGGATTCAAAAGATATGCCGGGAGGTCCAAAGTCACCACCACCACCTCCTACCGTGGTCTTGGCACATCGTGAGTTGGAGGATCTTCGAACAACCACTTCTCACAAAGCAAGCCCACATTCACCACCACCAACAACTCAGAGACAAACTGGTACTTCAAGTGGTCAAAGATCTCAAAAGATGTCTACTGCATGGACCACCGTCGAATCCCGGTTTACATCAACCATCCCCACTATTCTAGAAGAGCAAATAATAAATGAAGAGTCTTTCGTTGCTCAAGAGTCTGAATCAGAAGATGATGACGCTCTACCAAGCACATCCCCAATGTTACGAGAAGAAGAAGATTGGTTGGATGCTTATATTGAGGAAAATGAATCAAAACGCCTAGAGCTACACCTTCAAAGGATGTTACTCAAAGTTGGCTTACCTAAGATACACCTCAAAATCCACGAACCTTCATGGTTCATTCCGAGTCTCGATTCAACAAACCCGAGAAAATAATTGGCGCCAACTATTATTTCCAACTATGAAGCACCAAAGATAAGATTCTCTTCTTCACTTCACTGGGGATATGGGAAGCTTTATAAAGTGGTTTTGTGAAGAAGGAAATTACATCAATCACTCCTAAATATCTTGAAGGCCCAAGATTTGAAATAGTTAAAGTCTTCCACTCGGATGTTAATCACTTCAATATCGATGGAGGAATGCTATAGAATCTTTGAATGATCAAGTCGTTGAGCGGATCAATAGGTTTGAGGTGAACAACCTCTTCCTCTAGGAGGTGAACCGGATTTATGACCATTCAATCGAATTCTTCTTCAACCATGATCCGGACTATCTATGTGGTCGCACTCCGAAAGAAGACCGACTTTATCGATTTCAAAGATGAAAGCGCTACCTACACGGATCAAGGTCTCGAACAGATGGTTCCGGATCAGTTCAGGCGCATAAAGAGCAACAAGATGACATTGCCGCCTCATATGGCATTTCTCATTGGTGGTTCAAGAAGAAGCAATTCTACATCGAAAAACATAGTGCTAAAAGAGTCGCAGATGTTCGATCCAGTGCGATTCTAAGTGTTATCGAATAGAGATCTTCTCAATCTACGGGTATGATTACTCAAGAAGATTGTTTTTCAAGAGAGACTCGAAGAGTACACTATAGAAGAAAAAGACTTCAAGCATCTAATGCCAAATGACTTTGAAGATCTCTATCTTACGAACCTCCAAGGACACCTTGACCATCTTCCCCGCCGTGAGAAAAAGGCTCTCGCTGTCTTGTCAATCTCGGATTAGAGGCTTGGTCATTCGACTAAGAGTTGGGGATTTTCAATTGGGAATTGAAAGTTACCGGACTCGTGTCAACCTAACAAGACCACAATAGGAAGCCAAAGGACATGAATATCATCATGAATATATAGTGATCGACACCCCCAGATCAGTCATCTTCACTGACAGATACGAGTCAAGAATGTTAATGAGATTGTGAGAGTTATACAAATTCAGTGATGGTACACTCAAGATGGTTAAAGAAGAATTGAACTCTAGAGTGAAAGAAATCAAAATTGATATGAAGCCGGGGAACAAAACGAAATTCTGGTCTGATGAGGATGTGAAGAGGTGTGAAGATTTCATTGCTGCAATCAGACGAAGATTGAAGACTAGGATGATCTATCGCAGCCTTGAAAGCTTTGTGGGTGGTAGACTTCGTGCAGGTCACTATAAGCTGCTTCAAAGAACTGAATGAAGATATCTTCCGGAAGTAGTTTATGTTTTGTATTTGGATGTGTAAAAAGTGGTGTAATTACTATAAACAACTATAATGTATGTAATAGTTCTAGGTTATGTAATGTGGCTTCCCTTTTATATAAAAATGGAACTTCAGTGTTGTCCACTTCAGATCTTATAAAACCAGACACATTTTTTTCTCTACCAAATATTTTGTTTCATACATATTTAAATCTCTTGAGATCCAAAATCTCAAAGGATTTGAAATTTTTGATCGGGGGAGAAAATGTGATATAAATATGAAAGATGATAAAAGATGACCATTTCAAAGTGCATCGCTCTCTAATATGTGCTAAATTTTTTCGTATCTCAAGCATATATTATGGGGAGCATTTCAAATCAAATACAAATCTTCAAGGTACAAAGATTTCCATGTTTTATCATAAGGTACCTTGAGTGTGTTAAATGGTTTCTAAATGTTTGGTAATCGTGGTTATACTTTAAAAGTACTCCTTCCTCTATGTGATAAAATGATTTCAACTATCCAAAGCACATATTGAGGGGGAGAATTTACCAAGAAAATCAAATGGCTTTTTCTTCGGAAATTATGATCAAGAAATTATTTCAAAGAACTCTTGCCTCCATGTCCTAAACAAGTTCAAGATCATATGCACATGTTGAGGGGGAGCATTTCTAAATGATCAAAACTATTAAGGTACAAAATGCTTTGATCTCGTATCACAAGTACCTTGATTGATTTTTCCAAATGATTTTGAATTGGTTTCAAAATGGAATGAACTGTACCAAAAGACCGACCATTTTACTTTATGCTTGGAGTTATAAGGATGGTTAGGTTAGGTATTTGTTCTCACGATCTGCCAGAACCAGAGGGATCTACCCAGGGACAATCCACTAAATAGTGTAGAAGTCCTTAGGTATGATGAAAAAGGAGAAATGTGAGATATGAGAAGAGTGCGGATCGAGATGAGCTAGTCTTGGAATAAACCCAACAAGGTTCTAGTTATGATGTCTCGGTAAGCTTTGAAGGGGTGAAGAATGAAAAAGAATTGAATGTGAAAAGGGTGAAAATAAATAGCCCTCCAATTTTTCAATCTTAGGGCAATCTGGGTTCAACTCATACGCCTCGGTGGTTACTATGGTAACACTGGTATTGAATACAAGGCGTCATGGACCAAAGGATGCACCGCACTACAACTTCCCAAACCACTCAAGTTCCTCTTAAAAGGACTTGTTTCATTCTCACGGGAACCGACATTATCTATCGACTTTCTCTTAGAGATTGTTGATATTGAAGGAGACCTCTCCCTAGTCTCCGGCATAGGAACCAAATATGCACAATTGAGTCTAGAGCCTCGAGATCATCTATAAATCTCATTAGGACACTTTCAAGGAAGACCTCTGCTTCACACAATGTGGAAGAGAGATTATATCTTATGAGTCCCTCGCATTATCCTTGTGGTATTGCTGAACATCCGAGTGATATGCAAACATATTCACAATGAAGATGGAAAGCCTCGAGCCAACATCAAACAAGCTCACGGTGGGTGGCATGTGAGATATATCCAATAGATCAACCATGTGACAACCGAATGAAACAATGGGGCGATTCAATCTTTTGAATCAATCTCGTTCAGTTATGGATTGACGGATACCTTTGAAAAACCGGTCGTTGTGCTTAAAACTCTTTTCTTTAGCACATCGGTGTACTAATATTTCAAAAATAAAAGGTGTTTATGATTGATAATTGATTTTCATTAAAACCTTCGTTGTATTGCAAAACAATTTCTATTGAGCGATACACGATTGTTTTTCAAATCTCTTTCATCAATCGGTGAATCTCAATTCACCGGTTCACTCACTCCGTGTTGTCTTCTTTGAGGCGTTCGGTTTGAGAACAACTAGAGCAACTGCGAAACCTCACAAAGAAATTCTTGAATTATAGCGATCACAGCAAGACATGTATCGATCAACGGGGAACCGTGGGCGTGTACCTATTCAACGAAAGTGATCAAAGACACTTCGTGCACTTTGTTGCTAATCGTTGTATGCAGTACGCCCGACGCTTTGCACCGATCAAAATGAAGCGGTCAATCCATAGCCGCATGCTCACACTACACATTCATCTCAAAAGAAATCATGATAAGTACTTCAACGACGATACTTTCACCCATGCTTACCGCTATGTCTTCTTGCAAATATCATGATCCAGTAAAAGCTTCCGCTACTCTGATGAGAATATATCATGATCCAAAATGTGAGCATGTCGGTCCAAATGTCGCAACATCATATGCTGGCAACACTACAATGGGTGATGCTGAGATTAACTGTGGCTGATGACTTCTACTAATGCTCAAAGGTCATCAAAGTGGATCAACCCTACAACCTCCACGAAATATACATTATAGTTGGACCATGATGAAATCATCACGGAAGCACAATGTTTGAATATTTTGATGAGTTGATGTCTACGAGCTCAAGATTAAAAATTAAATAGAATGTTAGGATTCACAATGTAATTCATGGGGTGACCTCCCTTAGGGGGAGATTGTTAGGAATTGGAAATTCTATTGTGAAGCATCGGTCACCCCAAGCATAATCTAGCTTAAGTTAGCTCGTAGACATATCGCTTATTATGTTAGTTGTTAGCCGGTTATTAGCTTAGTTTAGTCTAGTGCAACACCGCTGGAGGAAGGATGTGTCTTTACCCATTGTATGCCGATCCACGCCCGTGGGAGGCGTTATAGTTTTATAGAATAGCCTCTCCCCAAGGGAGAGGGTTGGATGTTCACTTGGAATGTAACCTTCCATGAGTTTTCTCTTACTAGAACATCTCCCTTTCTCTCTCTAAAACTTACATACGCCTCTCTTGGTTGTGCTTTAATGTGATTGTGAAATCTATATCTTACAATACCCATGGGTAAAGGAGCGCGTCCACGGATCCTTAGCTTAACGCTAGATGGATCCTTGTAAAAGGGATCAGAGGATCCGGGGAATAGTAGAGTTTTTCTTCTATAAATAGTGAGCCATTTCTTCATTGTTTCTCACCCTTTCTAACACACTTTCTCCACGAGTTAAAACTCACTAACCTCGGATCCAAGAGATTTATGTTTGTAGTTTTGTTTTGTGTGATCTTCTAGGTTCCTCTTAAAGGCAAGATCACCACCTTTGAAGTCGAGCAAGCTCAAGTCCATGAGTTGCCATGCTTCCTCATCATCAAGGCCATCAAGTCTTCTTGTTGATGATTCATTTCTTTCTTCAAAGAAGTATAGTGTTGAAGACATTAGTGAAAGATGTCTCAGTGTCAAGACGAAGATATTAGTGAAGGGTATCTATCGTCCATATCATAAGCACTTGTGGTAGGTGCTTAGAAGTCAAGACTAGAAGCATTAGTGAAAGGTGCTTAGAAGTCAAGACACAAGACATTAGTGAAAGGTGTCTTGTAGATCTAGTCAAAGGCATTAGTGAAAGGTGCCTTAGATGTACATTCGCTATGGTGTGTTTCGATGTACAAGATAGACTAGTATTAGATCCAAGGATATTGATATTCTTGATGATGTTGTAAAGGAGTAGATCTCCTTTGGGATTAGTCGTTGGTGTAGTGTGGTAGTAGTTCCTCCATAGTAATGGAACTAGGTGCTTAGCCTAGTACCCAATAAAGGGTAGGCGACATTGTGATAGGATTAGTTCTCCTTGGTGTGAAAGAACTCGGTGGTTAGCCTAGCACCGTGATAAAGGGTAGGCGACGTTGTGTAGGTGTAGTTCACCTGGAGTGAAAGAACTAGGTACTTAGCCTAGTACCTTATAAAGGGTAGCGACGTTGTGTAGGTGTGGTTCACCTTGGTGTGAAAGAACCCGTGGTTAGCCTAGTATTTAGGAAAAAGATTATGCGACGCCAGGAAGGCTTCTCCGCCATAAGGAGATTGGTGTAGTGTTTACGAACTCTCGAGTAGGTGACTCGAGGAGTGGAGTAGAGCAAGGAAGGTGTCCTTGTAGCCGAACCACTATAAATACTCGCATTATGGTTTTGTGCTTCTTACTCTTATCTTTTCATTACTTGCCTTTACATGCTTGTTTATCAACATCCAACACACACATCCAAATAGATTGACATAAGTCGATCTAAATAATTAAAAGGAAGTTTTAATTGACAAAACTATTCAACCCTCCCCCCTTCTAGTTTTCCACGTAACCTCCTTTTTATCATTTACATCCCGATCAAATTAAAGTCACCAATAACTTAAAAGGAATATTTGAGGAATGTGACCGTGAATGATATCCTTCCACAATTTTTTTTCTTCTTTTAAGTGAGGTCCATAGATGAAACAAGCACGAAGAGAAATAAGGAGACGATCTGCTACCTTCCACAACAATCGATTCTTACCGCTATCGTAAAACCACAATGTAAATAGAATTTCGCCACCAAAGTGCCAAGCCACCCGAATCACCAATGTAATTAACATAAAAATGCCCATCAAAAGATGTAGAACGCCGAATTGATTCCAACTTTTTCACTTTGTTTTTGTCTCCATTAAGAATACTATATTCGGACGATGAACTCGACAGAGTTCTCAAGATATTTGAAACCGTCGAGATCGCCCAACTCCACGACAGGTTCCATGATAGCACTAACATTTATCGTGTGGTCGCTTTTGGGCAAAGCCACCACACCACTGATTGGAATTTTGTAAATCAAGAGACATATTTTCAACAGAACATCAACCGATTATTTATTTTGCTATTGTGTGACCTTTTACTAAGAAAATGCCTTGACTGTTTTTGTTGGTTACTTTTTAGCGGGCGTGTATTCAGTGATAAAGGTTGTTGAGGGTTGTTTTTGGATTTGGGTGTTTTGGTGGAAGGTGGGGAATCCGCTAACGGGCCTTCTTTCCGCTTTACTGACAACTTTGATAAGGCAGATTCCACATGAGTAATCGCAAGGTAGGTTGGGTTGTTTGTAGGCTTTACGGGGCTCGTGTTAGGACTTTCAGGTGGTGACGTAACAAAATAAATAGGTTCATTAACATGATTTTTTTTGTTTAATTCACGAGGTTAAATATAGAACTCAAGAGGAGTTTGTATCTTGATTGGGATGGACATGTTTTAAAGTGTAGGAGGTTGGTATGTTTTAGGTATATCCGTTGAAGTTCTTGAGGATTCGATGGACAAAAGCTATAAGATGACAATGGTTTGACTACATCTGGTTCTACAACAGTAGTATTTGTAACAGATTCAGTTACACTAGATGGAATATGAGACATACATGATGATGAAGATTGAAGTTAGGAGCCGACATAAGAGGACCAGAGCCTTGAATGTTCACTTCTTCTGAAATATTTACTCCTAACTTTGGTGTTGGTGTAGTGCCTGAGTCAACAGGGATAGGAGAATTTGAATGCAATGATATGCGCTTTGCTGAGTTTGCACGCATACCATCAATCAGTTTCCTTGAGAACCTCGGGTCTTTAGGATAAGTACAACTTTCATCATCATGTCCTAAACGCCCACACGCATAGCGTAAATTAGAAAGTCTTTCATATTTGAATGAGACAAATAACGGTTTCAACCCATCACAAGGTAGTTCAAAGCTCGGACACAAAGGAGCACTTAAATCGATTTCGACTCGAAGCGTAAAATGGTCCGTTTAATCAAGGCCTTCACCACACGGTCAAGTTCAATTAGGTACCGATTTTTGAAGCTAGTTCAATAGCATAATCCTTTGTCATTTTACCAAACGGAAGACCATGAGCCCGAACCCAAAACATACCTCAATTAAAATCGATTTCACTCAAAGTTTGATCCGATTCCACAAGCAAGAAAGCAAGATAATAACCCATAACAGACCACGGAGAATCATCAATGACTTTCTCGACATCATATTTGTTCTGAAGATGAATAAGAAATGATTGTGATCCTGTGGGTGGACCCAGAACGCTCCCTCGTATGCAAGCCCCTTTAACAATTGAAATTACCCTGTTTTCCTAAATTACGGTGGTAAGAAATAACTTTACCAACGAGGCACATTTTAGGATCATAATCCGTCATGATCGAAAGAAAATCAAGAAGGATGAACAAGTAAATGGATATTTGAAGAAAGCAAAACAAGGTGCTAAAATGCCTCATCAAGAGGAGTATAGCCTCACGTGGAGGTGGTAGCTCTACAGATACCCGAGAGAGAAAAGTCTAGAATTTACATATGCACGATGATCATGAACAATTGATATGCGCCTTTTGCAAATGTTCGGGAATGCTTATCCAAGCTTTTTTTTTTTTTTTTTTTTTTTTTAATTGCAACTGTTAGAAACTAGCAAGAGCTAGAACAATTACAAATAAATTAAATAAGGATGTCGTAACCATAAGCATATGGCAATTCGAGAGTGAAATTAACTGCTTGAATTTTATCAGGCGCTTTATTTGCTTATTTAAAACCATAAGCATATATTTTAAAGAAAAACTATATACCACATCACCACACAAAGATCACACTACCAGACATTTCATCAAGCATTTAAAATTAAAACACGCTCTGTAAGCAGAATTTTTTGAAACGAGATGCATTTTAGAGAAATTATAAATTACTAGTAACACTTTACATGAGAATTATATAATGTACTATTAGTCTCATTTATTAATACAAAACTTCCATGCAAATAAAACCCTAATTTCCCCATCAACTCGCTTGTAGGCATCCAAACCCACAAATCATCATCATCAAGCTAAAGTTAAGTTACTCAATACTACACAAATGGACTTCGTGAAGAAATAAAAGATGTCGGCCTCGCCCTCGGTTCGCGGCTCTCGGTTTGACCTCGCCAACACGCATTTCACGACACCACCGCCATCATCATCATCTTCATCTTCACCATCAAGTCGTGATCATTCACCGCATGTATTAAATTCATCACTTTCTTGATTTTTAATGTTATTTTGATTTCTTTTATAGAAGTAACGTTTACTTGATTTTATTTTTCACAAGTTCTTCAATTTATCCACTTTCTTAGTTTGGATTAGGTTTAAAACATAACCATGGATGCAATTATTATACGCGCTCTTGATTTTTAATGTTATTTTCAAGGTTGTCGATCGGATCTTACCTAGGATCGCGGCCTTGCAAGATCGTAATCGTAGGATCGGATCGATCGTAGATTCTATGAAAATGTATATATTTTGTATAGGGTTGTAGTTTTATATTTCTATATAATATTTCATATGATAAACGAATCTAAATGGATGATAAATGAAAAAGTTATATGTTCAAGTACCGTAGTAGTAGAATATTAGATATATTGCAACGATACTTGCACAAAGTTACTACATACGCCAAGGTGCACCTACTTTTGTTTTAATGTTTTTTATTATAGGTTTTCGTGATAACATTTATGCAAATAGAAAATGTTAATTTATTAGCACGTGATTCTATAACTTTTGTTACAATATATAGATTAATGCAAAAGATAAAAGGATCGATCTTAAAATGAACGATATAATTTATAATGTAGAGCAACACAATTTTTTTTTTCTTGATGACCAAATAAATTAAATTGAATATTCTCGATAATATTATTGAATTTTTTCTTGATGACCAAATAAATTAAATTAAAATATTTATGCCTTTATATATAACATAAAATAGAATATGAACAAAATTGGGTCAAGTATGAAGATAATTTACTTCAAAACAAGCTTCCGACATTTTACAAAGACGCAAATCGTTTTTCATAATAAACCCAAAAGACACATCTAAACTATTTCTAAATAGTCATAAAACATAATGATTTGACACTCATTAATCTTGCATGTGACAATTAATTAATACATAATAATAATAATTTTTTGAAAACTTGGTCATTGGGCTTTAAAAACAAAACAAAAACAAAAACAAAAAAACAAAACAAACCCTAATAATAGGCGATCCGATCCGATCCGATCCTACGATCCTACGCGATCCTACGATCCTGCTGCGATCCTACCTCGGATTACGATCTTTTAAGATCCCGATCGCTTTGTGTGTAGGATCGTACGATCCTACGAGCAGGATCACGATTTTGACAACCTTGTTTCATATACTTGATAATGCACTCATCAATTGAGTCATAAACATTGCCTTTAACTCATAAAATGTCAACTGGAACTTTAGGAATATAATAAATCATTCCACCGAATATCTAAATTAGAGTGCGTAACAAATGATTCAGAGTTTTCAAAGCATTCAATCAAAAATAAATGCACAAATAAATACAATGATTAACTAAAAATGCAATAACACACACATGTATTTAATAATAGTTAAAAATCACATGCTATATATCTAACAAAATCATCTTATCTAAGAACTACTTAATTCTATATAACAAATCAGCTTATCCAACAAATAAGTTAAATATCACATAACAAAATCAGCTTATCTAAAAACAACTTAATTTTGTATAACAAATCGACTTATCAAACAAAATCGCTTAAATATCACATATGATATATCTAACAAATCAACTACTATTAAAATCGCTTAATACTATCACTACTATCAAAATAGCTTATCTAAAGAACTAGAATTTTAATAAGTTTCAAACTACCTCAAAACCGCTTAATTCTACAAATACTTGTAGTAACGCGTTATATACAAAGAACAAGAGTGCATAATAATCAAAAAATAAGCTTACTAGTAGCAATTTGCGTTTCTCTGTTGTGTTCAGATGTAATCTCTTGAGTAATGAAGTCGAACAACATAATCACTCACAACTGGATTTCGCCAATTATTGGAACCAAATCAATAACACGTTATTATTTTTCAAAATATGAATAAATTAGCTTATAATTTGATGGAATAACTTCAATTTGTAATAATTAACGAGTTTATTGAGACAAATTACCTTGATTAATGGATCAAAATTGATCTGACATAAAAACATGATGATGATTAACGATAGAATGATCCGAGATAATGTAGATGAACGATCGATGAATAAAACAAAAATAGGTTGGGTGATGATCGATTATGATGAAGAAATTTACGTGATAATAGAGAATAGGAGAAAACAGGGAGAAGAAACACACACTTTGTGTGTGTGAAAAATATGAGTGTTTAATTGGGCGGGTTCTAAATTATGCTTTTATATTAACCAAAATACCCTTATAGTATGAAACCTTATTTAAATCTCACCATTAGATCAAACGAGGATGAGTGAGGTTGATCTTTTGGTATGTTAATAAAGTTTCTTATGCAAATGATCTTTTAGATCATTGTATATAAGTAAAATATTAGGCACTGGGTATCTGGAGTGCTAGATTCATCACTGCTTGTATCAAGATGCAAAGAATACAGACCTTTGAAAAGTAAATTTGCTTTGGTTACTCATAGTAAACGGTAATAGAGAGAATATGGTTACTTTGGCCAATGTTTCTAGTTTATATAGGTTTCCATCTCCTAAATAGATGGCGAAGATTAATTCACTTTGACTACTAATATTAACTTTCGATTATGTTTGAAAAAACATTCTAGACACCTCAACAAGACATGATTTTATGTCTTTGAATTATGTGGAACTTTTAGCCTTCATGAATCATAAATGAGATCCGAATTGAAACATGATGGGCAATAACAGTAATGTGACAAATATTAGAACATGTTACAATTAGCTCTCTCCTTGTTTTTTCATAGATTTACGTCAAAAAATGCCAAACAGATATAATAAAGACACATATATACTTATGTGACCAGATTATTTACAGTTGAATAGTTGAGTGAGCTTCACGAGATTATCACAATCTTAACCGGATGAAAATAGCCAAAAGGTTTTTTTTTTTTTTAAGTTTTTGGTATACATATAGAGTAGTACTAGTTTTAGATCCCCGTGCACGCACGGGGTTTTGGGATGTATTTTTGTTTGATTTGTTTTCGGAGTAAAATATACCGTTCGTCCTTGAAATTAATTTACAATGTGTTTTATGTTTCCATAACTATATTGTTTTGGCAATAAGCAGGTTGGGAAGGCTTTTGTTGAGCGTTATTATGCTATGTTGCACGAGTCACCTGGGCTAGTTTATCTATTTTATAAGGATATTAGTAAACTTGGTCGCCCTGAAGCAGATGGTTCCTTGAGCGTAACAACTAACATGGATGTAAGGACTCTATATGGTTCTTTCCAATCATAATCTATGTAATGTTTTCTATATTTGGTCTTAATGGTGTCGGTACTTTACAGGTAGGTGATCAAAGCTAAAATATTGTCGCTAAACTATGGAGATTTCATGATCACGGCCATGTTTGACACATGAAATTATGAATAGATTATACTTATTTTTTACTTAAAAAATAATCTTTGTTTAATGAGATAGAACTTATAAGAGATTATTAAAAAATAATCTTTATAATCTCTGAAAATAAACGTTACTTCACGTAATTTTATAAAATAATCTTTTTATAATCTTTTCCAAAGAACAACACCAACACCAAAGATCATCAATAAAGACCAACACTAAGACAATCTATTTTCGCCAAACATACCCCAAATCTACTCGATGCACAAGTATGTATCGTTAAATGGATCAGTCAACATTCTAGTAATTGGATGTTTGACCGAAGGATAATGTGATGTAGAATTTTGCACAATCGTTTTCCTTGCACCTCAAGACAAAGCGGCTACTTTGTGTTAAATGACATGTTCCGTTACGTTGAGAATAATGCTAAGGCCGCATGCGTAGTATCGATCGAGGTTACTCGATCGACACCCAAGATCGAGTGACTCGATCCTCTTCACGGGCCCTAGTCGATCGCCAAGTTTCGAAGCAAATGGGTCGCTCGATCGACAATTTGTAGTATTTGTGTGTGTTATTTAATTAGAAAAGAATATTTTGGGGTATATTTTTGTTTTAAAGGTCGTTTTACTAGCAAGACTCAATCGCGCGAAGGTCATTGAGAGAAATGACGCCAGCGGTGAAAAGAAGTGAATCAATCCTTGGGGCAGCCTAACTATCGGACTGAGAAGGTGGAAGCAGAAGCACGTGAGTACGAAAAACAATACATTGTTTTGTTTTGAGTTAGAAATTTTGGCATACATTACAAAATCCATCCTGTTTCTGTAATATAATTCCATGTAGAATAATTAATTTTATGCAAGTTATAGTGCAAGCATTAATCTACTGAGCAACAGATTTGTTTAATTTGGTAACAACTTATCAGGTGTCGACTGCAAAAATATATGCTAGACCCTCATTGAATTGGTGTTAAAGGATCGAATGACCTTTCTCTGAATGATCTTTAACAAAATCTAAAATTTCAAGTATGACAATCACAAGCTCCATGTGTTAGAAACCCATGATCGTAATCTATATAAACACCAATTAGATGGTACAATTATGAACTAGGAACAAGTAAAATGCAGAAACAAATATAACAATGGACTTTATAAATGAAGATGTATAATTTTTAATATTTTGAAACCTAACAACTGTGTTCCAGTACATTCATCATGTGTTTAAACCAGCCCAATTTTTGAAAGCAATAAGCGCTTCCATTTTCTTAATACTTCTCTTTCTCAATTTCGACACTTTAAGCTTCTTATGATTCTCCATGAACACTTGTTTATACCGCCATTTATCTACAAATATCTTCATTTCTTGAGACTTTTCCACAACTTGCATCACAGCATCAAAGAAACCGCCTTTCACTAAAGCATAAAGAAATGCATCAACCAAACCATGATCTAACTTAAAACTCTTTTCGCCATCAAACGAAGCCCTTTTCTTAACATCATTCCACATCATCAAAACACTGAAATAATTTCCCGCATTCATATACCCGTTAACTAAAGAAAGATACGTTTGCTCACTTGGTTCAAACTGAAGAAAAACCATTCTTCTAAAAGTCCTTCGAGCATCTTCTAAACGCCCGCTTACAAAACGCGTGAATGATTGAGTTCCAATCGGGTCCCAATTTTACCCTCGGTCTTCAACTACTTCATCTAAAAAGCTGCCATAAGTTCAGGCCTATGGTTTTCTGTCAAACCCGTCATTATTGTTAGATAACTACCCATTAACTCGGGTGTTCTTGCTTCTCTCATGTCTCTAAAAAGAGAAAAAGCCGACTGAAAATCTTGACTGGACATAGACACGTCTATTAAAGTATCAAAGCTACTAACATCGAATTTGAGCCCTAAACTACACATTTCAGATACCAACTGTGCAGCTTCTGCTGTTCTCTGTTCTTTACCATAGGCCTTCAATATCGACACATAAACCCAAGCCCAACAGAACCACCTTATGCATTCATTTCATCAAGAACGCCTATGTGCCTTTTCTAATAACCCAAGATTCACACACGCTTTACAATACCATAACCAACAGAATTTTCAACTAATATGCTTTTAGATTCTAACTTGAGCTTCATGTATCAAAGTTGCTAAATCTTTAATGCTTCCATGGTCAATATATCCTTTCACTATTTGACCATAAGTTTCTTGACTAAAGTTTAAACCTTTACCATCCAACTCTCTCAAATTGGTCAAAATAGTATTCAAACAGATTCAAGATTACCAGATTTCACATACCCGCTAACCAATTTACTAAAAACACACTTTTATCAGAAAACCAAACCTACATATCAAATCTTCTAATTCAATTATCTTATTCTTTAACCCCTTTACCGCATATAAATATGCATGACAACCAAAACTCGCCTCATCAGGACGAACACCCAAAACCGACATCATCTCAATCACTTTCGCATCCGTAACTGACTCAATCTCATAACAACAACCTTCCAAAGCAGCATTACACGCACTCAAACTCGGTTTCAAAACTTCCATCTTTTCCTCTTCGCAACCCTACAATTCTCATTAAAACCTCAAAAATCACGAAACCGCCCTGTCTCCCTACTTATCTCCACAAGCACATCACCCCATATACAAAAGGCACAAAAACCTATTCTTAAACATACACTTAACCAACGCGAAAGCGGTGCACCTACATTAGTACTACCACAACTAACCTTAACAGAACTCAAAAACCTCAACTGTTTTATAATCTAACAAAATGGGTCATTTTCCAACACAAACATCAAACTAGCAAAAGCCCTTTTTAAACTATGGGTATCACTCTTAATCACACATAACTTCATAATCAACAAATTAACAACATTCTTACTTAGTACTAATGATGATGACTTTGATTTTGAAGATGATGAGATGGTTTTGAAGGTCTTCCAAGCTTCATTTAAGTTGTTTTGCTGGAGATGTGATTGGATGGTGGTTTCAATATTTGGGTTTGGGGGTGTTTGGATATGGGTATTGGGGGTTGGGAGTGGGTTAAGGGGGTGTTTGGAAATGGGTTTTGGTGAGAAGATAGAGGGTTTAAGGAAGGAGTAGAGTGAAGGTGGTGATGGGTTTTGTGATTCAGATGAGAATGTACGGAGCACAGGGTTTAAGAATCTTCGTTTCAGCATTGTTGTTGTGTTTGGAAGATGGTGTTCAAGGTTTCAAAGTTGTGAAATGGGTGTGTGTAAGATGAAGTGTATTTTGGATAAGAGATTAGATTGGGATAAGGAAAACAAGAAGCTGGAATAGCTCAGTTGGTTAGAGCGTGTGGCTGTTAACCACAAGGTCGGAGGTTCAAGCCCTCCTTCTAGCGACTTATTTTTCGATTTTTAATGCATTTTACATATATACTCATTTTTTGCTTTATTCAATACTCCATATCATAATTGTCTCGATACTTATTTTATAATTTTACAATACTATAAATAAAAATGATCCTGATCCTATATAGATCTTCTAAGATCTTATAAGATCCCGATATCGATTATATGCTCTTAAAATCTAATCCGATCCGATTTTACTTTTCTCAAATCGCAAAGATAAAACTAAAAGTTATACATCATGTTTTATATAATTTAAAAGAGTGATGATATATATGCCAACAATGAGGACCTAACAATATACTTACACCATTTATTTTGAGGAAGTGTCATACACCTTTCTCTTTATCATTTCTCACCAATCAATTTTTCAAATCCACCAATCACATATTTGTGCCTAATTTTGGGTGTAGCTTTTAGGCATCCAAATCATTTTCGTTAAAAAATAACGTGTTAATCTTCTTAAACATTCAATATTCATAATTTAAAACAACGTTTTCATGAAACATTCATATAATTTGATGTTAATGATATATAATAATTTGTATATTTGAAAAATATTATAAAGATTATTAAGAAAATGGCATTATAGTAAGATTTTAGGATCCCGATCCGATCTTACGATTTCGATCTTGCAAAACGAAACAATCCCGAAAAGAATCCCGATCTTGAAATCCTTGCTCCATAGTATGTAACTTTGTAAACTCGTAAGCTTTTGTAATTGATGATACTATATTTTAGTTTGCAATTACTTGTGTTTTATCTATGTGGTGACCGTGTAAATCATTTGATTTAGTTTGCTTCTAATTTGTATTTGTTTTGTTTCATTGAAAACTAGCATGACACATGTTCGCTGGCACGACCGGATCATGTAATAAAAATTTTAAATGAGTAATACTTTTGATTAGAGTAAACGCAAAATACATCCCCGTGCTTACTGGCTTGCACCTTACATCCCCGTCATAAAATGAGACCTAACAATATACTTACACCATTTATTTTTGAGGAAGTGTCATACACCTTTCTCTTTATCATTTCTCACCAATCAATTTTCAAATCCACCAATCACATATTTAGGTCTAATTTTAGTGTAGTTTTAGGCATCCAAATCATTTCGTTAAAAATAACGTGTTAATCTTCTTAAACATTCAATATTCATAATTTAAAACAACGTTTTCATGAAACATTCATAATTTGATGTTAATGATATATAATAATTTGTATATTTGAAAAAATATTATAAAGATTATTAAGAAAATGGCATTATAGTAAGATTTTAGGATCCCGATCCGATCTACGATTTCGATCTTGCAAAAACGAAAACAATCCTGAAAAGAATCCCGATCTTGAAATCCTTGCTCCATAGTATGTAACTTTGTAAAACTCGTAAGCTTTTTGTAATTGATGATACTATATTTTAGTTTGCAATTACTTGTGTTTTATCTATGTGGTGACCAGGTAAATCATTTGATTTAGTTTGCTTCTAATTTGTATTTGTTTTGTTTCATTGAAAACTAGCATGACACATGTTCGTTGAGACGACGGGTATCATGTAATAAAAATTTTAAATGAGTAATACTTTTGATTAGAGTAAACCTGCAAAATACATCCCCGTTTACGGAGTTTGAGACCTTACATCCCCGCCATAAAATGAGACCTAACAATATACTTACACCATTTATTTTTGAGGAAGTGTCATTACACCTTTTCTTTATCATTTCTCACCAATCAATTTTTCAAATCCACCAATCACATATTTAGGTCTAATTTTGGGTGTAGTTTTAGGCATCCAAATCATTTTCGTTAAAAATAACGTGTTAATCTTCTTAAACATTCAATATTCATAATTTAAAACAACGCTTTCATGAAACATTCATATAATTTGATGTTAATGATATATAATAATTTGTATATTTGAAAAAATATTATAAAGATTATTAAGAAAATGGCATTATAGTAAGATTTTAGGATCCCGATCCGATTTACGATTTCGATCTTGACCAAAACGAAAACAATCCCGAAAAGATCCCGATCTTGAAATCCTTGCTCCATAGTATGTAACTTTGTAAAACTCGTAAGCTTTTTGTAATTGATGATACTATATTTTAGTTTGCAATTACTTGTGTTTTATCTATGTGGTGACTGTAAATCATTTGATTTAGTTTGCTTCTAATTTGTATTTGTTTTGTTTCATTGAAAACTAGCATGACACATGTTCGCTGAGATTTACGGGTATCATGTAATAAAAATTTTAAATGAGTAATACTTTTTGATTAGAGTAAAGCGCAAAATACATCCCCTGGCTTATGGTTTTGGCACCTTACATCCTCGCTCATAAACTATTGGCTAGTTACATCCTTCGTTAGCCAAACGTTAGCCATTATACATCCCCGGTCACTAACTCGTTAGTTTTCTTCGATTAAGTGCTAACTGAGGACTGTTTTGGTCTTTTACTCATACGAGGATGTATTTTGCATCTTACTCTTTTATAAAATTATTGGAATTTTTTATAAAATTTTCGAATTTTTATAAAATTTTGAAATTTTTTTATAAAATTTTCGAATTTTATAAGATTTTGGAATTTTTATAATATTTTCGACAAAATGTTTTTTATATAAATAGTTAACTATAATAATAATAATAATAATAATAATGATAATAATAATAATAATAATAAGAATTAAAAAAAAAGTAAAGTATAAAAGTATTTTGCAAAATACATCCTCTTATATGTAAAAGAGTAGTTTGCAAAATACATCCTCGATGAGTAAAAAGACCAAAATGTGCCTCCGCTTAGGATTTAATCAAGAAAACTAACAGAGTTAGTGACCGTGATGATAATGGCTAACGTTTGGCTAACGAAGGATGTAATTAGCCAATAGTTTATGACAATAGTTTATAGATATGGGATGTAAGGTCTCAAAACCGTGAAACCATATGGACGTATTTTGCAGTTTACTCTTTTGATTATATGTTTTTTTTTTGTAACAATAACTTTATGGGTGACAAGAAATCATTTCATCAATCTTATTAATATTACACGCTAAAATTATAAGGATGCAATTTGACTATGAGCAAGTTTTTAGTAACAATAAGGACATTTTAATGTGTTAAAAAGATTGTTGGTTTTAGGATGTGATTCCTAAATCCAATATGTTTTTCTTGTTCTTTCTAAAATGATTCTCAAACGTTTATATTTTATAGAAAATTAATTTTGAAATGTCTTTTTTATATATATAGAAAAGATTGTGTTAGAATGGCTGCACAAATTTGAGAAGGAAGAAAACCGGTGGATGTTTTAAGGGTTGTATTATACACAAAGAGAATTAAGTAGGATTATTGTTTAAGACTTATTATAGAAAATGTTGAAATTGTTGAAAATTTAAAAGAAATAATTTATTATAATAGCATGATTGGCAATAGACACGCTGGATATACATGTTCAAGAGCATTCCAATTAACTTTCACATTTTAATAAAGTAAGGGCGGGAGAATAAAGATAGAATTCATAAGTATGGATTTAATGGTAGAGAATTGAAATGGTAATAATGGAAAAATATACCACATATTTCAAATGAGAGAGATGCATCTATATTCGTGCGTGTGCATCCAAATGTGATTGTGGTTTTTCTCACTCTTCTCATTTAATTTTATTTCTCATCGATCTTACTCATCCATGCAATTCTAACTACTGTGAAGCATTAGAAGTATACATGAAAATCTATTTCATTATATGTATCAATGTTGCTTAAACATCATAACACTATTTTCAACAAGCAAATGCAAGCGAAGCCAAAATTGGTAAAATCAATCCTCACACCAAAGAAAACATTAAGTTAATTGTGTATTTACGCCGACTTTAATAAATGTCGCCAGTTAACTTTCTCGGTTGATACCATTCCTTTGAACTCACTTCCAAAACCTTCAAAGAAGGTAACACCGCATCTAAGTATATGAGATTAACTTAACATAAAATAATAACAAAGTTGTATGTCAAGAACAAATCTAGCTCGAAAATAGGTTTTTGAAACAAGTCGAAAATTCAAAGATACATGTTGTTGAAAAAATATTCGAGATGCTCTTCAACCCTAAGCTTAAGGACACTCTACTGTAGCTCCTTCTTATTGTAGGTCAAATAAGAGAAAACACCGTTAGCTCGCCCCGGTTTTTAGTCCGAGACCAAGCTCCGACGCGAGAGTAAGTACTTGGTATAAGTGAGTGATAAGTAAAGTGGAGTAAGGGTAGAGAGAAGTTTGTACGGAGTGGTAGTGTGTGTGTGTCAAGACCATGTTCATGTGTGTGAATAGTTCCTTTTATACTACTTGTGATTAGCTCCATGACAAAACCCTTTCATGAAGCTAAGTTGTCTTCTAGGTGCAAAGACATAAAGCGTTGATACTTGATAAGCACCGTGCTTGGTCTTCGAGGTCAAGGTTATTCCATGCTAGTTGTGTTGGAATTTTATACTCATAACAATTATACATAAAACAAATAACATCATCAAAGCATGCAATGAAGACAATAGGAATAATATATGTAAATAATTAACCAAACAAGAAAGTGCGACTTTTAGCAATTCAAGAATCAAACGTTGATTAAACAAGAACAAAACCCAAAACCCTAATAATTAGGTTTATCAATTCGACCCAAACACAAGAATCGACCACCAAGATTACAAGCTCGCGTGCTTGTCCTTCGTTCTCTTTACACACGCATTAATAGCGATTTGATGTGGAAAAGCTAGTTCCTTGAATCACAAATAAACCAAACACTTGTTTCTTTGAGTTAGACAAAATCGAAAACCCTTTGGGTAGGGAGTTTCGACCGCCACACAAAAGGGAGAGAGGAGAGAGAAATTAGGTTATTGGTGATCCAAGATTAAGTTATGAATGAATACTGAGGATTGTATTTATAGTTAACTTAACTTGGTGACCAAGTTTGTGGTATTGGGTTTGTAAACCCAAACCGATCGCCAAGGTTCCCAAGAGGATTCTAGAACCTTCCCGACTTCTAATTTCATTCTTAGTCCTTATAGTTAATATTTAACGACCGCTAACCAAACCTCGTTAATTATTTAACTATCGTTATGTTTATTTCGTGACTAATAATTAATAATAATAACGCTTTTATTTATATTAATTATGTACATCAATTCTCACACGTAATGTGCAATCCCGAAGTCTCGAAGTTCGAATCCGGACATACTATTATTTAAATATCCATAAAACCTTTCAGCCCCACTGGATATTACTAAATATAGTAATGACATTGGTTAGTCTAGCTTTCACACGCCAACGCCCCGGATCGAATCGAGCATGGTCTCCTCGGAAAAAACCATTTAATGATTCATCATTTTACTTATCCTTTGTTACTAATACTACATTAACTATGAATATGGATCAAGTCATTTCATAAGTTAACATTCATTTCTCGTTGTATATGATTGAACAAGATTACCAAATCATCGAACGTATTCCGAGATAGATCTTGGGTATGGCCATACAAACATCTTGTCAACCCTACGAGGGCCCAAATATAGTATTATGCTTTGAAACAAATTCAAAGGAACAAATTCTCTTGACTACAAACATAACTCATGAATTTTGCAACACTTCCGAAAATAGCCCTTATAACTACCGATTCACGGATAGCGTTATACTATCTTACACAAATGCACTACATTCATATCGCTTATCCGGTATCTCAAGTCCGAGGATAAACACTTCATGATATACTTAATGACAAAAATCCAAAAGTATCATCATGTAAAGTTGGGATGAGTCCTATATTCAATTCATTGAATATCATGTGAATCTGGTATGTACCACACATCAATATACTTTAAAAGTATATTCTACCAAAACTCAGATTTGTCTTAATTCAATGACATTCCATATCATTGATTGACAACGGACTATTTAGAATAACATAAGTTACTCACGGATTAAACATGCAAATATAGGATATAATATTAAGAAAATGGAAATAAACATAAACAACTATTTTATTTCATTAAATCATAACATCCTTTATCCAAATACTAATCACAGATCCGCATGAAACTACTAGCTAAACTAAGTCCTATCCTATCGACATGGTCAAGTAAGTTTATCTTTTGGCAAAGGCTTCAGTAAAGGGATCACTAGATTTTCATCTCGTATGAACTTTGAGTAGATTGATTTCACCTATGTCGATTTGTTCTCGAACATAGTGATATCGACGAGGAAAATGTCCGGCGCCTTCATGACTCTGTGCTCATTGGCAAATGTTATTAAGAGTTGTCACAATACACATTTAAAGGTAATTCGATTGAGGGCATTACTCCGAGTCCCAAATGAATTTCCTAATCCAACAACTTCCATCGCAGACTCGAAGCGACTATGTACTCACTACAGAATAGATCATCGCAACTGTTGTTTGCTTCTTGCTCTTCCAGGTCAATCGCTTCCTCCATTAATGACAAAGACATAACCCGTCGAGACTTCGTATCATCTTTATCGGTTTGGAATGACGATCGCAAAACCTATAACATCAAGTTCTCGCATCCGGATTTCCTCCATACACTAGAAACATATCTTTAGTAGCCCTTAGATACTTAAGAATGTTCTTAACAACTGCCGGTGTTTCACACTGGTTCTGCTGATACCGACCGGTAATGTTACGTGCAAACGCCACATCGTGCCTCAGTACATCTCATAGCATACATGATAGATCCCACACCAAGCATAAGGAACTTTCTTCATGTATTCCACCTCGCAAGTGTTGTGCCGCATAGTTTATTACTTAAGCCATGTTCAACTTGCATCGGCAAATATCCTTCTTGAATTTTGCATACTAAATCTCTTCAAGATTTTATCAATGTAAGCACTTTGGCTTAGTCCAATTAACCGCCTTGATCTATCTCGGTAGATCTTGATTCCCAGAAATAAATGCCGCCCCCTAAATCCTTCATAGAAAAGCACTCTCCAAGATAAGACTTTACATCTTGCATACTTGGAATGTCTTTTCCCATGATCAATATGTCATCGACATATAAGACAAGGAAAATAACATTACTCCCACTAGCTTTGTGATACACATGGCTCATCAAGATTTTGAGTGAAACCAAATTTCTTGATTTCTTCATCAAACTTCTTGTTCCATTGCCTTGATGCTTGCTTCAATCCATAAATGGATCTTTGAAGTTTGCATACGCTTCCGAAACTTTGGATTCACAACGCTCAGTTGCGCCATATAGATGTCCTCATCTAGGCGACCGCTTAAGCGGTTTGACATCCATTGCCATATCTCATAGTCATAGTGCGCAACTATGGCTATAAGAATCCTAATAGCTCTAATGTGCGCTACAGGAGAAAATGTCTCCTCGTAGTCTACCCCATAGGTTCGAGTATAACCTTGAGCTACAAGACGAGCTTTATAGGTGTGTGCATTGCCATCCATGTCGGTCTTTATCTTAAAGAGCCACTTACTTCCAACTACCTTAGCATTTGGAGGTAAGTCAACCTCTATCCGAACTTCGTTATCTTTCATGGATTGCATTTCCCCATTCATTGCAACTCGTCATTTTTCCTTTTCGGGACTCATCATGGCGACTTTATAGTTAGCGGGTTCACCAAGATCCCCTAACATATTTTCCTCGCCTTCTACGCTGAGACATAGACAGCTCAGTGCACGCGTAGTCCTTCATGATCTACGAATGGGAACCACTTCAATCTCGTGTGGAGCGCCTGCACTTTCGTGTTCTACTTGAGGTTGGCTAGTGTTTTCGGAAGGTGTTGTATCTTCTTGATCATCTTCCGGATCATAAACTCTCCCATCGAATTCATGAGATATGAGATCCTTTTCAAGAAAGTCTCCATACCTAGCAACAATTACTTTGTTTCGTGTGGAAAGTAAAAGTAGTAACCCATAGTTTCCTTTGGGTATCCTATGAAGACACACTTAACAGATCTTTGTTGCTGACTTATCGCCAGAGTCACGCTTAACAAACGCCTCACAACCCTAGACCTTTAAGTAAGACAAGTTAAGAGGTTTCCCATACCACACTTCATAAGGAGTCTTATCAACCTTCTTAGTTGGAACCATATTCAATATGCGAACATCGGCTTCAAAGCATAATCCCAAAAGGATAAGTGGAAGAGTAGTAAGATTAAACATCGATCGCACCATGTCTAGCAATGTACGATTCTTCTCTCGGATACACCATTTTGTTGTGGAGTATATGGAGATGTGAGTTCTTGGACAATACCACACTCGACTAGATAATCTTTAAACTCTTGGCTTAAATATTCACCACCTCTATCGATCAAGAGCTTTAATCTTCTTTCCTAGTTGCGGTTCTACTTCACTCTTAAAACCTTAAATGTTTCAAAGACTTCATGTTTATGTTTAAGTAAATAAACATAACCATAACGATCGAAATCATCGAAGGTTAATAAGTAGCTAGCACCCTTTCGACACATGTCTTAGTGGTCCACATACGTCAAGATGTATCACACCAAGAAGATCGAAGCCCTTTCTAAACTATTTGTAAAGGTTTCTTGGTCATCTTCCCGGATATGCAAGATTCGCATTTATCAAATGATTCATCATTGATGTCTTGCAAAAGCCCATCGTGTTGCAGCTTGTTGCATGCGTTTCTTGCCTATATGAGCAAGTCTACAATGCCAAAGAAATGAAGAATCCAAATCACCTTTGATTCTTTTATTATTGATGCTAAAGATGTAATTATTTTATCAACAACATTATCATGCAAATCAATTTCAAACACACCATTTCTTCGGAATAACATTAAAGTAAAAACATCATTTAAAGAAATCGAAATTCCATAATCAAGAAATGTATGAACGAAACCAATATCTTTTAACAAGGAAGCGTAAACGACACCCTAACAATGGAAGGTGCGAATGACAATCGCTTAATGATGATTAAACCCGAAGGTAAACTAAGTCAAACGTGCTTATAGCTTCAACGATCGCATGTGCTCCATTACCCATGTGCGGTATTGTCGCCCATAGGCAAGCTTCCTTGCTCCTCTAAGTCCTCGCAGTATTACATATGTGAATACCACATCCAAGATCATATACCCGTAAATTTATTTTATGAGGAAAAGCAAATAATTCTATCATCAAAAGAGTATTCAAGTAATCGCCACAGTGCCATGATTTTTATACCTTTATTGCGAACTCATCAAGGTACAATGGACAATTCCTCTTCCGATGTCCAACCTCGGTGCGTTGATGACAAGCCGATCCTCTTCGATTCTCACGCTGAGGGTACTTCTTGGTTCTTGGCCGATAAGTCATAACTTGTTTTCCTTATCGCCTTTACCCTTACCTTTCCCTTTCTTGTTCGCTAGCGGCTTATTAGGCTTAGAAATTCTACCCTTCCGGATGGTCAAACCGCAGTGTAGAGGCCTCTTGGGCAAACCTTTTCGTAATCAATGAGCATTGCATGTACCTCATCGATCGTCTTCTCCGTGCAATGCATATTATAATTGCGCATCGAAACCATCAAATTCCTTGTTTAGGGATCCGTTGATCGAGCCAATTTGTATGTCATTAGGGTAGACATAGTTCAAACGCCTAACCGGTCCATGTAACTCATCATTTCGAGCAAGGCGCTATAGGTTTCCTTCTCCTTGCTTGCAACTATGAAGAGCATCAATCAAGTCATACAACTCTACATCCACAGGTTTTCAAACAACCTTGCAATTCTTCCGGCATGAGATTAGGAAGTAATTCTCAAATTGCTTTTGCAAGCTTGAGTTCATACTCCCGAGCATAATGCGAGCGACCTCATTATACTTGTCATACTCAGATTGCCATGCAACTCGTGCTTGGAAGTAGCATCGATTGCAGTTCGGGAGGACAAGGCGTGGTCAAATAATCGAGTCTTTTGGCAACCTCAAGACAATTACGAGTTGCGATACCAATCATTGAAATTGCGCTACAAATAATTCTCTCGATCAAACATAGATTTGAACGACGAGGCTAGTGCGAGATTCACTGAGCCATTTCTACGTAAATAAAAGTTCAAAAGTTAGTACTTTCGATAAGAAAACATTCAAGAAAATAAAATACCCTTTGGTCAATATTCATATTAACCATAGTATTTTCCTTGAATATTGGATCCTCATTATCATAGTTCCACCACATCGTTGATCCGCTGGTGGTGAAAGTATAGAATAGTAATCGTTGAAAACGATAATCGACAAACAAGTTTTCAATTCCAAAATTATGGGATTTACAATTTTGCCAAAACAATTAATGCAAAACGAAGCATGTTTTATCCCATCTTATGCCTTAAGTCATAGGTCTCACTAACTAACTTAATTAAGTTGTCTAATTTAGAAACCGCAAATCATAAAGTCGAGGTCTCACAACAAAATAATTCACCTCGTTATTGTAATCTAGATCAAGGTCTCACATAACTAAATTACAATTTCAAGTGTTTCATATCATTAGATGGCATAAACTTAAATTTAAAGGGTACGATTTTTGACGTAATCAAAACTTATGTATAAAGAAGCATGCATACAACTTTATAACATAAAATTTTTCAAAAACTTACATAAAGATTTTTAATTGCTAAGATTGAATTCTACAAAGTTTTAATCGATCGCTGAGAAACTTACAACTTTGCACTAAGATGCTTCGTACATAGAATGGTTATACTAGGTAGCTCCAATCGAACATTACGTAGGCGAGGACCGGTAAGCGCAGGCATAACCTCAGACATCCATTCAAAGGAGACCGTGCTCACTTCTTAAATACCCTTTATAGTTTGTTCTAGTGGGTGAGCCGTTCTAACCATTTAGTACAATGCGGATCATCGATTAAAAGTTCAAGAATAATTTTAGATAACAAATCAATTTCGCCATTATTTAGTCCATTTAATTTTCTATTCATAAAAACCCTTTTGCTTACTAACATGTCAAACAATATATAAACAAAAAGCATTTTAATAAAATTAAACACACTCAAATAATATAAACATATAACTAAACAATTTTAACATATGTAAAACAATTAGCCACATGCATAATTATTTCAATAAACTCTAATAACAATTTAGGCGTAAATAAATGCATACATTAATGATTCGCCCTGACGGTCAAGTTTTTTCACGCAGTGACCACTCATGAATGGCCAACCAGAACAAACTTAAAACAATCCGAAACAAATGCAATGAAGATCGTGAGAGTATAGTGTTTCCGGTCGTTATGTCCCAATGAGCTATGCGATGAATCACCAAACTAATAGTGATCGAGATTTGAATCGGAAAAGATTTGACTTATTATAACTACGAAAAAGTAAATAAATTACAGGGGCTTAAATGCAAATTAAAGAGAATTAAAAGATAAAAATATTAAATAAACGCTATCACTATTTGCAAAATGATGTTTTGATTTTTCTTTATAAAACTTTAATTAAAAACTACGACGTCAAAAGAAAATGTGAAACTTAAACAATATAAATCCTAAAAATATGAAAATGACATTTTTACAAACCTAATGATAAAAGAAAATTTTTAGAAAAAGAAAATTATTTTTATAACTATTTATCTAATTATTATTAATTAAAAACTATTTTTAACTATTTAATAATAGCCTAAAATACAAGAAAATATAAAATAAAGCTAGAAAAATGAAATTATGACTTGTAAAAATCTAAAATAACAAAAGAGAATTTTCAAAACTAATTTTATATTTTTCGATTATTTTCTATTTTCTATGAATTAAAAACTATTTAAAACTACTTAAATTGCTTAAAAATACAAATTTAACTAAGAAAAATCTGAAAAATATTTTTTGACTTTTATATTTATCTAAACCTAAGAAAATGAAAAATTATTTGTTTGAAACTTTTCTTAATTAATTGTATTAAATGCTAATTAAAATAACTTAAAACTGCTTTAAATTAAGAAAATAGCAAACTGACCTAGAAAATCGAAAAATTCAAGAAAAGTCTAAAATAATATTGTGAAACTAGGAAAAATATAAAACAGGGGTTGTGTACAAGAAAATGCAATCAGAATGATAAGTGCTTATTAATAAGACTTAGAATAAGCCAAGCCACAAATAAGCACCAAACCGACACGTAACCTATAATATGCTAAAACACTCAAAAGAAACTAATTATAACTGCTCTTAACCTCTAAAATACAAGCTACTTAGATTTGATTATCCGAGCTTATGTGTTAAAAGAGCTTCCACCCACCAATTTGCAGCCTAGAAAATAAGCTACCCATAAGTGGGACTAGAAAATGTATGGAACCTCAACTAGACCTGGGTGACTATCTCTAAACCAAGAACCAGACTTGGGCAAGCTCTTATGAGCCCCTGTAAGCCCTCAAGATAAACTCGTGCACACTCAAGATTCAACGAGTTTCACATGCCAGGGAATTAAGACCAAATCCACAAGCAATTTTGAAGCTTATAAAAATTCACAAAATGTACAAAAATGATAATAAGAAATTAGACCGTTGAACTTTTAAACCCACAATTTCACTTAGTTTGGCCCAAAGATGAATCAATGAAAAATCATCCTAGATAGGCTCAAAACTACTTTTTCGCTGACTTTTGATACAATTTTGAAAAGTTGACTTTATGAACTTTGCAACCAATTTGTGGAATGAACTTGATGTATTATGATGAAATGACACTTCGCAAACTATATCTATGATATCTTAGCACAAATCAAGATTTTGTTTTTCAAAACTCAACAGCTTAAGTTAATTAGGACATTACACACGACTTTGACTTTTGTGGTATGCGTACAAAATTATGACTTGAATGAGTATATTTGAGCTACACAAGCCTAAGACAACAAGTCTCAATCCTTGAACAAGCCTAAATCATAGATATAGCAAAGAATCCAAACACTACTTTAAACACCGATTGCAAGTAAAATTGAACTAAACATCGTGACTAGCTAGTTTTAATGATCAAACCGAGTTAAATTACTCTAAATACAACTAATTAAATAGGTTTAAACTATTTATAACTACAAACACAGTTATGCAATGATTCTTGAAAATAACTCACAATGGTCCTTAGCCACAATGGCTTGCCACCGAACACGTGAACAACTAACCTATTCCAAACCCTAACCTAGCTCATTATCAACCCAACCAACAAGATCACCCATATCCATTTCCATTTCAATTTGATGACTCAGTTGACTTTTGTTGACCGTAATCCAAAATTGCTTGAAATTGAATCATGAGCTTATCAAAAGCTATAAGGAGCTTATGTAAGCTTGTTTGAGCTTAAAAAGAAGCTATTTAGAGCTTGACACAAGAGTTGGAAATTGAAATTTGCAATGTTGACTCAAAACATGAAACTTAAGTTAAACTTTGAAATTGATGCTTAAAGTAGATTAAACTCTGAATTTAGTACAATAACACAAAAGATTACAATTTTTAAGCTTAACTAAAACTTACATATTAAAAACGACATACATAGAATTTTTAAAAACTAAAAGACTACTCTATCTTGCTTCATCTTCTTCCTTTTATGCACCAAAAGTCTTCTCTCACCTCTCTGATCAAATCCCACTTGCTTGATAGCCATTGGATAGCTTGGAGAGATATTGGCCATTGGATCAGTTTTTTGGCGCCAAAAGTGTATTATCAACTGGGAGGGTTGAGTGAGTTGGAGAGGGAAGCATTTAATGCTCTTTGGAGTTTGGTGGAGGTGGGGGGAACAAGGGGAGTGGATAATGAGTTGGGGTGATGGGAGGAGAAGTGTTGCAGAGACTAGTTGGTGGGAAGACAGAAAAAGCGCGAGGGTGTTTGACTTGGGATGTTTGACTGGGGCTTAATATAAAAAGGGGGTCCAAAATGCGGGGTCCAATTGGGATGGCGGTCAAGGGATTATGACAAGGTCCAAGGTATTAAAGGTTTAATAATCAGGACTTGTTTTGTAAATTCGAAAATGCAAGGACCACTCTCGCCATTTTGCAAAGTTGCTCCAAGGGACCAAAAGTGACAAGCTCCAATAGTACAAGGACCAAACTTGACATTTTCAAATTTCAAGGACCATTTTTGCCAATTTTTAAACTCAAGGACCAAATTTGTAATTTCTCAAAACTTTTGATATTTTTCACCAAAGGACTAATTTTGACAACTTATGATTTTAAAAGGACCTTTGGTGATTTTTCTTTGAAATTAAGTGCTCGAGGACTATTTTTGACAATTTTGAAACTTGAGGATCAAACCGCCAATTATGCAAACTTAGCTCATTTTTCGTCTGATTTTAAACATTTTGCATCTGAAACATATAAAATGCAACTTTGAGATATTTTCAGATTTTGATGCATTTCGAGCATTTTAAGTGTTTTCATTCAGATTGACCAAAACGATGAAGATTTACACACTCATCAATTAACTAGGACTTTCATCTCGCAAGGTAGATGAGCCACATACATCGACAAGTCGATCATGTAAGTCAAGTTAATAGTATACCAATTAGCACATAACTAATTTTATTAGTTATAATTGAGGTCTTCCCAATTCAATAATTATTAAATAAATAAAACATGTGTATCACTTAACAATTAATCAATAAACAATAAACAATACTCCATGGCAAAACATGCATGTTCCACCATGGATTCCGTGATAACAATTATCACCCAAGATACGATATTACATGTCACATAACAATTATTCATTAATTAACCACATAAAATAAGCATGCAATCCTTGGGTTTCTACAAGTTTTACAAAATTAAAACCTAATTAAATAAATATAATGGTAATCGACCCATACATAAAAAATTAGGGTTTCAATTCAAAACCCTAGAAACCATAAAAGCATGCATATAATCATAAAGATTCAATTTTATGTGTTTCGTAATTAATTACATCATATTAACTACTCATGATACCCTTTGTTGGAATTTTATACTCATAACAATTATACATAAAACAAATAACATCATCAAAGCATGCGTGGGAAGACAATAGGAATAATATATGTAAATAATTAACCAAACAAGAAAGTGCGTGCCTTTTAGCAATTCAAGAATCAAACGTTGATTAAACAAGAACAAAACCCAAAACCCTAATAATTAGGTTTATCAATTCGACCCAAACACAAGAATCGACCACCAAGATTACAAGCTCAAGCGTGCTTGTCCTTCGTTCTTGTACACACGCACTAATAGCGATTTGATGTGGAAAAGCTAGTTCCTTGAATCACAAATAAACCAAACACTTGTTTCTTTGAGTTAGATAAAATCGAAAAACCCTTTGGGTAGGGAGTTTCAACCGCCACAAAGAGGGAGAAAGGAGAGGAGAAATTAGGTTATTGGTGATCCAAGATTAAGTTATGAATGAATACAAGGATTGTATTTATAGTTAACTTAACGGTGACCAAGTTTGTGTGGTATTGGGTTCAGAACCCAAACCGATCGCCAAGGTTCCCAAGAGGATTCTAGAACCTTCCGACTTCTAATTTCATTCTTAGTCCTTGTAGTTAATATTTAACGACCGTTAACCAAACCTTGTTAATTATTTAACTATCGTTATGTTTATTTCGTGACTAATAATTAATAATAATAACGTTTTATTTATATTAATTATGTACATCAATTCTCATACGTAATGTGTGCAATCCCGAAGTCTCGAGCTCGAATCCGGACATACTATTATTTAAATATCCATAAAACCTTTCAAGTTGTAGACCAAGCGTCTGTGCTATTTGTACATCATCGTACTACGTATGTCAGTTGTCAGTGTACTAGCTCCGATGTAGGGCCTATTCCATCACTATGCTTCTTGAGCTGGCACTGCTATGTCACTATAATTCTTGAGCGGGCACTGCTTCGTCACTATGCTTCTTTAGCAGGCACTTATCCCTTGTGGAGTGGATTTGTCTTAGAGATATTAAGGACTTAATTAAGTAAAATAATCAGAGTTTACAAAACATAGGTCCCAAAAGATTTCCAAAGTACCAAAATGAGTTTGTTACAATCAAACGATAGTTTCAAAACGACACTTTAGGTCGTTCGATATAACTGTAACTGTGATACTATGACAGCCATCCCCGGTATTCCATTCCGCTTCAAAACAGGTAAATTGAGGGTGTGACAGTAATGGTATGAAATTAATATTCAAATGTCATGGCATGCCACATCACATAATTTTGTCATGTCACATATAACATCATCAACCTAGTCTATAACGTCATCAACCCAGTCACATTTACGAAAAACCTTCTATTATATAGGTTTATATGATTGGCAGTAGACACGGTGGATATAAATATTCAAGAGGTCGTCAAGTTGGTAAAAGTGTAAAAAATTATATATACTTTTAAGGGAATAAAAGACTTGATTTTAATCTTCTTTTTTCTACCACTTTGACTCTTTCAAAATGCTTCCTAATATAGAGTCTTCTTTTATTTCAAGTGTATACTCGAACTTATGGAATTTTGGAATTGGTTGTGCACATATAACATTTTGATGGCTTAGAGTATGTGGATTAACCTACTAACCACTTGCAGATCAAACATAAGCCGCATGACGTGAGGATGCTAAGAGGGGAAAACAAGTAACAGATCGGCGATATTGTCGCCAGGTGAGGTTGTGCGTGTCTAATGCGCTACCATTTACCTCGTATTGGGGCCATTCCCGTGGATTTTGAGGGCCTTGTGCCATGATTGTGAAAGAGGCCCTCTAAAAGCGAAAATTTTAAATTTTGTTTTCTCCTTTACGGTTTGCATACTCAGACGATTTATATAAGTCAATTTGGTTTTACATACAAACTTCAAGTGTACAAATACAAAAAATGTTTTAAAATATTGCAATCATAAATTCATAATATAAATTTTTTTTATTCAAGTGAACTACTGATAAGCAAATTAACAAATCATGATCCCACATCGTGCTTTTTCGTAACAATAAATGCAAGAATGAAGAATGGGTGTCATGCTAGATGTAATGGGCTTTTACAAATCCAAAATTGCCTTCAATTAGTTACATCATATTGGGCTTTTTTAGAACTTGAGGCCCATTAAAATCTTTGGGCCTTGTACAGTTGGGCAACCCATATAGGCTTATATCCGGGTCTGCTTCGTATGCTCTAACCAAGGTTAGTAAAAACAATCACGACACATTATAAGTAAGGATTATTTTGTTACTAAACCACCATCAAATATCTTAGTGATAAGGCACACCTTCTCACAAGATTTTAAAAGTTTAACCCTTACTAGGTACAAATTTGAGGGTGGTCAGAAAAATGATTAAAAAAGTTATACGAAACTCCGGTTAAGCCGTGTATAGGCAAGTTTCAATCTGATTCATTTAGGTTAGTGATTTTGCGAGCTTCTAAAAGGAGTTGTATGACGCCACTAATGCGCGAGGCGTGACCTCCACGTTACGAAATGGACATAGGCTTCGGCTCTAGGCGTGACGTGAGATGAGACGTTCAAATGTGCGATAAGACGTAAGGCGTGCCGCCTTTTTTTTAGGAGTTTTAAAGGAATTTGGTTACAATATTATGCAGACCACGTATATGAGCCGGGTAATCGCGATTTGGGCCTAGTATTTGGGTTTTTCTTGAAAGAAATGAAGAAGATTACATGCAACGATAATTTCTTAACTTTATTCTCTTTTTTTAAACTCAATATATATGAAATATGGTATAAATATATAAATATTTTATGCTACTTTGAGTACATTTTTAAAAAAGTTATGGCTTTGTCATAACTCCTAAGACGTGAGGCTTGATTATGCTACCACATCGCGTCTTACAAATACTATTCTAAGTTACAAAATAATGAAAACGTCAAGTTTTAAAAGTAAAAGGACTAAAAAGTAGAAAAATGAAGTCAACTTACGTCTAAATCAGAATCCCTTGAATAAACTAGTGATGAGTGATCAAATCAATTCACAGCATAAAATGGATGAACAAATCAACTCTCAAATAACAGTCGTTGAAGAATGGAGTGGCACTTCTGCAAACAAACTATCCTTAACTGCCGTGATCTCTCCGTCATCATCTCCGTCACATTTCACCGTTAAAACTCACGGTAACCGATTCAACCTTTTTCTACAAGGTTCCTAGAAGCATTTGTTCCTGAGGTAATCATTCACTTATGTGTATTTCTATTTTATTTTTAGTTACTTGATATAGTTATAAATCATGTTAAGCTTATGCTTGTTGGGGTTAGCCCCAAGAACATGGTTAAGACAATCAATAACAGTAGCAATACCACTAGGTGGTTACCGGATATCACTTGGAATCGTGTGATCACTTTCCAAAGTAAACTATTCGACCCTAATGCCTGGGTATCACGAATATCTACTTGGGATAAGACCAAATGTAGTTAGAGAATTAGGCACAATTCTATAACCCTTTCGCTAATAAGTGTTTTGTGTTTTCTGTATGTATCTCATGCATGTTCAGATCTCCTATATATAGGAGGTTACTCTTGAGCTATTCCAATGGAATTATGAGTATTAATCGGCCCATTAATAGCCTCATAATTATCCCCATTATAGTCAGTTAGTGGTTACATGACGACCAATTAAACGTGGTCATAAAAAGTTGTAATCGCCATTTAGCAAGACTTTCAATAAGCAAGACTTTCCACTAGCAATACTTTCCACTTGTGGTGGAAATACAACCTATCGGTGGAAACATCGCTTATCAAGATTTCATAGTACTAGCAATGATACACTACTTCGATTGGAAACATCGCTTATCGCTGAAACATCGCTATCGTGGAAACCACAAGCAAGATTTTCCACAAGCAAGACTTTCCTCAAGCAAGATTTTCACCAAGCAAGATTTCACCAAGACTACCAATACAAACCACTATAAGAGTCGGGTGTTCATGGACCTTATGGTGTACACTCTGCACCTCCTAACCCATTACAAGGTGTGAACTAATCCCACAAGTGCACTAAATTTTCCAACAATCCTCCCCAAATTTAGTTCACTTCTTTGCATGAAAAATAAACATCAATCAAAACATGTGCATAAACGAAAATGTCCGATGATTGAATTTCCATCTTAGTAAATTACACGCTCAAATATTCGAGAATCGGTGTTCTAAGAATTGAACCTTCAACCCATTCAATACACAAGATAAAATACACACAAGTTTTCAAACACTTAAAAGCTCCCGACACTATACAAGCCATTTGTCCATATCCAATTCATAAATGTTGCAAAGCTAAAAGTCCAAAGCTTCTGAGCGGCAAAAACTTCAACATTTACAACATTTACATAGGTGGTTCCTCTTTAGTCATGCCCGCCAAGCACTTTTTCAAAGAAAATTAACCATTAAATAAAGACTTCATCCTCCTTTCAAGCAGTTCCGAGCACAACCTGGGATGTAAATAAAACATGTGCTCCACCATCGAATGTTCGACTTTCCACATTGAACTCAGCCCCAAGTTTCCTTAGGAAGGAGTGGGTGTCCTAGCATTCAAATGACTAAGTTGGACTTAAACCCATCCCTTTAGAGACTTTATAACCAAGTCTCTAGCCTGCACCCTTCGTCAGTGATCACTAAGTTACGCTGAGATCTCACAAACTCTATAGATACCACCCCATTCATGATAAGCTCACGAATCATGCTATGTCCGACACCCAAGTGTCTCAGACTTACCATCAGACATCCCGCTATAAGCCTTAGCCAATGTAGTCGCACTATCACAACCGGATAGAAATAGGTGCTATAGGTTTAGCATGATGGAATCTCAAGCGGGTTTTCAACCATTCGACTTCTTTACCAAAGAAATTGCTAGGCCACAAATTCCATTGTTGAACCGGTGATGCAAGTTTGTTTCTTGGATGCCCAAGAAATTGCACCTCCACCAAGTAGAATACCCAACCACCGGTGAGCTAATTGTCTTCAGTTACCGATCCAACTTGCATCGATGTAACCTTCCAACACTACGGGTAACCAAAGATATGAGTAGACTATAATCCATAGTTCTCTTCAAATACTTCATACCCTTTGAATCGCTTGCCGATGATGAGCACTAGGATTACTAGTATACCGCTCAATTTTCCCAAAGCAAAACCAATGTCGTCTTGTACAAATCAGTACCAATTACCCTAGAATACTCAAGTTGAGATACTGACCGCCATGATTAGCATCGAACTTCTCACAAGTATCCATAGTGTACTCATCGGAGTACAATCAAAGTAATTGAATTTCCCGCACCTTCTCAATATAACGAGATCGAGAGATAGAAATTTATTACTTTCATGTTTAATCCTTATACCAAGGATAACATCGCCTCCCCATGTCTTTCATGGAGAACCTCGATGACAAAAATTCCTTTGTCGTCAACCGATTTTGGTCACGCCAAAGATCAACATGTCATCAACATATAGACAAATGATTACTCCTTTACCAGATTCATCAAATTTGCTATATACACATTTGTCACCTTGGTTAAGAACATAACCACTAGACAAAACCACTTCATCAAACTTTTGATGCCATTGTTAGTGTGCGCTTAAGTCCATAAAGAGACTTAATCGGTTTACACCTTGTTTTCATTGCGGGCACGATGAAGCCCCGAGGTTGGTTCATATAAACCTCCTCTTCCAATTCACCATTCAAGAAAGTGCTTTCACATCCATCCGATGAATAACCAGACGCGAATAGATGCCATAGCAATCAAGCGGTCTTATGGTATCGACATCGAGCAGCGTGGGCATAAGTATCAAAATAGTCTATTTCGACTTTTGTTTAAAGCCCCGAATGACTAGTCTAGCCTCGAACTTTCAATAGTTCCATCTACCTTCATTTTCTTTTGAAAATCCATTTGCAACCCAAAGGTTTGCAACTGTGAGGTAGATCAACCAACACCCAGTGTTGTTGCCCGTGATAGAATCCATCTCATCATTGATCGCTTCTTTCCCAAAGCAATATCTCGGGACTTCATTGCTTCTTCAAATGTTTTGGGGTCATCCTCAACAATGAAGCAATAGGAGTATTGGTCCGAGACCTCATCCTCGGTACCTTCAACTAAGTATAGTTGAAACTCGTGTCCAAATGACTTTGAGTCCCGACCCTTTGCTTTTCCCGAGCACGGGTTCAGTTCATTGAACCACAACCTCATCGTGGACCACCGATGGTTCATCATCGAGGACCTCACGATACACCGTGTCATGAGTTCCATTAGAATCCTCGACTTGTCAGTGGACCCGATGAGAATCTATTCTCATCAAAATCGCATCCCTCGATTCAATTATTGTGTTAATCGAAACATGTTCATTAGGTTCAATAACATAGAACCTAAAAGCCTCGAATGCTCAAGATATCCAACAAAGATGCAATAATGCCTCTTTCACCCAAAGTCTTTGCTTTGGATTGTGGAGTCTTACAATGACCCTACAACCCCAAACCTCGAGATAATTCAGTTGGGTTTCTTTTAGTCCGAGTTCATAAGGGGTAACCTTGTTCCTTTGTTGGGAACTCTATTTAGCAAAAAGAAGTCGTTAACATAGCTTCACCCCAACCCTCGACTCACCATGAATAGACAACATGGATTAACCATCTCCTTCAAAGACCGCTTTTCCTTTCGTAAATACCATTTTGCCGAGGAGTATAAGGGCGATGTTTCATGGATTATTCCAACAGATCGAAAGCACCGAGTATCCATGTACTCACCTCCCTATCGATCCTTAATCTTTGATCAAAGACCCAAGTTGTAATTCAACTGCTTTAAACACTTTGAATTTATCTAATGCTTCATCCTTGGTATGTAATGATAGACATAACAAAATCTGAAGCATCATCAATAAATGTCACAAAGTACTTCTTATTTCCCAAAGAAGAGTGGCATGCAAATCACATGTGTCATCGCGAATAAGCTCCAAGATCTTAGTCTCACGACTAACACCCGAAAGTGGTTTCTTGGTTATCTTGGTCAACATGCAAGTTTTACACTTTTCAAAGGTCCATGTCAAAAGTGAATTAAACCATCCCTGACATATCTTGCATTCTTTTATAGTGAACATGACCAAGTCTAGCATGCCAAAGGTAGAATCACCGATCATACGTGGTCACAAAAGTGAAATAACACCGCGGTGGTAACATTAAGCTCGAACATTTGATTACATAAATAACCAAAACCAATAAAAACACCACATTTAGAAAGAACAAATTTATCGATTCAATAACTTGTTTATATCCATGATTATTCAAAACACTACTTGAAACCAAGTTTTCCTTATATCGTGAACATGAATAACATTAAACAAAGTTACAATCTTTCCGAACTAAACCTAAGATCTACACAACCACGACCATGCACCAAGGTCGCTGACTCATTTCCATGTGAAGAATAGAACCATCATTCGGTGACTCATAAGTCTTGAACTAGCTTCTATCTTTACACACATGAACTCATTGCACCAGAGTCAACCCACCACGCAACATCATCATCCTGCACATAAAAGATTCGAGATACATATGTAACATAATAAATCGAAAAGACTTATTAAACATATTTCGACCTTCATTGAGTCAATAACCACCACCCCGAACCATTAGTGCACGATCCATCGCTTTACCACCAACTTTAACACCCTTGCAGCCCTTTTAATGCGACTCAGCCTTGCCACATTTCCAACAAGTAGGTGTTGTCTTCTTGTTAGGATCGCCGCGTGTTATCATGAAATTGCGTGTGCCTTTGTTGTCATCAGTACCGGTGGAGTTGTTATGCTCCACCATATTGACAACAGATGGTCCAAGAAGATTGCCACTCTTTGGCTTGTCATTATCCCGCACCTCGAGAGATTCCTCAATGTGCGGATGACCGCCCAACTCAACAAGAGTTAACCTCCTTCATATGTTTCAAGGTATGCTTGAAATCTTTCCATGAAGGAGGAGTTTGTCAATGACACAAGAGACTTTGATAGCCTCATCCATGTTCATTTGGTGTTGTGTAAACCTTCCAAGTATTCCAAGAAGTTCATTGTATTGTTCCATAACCGGTCTTGAATCACCATTTTGTAATTTGTGAAATTACTAACAAGGAACTCTTACTGATGCATCCTCGACCATATATTTGGCATCCAAGGAATCCAGTTCTTTGAAAGATTCAAAGTTCGATAAATATCAAACAAAGAATCGACATACCATTGAGAATAAGACCTCGCATATGTAGTCATCATTCTCCCACTTGCTCCTCCTCATGATCCGCTCCACAAGAGCATCATCACCATCATCATGAATTGGAGTAGTCAAGACATGACCACACTCATGCTCGAGCGACCAGAAGTGCATCTTCTTCCGCCACCTCCTAAAGTCCACCCTTCAAACTTGTCCAATTTTAGCAAAGTTTGAAGCCATGTGTTTCATTGCGTGAGTTGCCATTGATTATCACAAAATAGTTTACTTTGATTGTTAGGGTTAGCCCCAAGCGTGGTTAAGACAATCAATATAAGAGTAATACCACTAGGTGGTTACCGGACATCACTTGAATCGTGTGATCACTTTCCAAAGTAAACTATTAAACCACAATGCGGGTATCACGAATATCTACTGGGATAAGACCAAATGTAGTTAGAGAATTAGGCACAATTCTATAACCCTTTCGCTAATAAGTGTTTTGTGTTTTCAGATGTATCTCATGCATGTTCGGATCTCCTATATATAGGAGGTTACTCTTGAGCTATTCCAATGGAATTATGAGTATTAATCGCCCATTAATAGCCCCATAATTATCCCCATTATAGTTAGTGGTTACATGACCAATTAAACGTGGTCATAAAGAAGTTGTAATCGCCATTTAGCAAGACTTTCAATAAGCGTACTTTCCACTTGTAGTGGAAATACAACCTATCGCTGGAAACACCGCTATCGAGATTTCATAGTACTTTCATAGTACTAGCAATGGATACACTACTTCATTGGAAACATCTTATCGCTGGAAACCACAAGCGGTACTTTCCACAAGCAAGATTTCCTCAAGCAAGATTTTCACCAAGCAAGACTTTCACCAAGACTACCAATACAAACCACTATAAGAGTCGAGGTGTTCATGGACCTTATGGGTGTACACTCCTGCACCTCCTAACCCATTACAAGGTGTGAACTAATCCCACAAGTGCACTAAATTTTCCAACAATGCTCACTTTATTCATCAATGTTGTAATAATGTATATAAATATAAATTGCTGGTACAAGATTAGGACTATTTAAGGCTCTGTTTGGAAAAATTAGTATAGCTGTTTGTTTTATTAAAGCGTTTAGGAACGTAGTTGTGCCTTTAACTATAAAGTGTATAATAACGAAAAAGCTAAAAACTTCTTCAAGTAGCATAATCTGAAAAGTAGCATTTAGAAAACATAAACGCTGATTGTTTTCAATTCTAAACGCTATAAATGCTCCTTGCCAAACATATCTGCATTTTATTTTTCTCATAGTTTTTCTAGTATTTGAAATATTGGTATATTATTAAGTTAGTTTACGAAATGGAACACAAACTATTGATGAGATAGGATTGACCTTTTGTAAGGCATTTCCTGTTCCCTTAATAGTTGTTTTACTTTGTGGATCAGGGGTTTCCGACTAGTGTGACTCCAGATTACATTCCTTTTCAGACATGGGATCTATTGCAGGTTTGAAATCCATTATTGCTTATAGGATGTACTGTATGGATATTTTGGGAATGTTGTAATGGTTTTGATGTTTTATTCAGGGACTTTCGACATACATAAGGATGATGCTCTCCACACAAGTACGAGTATAAGTTTATTATCATTTGCATATCAAGTGTGTGTTGAAATATCATTCACGTGTATCTGTTTCACTAGGCTCTTTTAAGTGCTATAGGAGTCGGGGAGAAATCTGCAACTGTTATTGGCGCTACTTTTCAGGTACCATATCTTCTATCATGTCTGCTATGAACTTTTATCCCGCTTACGTATGCTGCTCTGCGCAGTGGTTTTTGAGGGATTTAACTGGAATGCTTGGAGGTGTCATGTTCACATTCTATCAGGTATGCTGCTCTGCGCATTGTATTTCATCTTTGTTTGTACATGCATATTTCCGAGGATAAAAAGTACGAAATTGGTTGTTATACTTTTGTATGTTATCTCTATAAGCACCGTTGTATATGAACACCATGTGCTCCACCTAAAACTAAAGTCATTTGTCACATTCAGAAACTTGTAGTGTGTCTTTGGTGTTTACTGTATTATATATGCCAGTTGTCTCTGTATTATACCTCTTACGTACTATATCAGCACTACCAATAAAGAGCCAAAATATTTGCCTAGAATGTGAATTTATAAGATGAGCTACAGCTGATGTGGCACGTAGTTGGATTTTAGTCTATGTAGGTTATCTCAACTTTGTAAAAGAATAGTCATCGAAGATATGCAAACACTTACACTTGAGATTTGTTTTCTGTTCAGGGCTCTAATCTAGACAGCAATGCGAAAATGTGGCGTTTGGTTGCAGATCTCATGAATGATCTTGGTAATAGCCCATTGATTTTTGTTGCTTTTAAAATGTTTGTGTTACTATCCCTGGTATTCAAGGGAAGTGATTTGTACAATTACCATTTTGGGGCCGAAATTTATATTCTTCAAAAACTTCCTATACTGTATGTATACTCACTTACAGCAGTTTATAAGTCACTTACTATTGTGTGGGCATACTGGTCAGTTCGTTCAGCAGAGAAATTTAAGTTGAATGTTGTTGTAGGAATGTTGATGGACCTTCTATCTCCATTGTTTCCTTCGGCATTTGTCTTTATTGTCTGCATAGGGAGCTTATCAAGATCTTTCAGTAAGTCGTTTATGTTTTTTTCACATTTGAAAATTAGCTACCAGTTAAAACATCTCGGTATTTATAATCTCTCCTCAAACTCGTCATTTTAGCTGGTGTTGCCAGTGGAGCAACTAGAGCTGCTTTGACCCAGCATTTCGCTCTTCAAAATAACGCAGCAGATATATCTGCAAAGGTGATTTCCTGATCTTCCGACTGTAAATACCACATTTATGTCTCATAACCTTACATATTGTTCAGGAAGGAAGTCAGGAAACGGTTGCAACAATGATTGGAATGGCTTTAGGAATGTTTCTTGCACACATCACAATGGGGCACGCGACAATCATATGGTTCTCTTTTCTGTCTCTCACCATGTTCCACATGTATGGTTAGTTATGCTTCTACGTTCTATTTCTATCTGCTTTATGACCTGAAGGTCAATATAAATCTTAAACTGAAACTAATTTCATCATCTCTTTGTATTTCATGTGCTGGTGGTTTCTAGCTAATTACAAAGCTGTTAGGTGCCTTAATCTGACTACGTTAAACTGTGAAAGAGGCTCAATCCTTTTGCGGCATTTTATGGAGACGGGTCAAGGTGAGGAATGGGATGTCTTTTGTTATGAAATAAAGTTCAATACAGCTATTATTATATAAAGATTTAAGAAAAAGATAATTGAAAAGAATATCATTATGGTTTTGTGGGCTCAAAGTGTACTGATATGAGATCCTTCTTTGTATATTAAAGGGTGTTACTAGTATGTAATCCTGATCAAGGTGCATGATAACTTAATTCATCTGTCTGCACTGTGCAGTTCTCTCTCCCAAAGAAGTATCAGTCTCGGAGCATGTCTTACCATTATGGTTCAGCTCTTGGGGCTCAAAGAATAGCAAATTTTTGGATACACATGTACGGTTAGGTGTCAGGGTTTCGTCACTAAACAGCCTAGAAATGTGAGTTCTAATTGTATTTTATTTTTTTGTCATTCGTTCTTTCAATATAGAGCTTGCCGCTGCTTCTGAACGTTTTGGGGGCAACATCATCAGCCACCCTCCATTCTAAAAAAGACTAGTTTACTTGTATTTAGATCGATGTTAAAAAGATAATGTATTGGGTGTTATTAATTGGATCAAATACAAATTAACATTATAGCTCATCATTCTTTATCGAGAAAACTACTTTTTTCTTACTTGTCTACAAACAGGTTGGAGTTATTAAGTTCCGCTGGATCTCGATACGAGAAAGGTTGACGTTTACTAACTTCCTATCATTACGTTCTTGTCAACAGAAAATACTCGTATTAATCACTGCTGTTTTGGCTTTCAGCAAAATACTTGTTACTTGAGAAGAAAGGAATTGTCAGCATTGTGATGCATAAAGATTCAACTACTGGAGATGTAATGCGTGGATTCATTCATGCTCTTGTCATGGCTAATCTTTTCTACAGTAAGCCTACATCCTTACACAAAGATAGCCAAACATGGATGGACAAACACTATGAATCCTTTCTTTTGAAGGTACATTTCATCATATGTAATTCAACTATTTTATAAATTTGAATTTCAAAGATACATGTGCAAGATGATTTCTGTCACACAAAGTAACCTGGATATATGTACTTTTTTATGCAATTGGCAGCTCCAATCGTCTGGCTGGAAAACAGAGCGTCTTTTGTCATCATCAATCATCTGGAGGGCAAACTGGAGCCGCGAGGCTCCAGGCAAAAAAATGAACTAAAAGATTTCACCTATACAGACAAAATCAAATAGTTGCCCACTCTGGACAATGAAAATAGGATGATGATCGATGAATTTAGGTTCCGGATACAGTTTAATGATTAGATAGACGTTGGTATCTACTCATGATTCTTGGATAGTTATATGAGAGTTTGTTTACAGCTAATTTGATATCAGAACAAATATAGATACATGATGTACCGGTTACATGCAAACCAGTATCGCCAATTACTATATAACATTTTTTATACAATTTTGCATTTATCTTTAGTCTTGTCTGAATCTATTATCGCACAGCTTTCGGTTTTGATCTCCGTGGATTTTTAACTTTATGTATATTCTTTTTTACTGTACAATTTTGATTATACGGCGACAGTGAACATGTAATGTAGCATTTTTGCCTATTGATCATCTCAAGGTAATGTCACTAATTTTTCGATGTCCAGATGACGCCATAAGAAGTCCAACAGCCACAACAAACATGGAAAGCATGCCTATGAGAAGTACATATGTTCTTCTTGATGATTTATGGTATTCACCAAAAATGAGCACACCCCAAAAGGTACTCACAAGTGGAAGCGCCTGAAAAGAATTCAAATAAAGCTCGTAAGGTAAACATAGTCATGACTCTGAGAATTTATCCAAATGCATTGGTAGGTTGTACAGCACTACTCAGTTTTGCATCTGGGCACTACTTCTGGAAGTGGAATTAGATGCGTAGATTAGTTGTAAACTGGAACCTACTAATGCAGTTTGTCTAGTTAGCATTCATGGGATTAGATTATATACCAACCTACGAACCTAGTTAATACTTTACGCTCCCAATCAAATGCACAGAATTATTGCTTAGTTGCACAATAAAGTTTAACAATACAGACTTCGAACTAACCTGAACTGCGTCTGCTGCAGCATAACCAGCAGCTTGGCCTCCCATAAACTGGAGACCATTCCCAAAACCACACAACAAACCAGCCAGAAATGCCCAACCTCGACCGTCCCAGTCATTCAAATATGCCTTGATTGAAGATCGAGGCAAGTTGAACATTGGGTGGTAAAGGAACGTAATGTTTAAGATTATCGCAATCACAAAACACGAGCAAGAAAAGTAGAAAAATGTCGTGTAGACACTTAAGTGAGGGACACCATCTTCCAATGTATGCCATTGGTCATTCGTTGCAAGATTAAAAAGCGGTGTGAAGAGAGAGCAACAAAGTCCGGAAAATAAACATATGGCCAAACCAGTCAAAGTACTTTTCCCAAACACCTGAAATCCTGAGAAAATGCAAACGTTTAGCAAACCACTAGTTTCATTGGCTTACATACAAGACTTGTGTTAGGATATGAACTAGAATTGCACGGTTTAACGGACAAACACCTCATGTGAACAAAAGAATGCCCTAATAGGCCTGATTAAGGAGTTTATTTCCTGGTATACAACAAACACTAAATGTATCTTGTAATCGTGTATTACATAACCTTGATTGCTCTTCTGCTCTCGAGCTCAATAAGAAAATTGGCAGTTCCTGTATTTGCCTTCCCTGCATTACCAGATCCATACTCTAAATCCTTTCCTGAGACTTAAAAAGAACGATTAAACATGTATGCAAAAGCTTAAAAGTTATAATCGAACCGGGTGGAGTAGAGCGTTGTTACTTGAATTCGTGTCTACTCCGTTTCTAACTGATCTGTCAAGTGTCAAGTATCATGTAATAATATTGTCACTGGAGTTCCAAACTTAGCTTTGTAATTGATTGTATTCAAAGAAAGAAAATATACCCTTTTCCGCCCATGTGAGGATCTTCCACTTTATCAAGCTTTGCCTCATTATCTTTGGCGTTGGATGTATGCACCACAGAACCGAAACAAACAGCAACCAAGAAGCATGCAACACCTGAGAAAAGTATCTCGGCCCTGTTGATTCTGTCGTCTAAAAAGTAGTTCAAAGTTGTACCTAAATATGTTTCAAAAAAGTTATTTATGTCCGCGTTTATAAAGTGACTGATGATGGTGACTATAATGATACCTATAACAACGGTAATACTTGAGCAGATCACTGAGGTTAATGATAAACCGACAAATGCCCATGCATATTGCGTTGAAAGATTGCCGAGGCTTAAGACCACTCCGCCCCCCATTGCAAGTAAAACGCTCGGCCAATTATTTTGTGACAGCTGGACTAGGAAATTGGGAATATCATCATTGGTATGGCCGAATTCCCCAAATGTAAATGCGATTATGACAGCAGCCAGAAGATTGGTGATTGTGTAATCAAGATAAGTGTGTTGAGGAAGCCGGCCACGTCTTTCTAACAACGTTAGAATGGCAGGCCATGTTCCTAGAAAAAAGAGTGCTAGCAGCATGCATACTATTGCTCCTCCTCTGCTATCCACAACATACATCTTCAAACCCGAAATGGCTCCCTCTGTTGTAAAAGTGACCAAGAAACGAGAATCTAGAAGACCCTGGAACCAAAATACCAAAAAGATTTAAGGATCTCATTATAATTAAGATTTAGGATAGGTGATATAAATTGAGTGCTGCAAATCCAAAAATTTGAAATTCAAAAGTGAAGACTCTTGTTGCATAAAACTTGATCATACAAAGAAGTTGGTAAATTGATCACATGAACAAAAGCAAACACAGACAAATCATAAAGTTGTATCTTGAACAAAAAAAGTAAAACCTACCATAGCTCAATATCTGAAAAAGTTGCAAATAACAAGATGAATCTCCAAAGAATCTTTAGCTATTTTACCAACCACAAAAAAGAGAAAATAATAATATGACATAATGCCAACCAATCATGGACAATGACAAAAGCAAAATTGTTAACCATCTGTGTACCGTTTTGCAATAAGTCATTGAAAAGGCCCACTTTTGTGAAGGTTAATGAACCCATACTTATTTCAAAACAATAGTATCTACTTCACAATTTTTATGGTACTAACTAAATAATGGGACCAAGAAAAAGATAGTACAATACTAATGTCACATTCAGCACATGTAAAATGATGGGCGTTTGGTTTGTATATCGGAATGACTATAGATATGGGTATAAGAATGGGTTTATAAACCCGCCATCATTGGTGGGTTTATAAAATGCCTACTTTTGTGAGTTTCATACCCATTTTCAAAAACCAAACAACTATATTAAGAATGAATGTTATTCCTTCATCCTCATAACCTCAAGCCAAACGCAAGAGGGATATGTGCAATGGACCCATTTTTGTAAAAAAAAAAAAAAAAAAACAATAATATTATAAAAAGCCCTGTAAACTACACAAATATATTATCATTCATTTGTTTGTATGTCTATTACGTTTTTTCAATGAAGTCTAGTCTAGATTTTTAAACATAAGGATTTTGCAAAAGTAATTGTAGTTGAAACATGTAATAAATAACATTACTAAAGCAGAAACTCATAATATAAGCTAAAGTTTCGAAGACAGCTTCTTTGTTTCTATAAATAACATAATAATGTAAAAAACACATGACGTATGCTCGTGTGTCAAACATATACAATGGTGATCACTGTCGACGACAGTAAAAAGACATCAAAATTGGGACGTCATCAACTATGCGATGTTGGATGATACAGTTAATTAATGCCTAAATTCATGAACCACCATTAATGCATGATTGCATTCGTGTACTTGCAATATTGTGAAGACAGGTTAAGGAATTTAATCAGACAAAGGTTCAGTATTTGAGAAGAGTTAACTAGACTTGGTATGAAGCATGTATCAGGTTAACTATATTCTAATGCCTCTTGACGAAATATGAATGGCATTGTGGTCTTGTGGATTGAGTTTGCGTTTTTTTAATCTGAATATTGCGTTTTCATATGGTAAATAATAACTTTTAAGTGTTTCAGACTGTTTTTGAATATTAATAACTAGTTATAAAGTAAATTATCCAAAAGATTTTTACAAATAAGTTCCACTTGATCATATCAGGAACTAAGACCACCATTTTTCGATAAGAGAATTGTTTATTCGAAGATTCAATATATGGAACCAAACATGCTTCAAAATTTTGGTCCAATAAATCTTATGTCATTCTATTTCTTTGCTACAAACAAACGCCACTCTATGTATATTTCACTAGATTAACTGAAGTTGGCTACTTGGCTCATGTCTTTTGATAGTTAATTAGATGTAATAATCACTAAATTCCCCTATGTTAAGGATAAACTCCATATGCCATTTTTTTAGTGCTTAGATTTTCCATGAGAGTAATTTCTCGCATTTAGTTCACATGAAAATGTATATAACCAAACCAAAGAAACATGAAATATATGCATACCATCATTGAAGAAAGACAAAAAAGAAATTGCATGATATCAAGAACCCGATGTACTGAATAGAAGTAATGAATCTTTAACTTATTCCTAATGTACAAGTTTCAATTTTTATGCTTCGTAACTTTAGGTGACTGTTTCCTTTACAATGTTCATTTGCAGTGATTGCCTAGTCTAACAAATTTTCTTTTTGATCGTTTGAGGAAATGTCTTTAATTCTTCCGGTGGCCAGCTGATGCTATTAGAACTCCAACCGCCACAATAAACATGGATAACATGCCGGCGAGAAGTGCATATGTTCTCTTGGAAGATTTGCGGTATTCACCAAAAAGGAGCACACCCTATAGTGCACAAAACCGGTTTTACGGTTTTGGTTTTAAACGGTTTTAAAAACTGTTTTCCAAAACCGCTTCGGTTTTTTCGGTTGTACAGAATCGTTTTTTCGGTTTTAAAAGTTCGAATCGGTTTTTTCGGTTTCAAATTTCGGTATCGGTTTTTACGGTTCGGTATTTTCGGTTTTAAATGTTCGATCCAAATTTTATCGGTATTTTACCGGTTCGGTTTTTTCGAATTTAAAACATTTAATACTAATACATTTGAATACACTCATAACTTTTATTTAAACAATACAATTATACAACTATAAAATACGAATACATTTGAATACAATAATAACTTTTATTTAAACAATACAATAAGAACTAAAAATAAATACTAATACATTTCAAGCTTCGGCATGACCATCACCCAAAAACATATTAGTATACTCAAGTATATCGAGCTTCGGCATTGCCATCACCCGTGTATACTCAAGAAATTAAATCATCCAAAATTCTTCTACATCTAACTCTTTCAACATCAAATGGGTCAAATTCACCTTCATCTTCTTCTTCGCTACGCTTTCTTCAATTTCTTCAATCGAACCTTCCAACGACCTTTCACTATGAGAAAAGGCCGATTCGGGCTTAGTTTTGTCCTTTTTCCTATATAATTCTATCACTATGAGAAAAGGCCGATAATTAGACTTAAAAACAAATCGATTATTTTCTGACAGATGTCGATAATTTCGGATTATTATAATAATATTTATTACGTCAAAAAATTCAAATCGATTATTTTCTGATAGATGTCGATAATTAGACTTAAAAACAAAAGGCCATCTCGTTTCTTTAGAAATAAGACACTGCACGCACGATACTTGTCCACTAATAACGGCAAACATTCATAATCAAAACTAAACGTAATAAGAATGTTATATTATTACGTTTAAGAAATCGTTTTCGAAAACATAATTTCTACATTGTTCGGGTACCGGAAAGGTACGCTTACTCGAGGATTCGACAAAACACGGAGTACAACGATAATGTATTAATAAATAAAAGGATAAGATACAATAATACTACCTACTCTAGCTTTGATATCATTGCCTACCACCACACCCAAAAGCGGTGTCCCCTTTCCTTTATCTCGCTCCACAAGGTAAAATGATACTCCGTAAATCACTATCAATGTTTTGTCTTCCTCCTAACACAAGTTTCCATGGTCAATTTCAATCTACCCTCAAAAGAAAAATCTCTCAAGGATGGTGTTGGAAATTTCTTGGTCCGATGATGATTGGAGAGATTCTTTGGCTTCGATGCTTCTTGCTTATGCTCGGGATCAAGTACCTTGTTTTGAGTTCATTATTCTCACTTTTCCTTCTTCTTCAATTGGCCACATATACGGTTTTAAAAAAAACGGTTTTAACCGGTTTTAAAAACCGTTTAACCCGATTTTAAAACCGATAAAAACCGGTATTTTAGAAAAACTTAAAACCGGTGCAACCGGTTCGGTTTTACAAAACCGGTTTCGGTTTAGTAAAAACCGGTTTTTGCTAAAACCGGTTCCCGTTTTTTTGGGCGGTTTTTTAAAAAACCGGTTCTCTTGTGCATGTCTAGCACACCCCAAAAGGTACTCACAAGTGGAAGTGCCTGAAATGAATTCACAACAACCTCATCAGTCATCAGGTATGTACACGATACGATGATAAAAACTAACAGATTAAAAACTAACATGAACTGCATCAGATGCCGCATAACCAGCAGCTTGTCCTCCCATAAACTGGAGACCATTCCCGAAACCACATAAAAAACCAGCCAGAAGTGCCCAACCTCTACCATCCCAGTCATTCAAATATGCATTAATCGAAGATTGAGGCTTTGAAGGGGAAAGTTCAGGAGTTGGAGACTGAGGCCGCGAAGGCAAGGGGTCTCCGCGAGCGTGTTGGTTTGCTCGAGAGTGAATCTGAGGAGGTTAGGAGATTGCGGGAGCGTGTGGCGCAGTTGGAGGGCATGATTGCGCCCAAAGATGAACAGCTAGCCAATTTAACTGTTAGGAATGCGGAGTTAAAGGGTAAAGTCGCCGGACTTACCTCCGTTTGTGATGATCTGAAAGAACAACTAAAGGGGGTTGGGTCGCTTGAGGAGAAGCTGAAGGAGTGTGAGCAAGAGGTCCGGAGCACTTATGATACTCAGCTTGCACAACTGGATCAGAGGATAGCGGAGTTGAACCGTGATTTCGACGAAGAGTTGTTCCCCAGCACTCTTCTTGCAATTGAAGGTAAGCGGTGGGTAATTGGGCACGGCTTTCGTAGGGCATGGATGGCATTTAAGCAGTCTGATGAGTTGCAGACGCGATTGGGGGATTGTATAAGCAAAGCAATTGCGGAAGGCCTAAGGCAAGGTCTGGAGGCGGGGGTTGTGCATGGGTCCAAGGGTGTGAAACTTGAACAGATTAAGGCCTATAATCCGCGGGCGAAGGAGATTTACCGCGAGTCTGTTATACGTCTTAGTGATGTCCCTTTCCCGCTCCTGGATTCCTTAGAAGCCTGCAAAGATTCTTCCCTGGAGTTTCTCATGTCCCAGCTGGTGTTGCAGGAGGAGCAACCCAGCGGTTCGGGGAACTTTGTGTTTGACCCCCCGACTACAGAGGAGGTCTTGCTTCCTAGCTCTCTATTGCATACCATCACTAGGCGTCTGCGTGCTATTGCCACGTATAAGGAGAAGAAGAGCCAGCTAAAGGGTAAGAAATTTGATCTTGATTGTCTCCAATGTCGTTCATCAGATTACTTCTACCGGGGAGCCTTCTATGGTCATCGTTCCTTCTGGTCCGACCCCCTCTGCCGCGATCACTGGTCCCACCGGGGAGGATGAGAAAGAGGAGGAGGAACAGGCTACCCATGATGACATGTTCGACACGAGCATACTTGATCGTGCCGGGGATGTTTGAGGTATCTTTCCACGGGCGGCATTTAGACTATGCCGCCTCTCCAGTTTATGTGAAGCTTAGTAACTTTATCTGTTTGGTTAGGGTCGTGGTTGCCGCGGTGCCTTTATTTTGTAATCCGGGGGTATGCCCCTGTGTACTTGTAAAAATTCCTTTGTGGACTTAATGGAAATATTCTTGGCTCTATTACGTATATTCTTTTTCTGTTTGCCGGAGTTAGTTGTTCCGAGCTTTGGTTTGTACCCGTGGCCGTACTTTAGCAGTCCGGGGGTAACATGGGATGGTCAATGGGTTTGCAATACCACTTATATGCCTGAGTCAATTTTGAGGTTGCTCGTCCTTTATGTGCGACATTGTTTGTCACGGATGTGAGAGATATGCAAGGGATATGCAAAAATAAAAGATGTAAACGAATCTTTGTTTTTGGAAAATTTGTAGAGCGGGCCAGGCTTCTACATTTCATTAATAACTAGGAAATATTACAATAAAACAAAAGGGATGAAAATTTTAAAGCGGTTCCCCCTGTTGTCCGGATCTGATCCGTGATCAACTTACAAGAGGTGGGGAAAACCTACCTACACTTACACATAACATTTTTTCAAGTTGCGGATGTTCCATGTCCTTGGGAGTAGCTCCCCATCCGTGCCTCTGAGCCTATACGCTCCGCTTCCTAGTGCTTCTACCACTGCACGGTCCTTCCCATTTTGGGCCAAGCTTTCCCGTGTCCTCCGCTCGACTAGCTTCATTCTTTGCGTGAGACAATTCTCCAGCCTCGAATGCCGTGCTTCGTACCTTGGCATTGTAGTACTTTTCCATCCTCGCCTTGCTGCGTGCTTCTTCAATGGTAGCGGCTTCCCTCCTTTCTTCCAGGATGTCTAAGTTTAGGCGGAGGTTACGGTCATTGGAGACTTGGTTTACGGCCGCATCGGAGACTTGGCATTCCGATCTCGGCGCAATAACTTGATCAAAGGTATGTAAGTGGAAATGGGGTTTCCCGTTGCTTGTTTTAATCATGGTTACGTGCGCCCGCAGCACATGCGCACTTCTTCTACCCGTCCTTGCTTCCTTCTCCAACCTTGCTTTAATGCCTTTTCCCAAGATTTTGTTCGCGCTTTCTACCAACCCATTTACTGCGGATGCTTGATCGAGGCGAATCGTTGCTTTATGTTGAGCTTCGCACCGCCTTTAAATGGGTTGTCGCGGAACTGTTTTCCATTATCGACACTATCTCTCCCGTAAACCGAATCGACAGACTATGTTGTCCTGCACGAACTTTTCACTTGTCTTCCGTGATGGAGGCTAGAGGTTTAGCTTCAATCCATTTGGTGAAGTAGTCTATCCCACAATCATAAACTTTACTTTGCCGGGTCCCTCTGGGAAAGGTCCCAGATGTCCAGGCCCCACTTGTAGAAGGGCCAGGGAGAAGTGATTGGGGTCAGATTTTGCTGCGGATTCTTTGGCACTAGGCGGTGGACCTGGCAATCTTCACACTTCTGTATTAGCTCACGAGCGTCCTTGTGCATTGCCGGCCAGTAATATCCGGACCGGTTTGCTTTGGCCACCACCGCCCTTGGTCCTGAGTGCATGCTACACGACCCTTCGTGGATCTCTCGCAACACATAGTTGGCTTGGATGGGGCCTACACACCGGAGCCATGGTTCTAGGAAAGATTTCCGGAATAGGATTCCGTCTCTCAACGTGTACTGCCTTGCCTTGATCCGCAGTTTTCTAGCCTTGTTATCATCCGCCGGCAGTGTTTCATCCCTTAGATATTCGATTAGGGGTGTCATCCACGTATCCCCGTCTTCCTCCACGATTGCCAATACCTCTTTTACTTCGATGGACTTTTCCTTCAAGACTTCCACGAGCACCTGTTTTTTCAGGTAAGCAAAGCTGGTAGATGCAATCTTGCTCAGTGCGTCTGCTTGCTTGTTCTGGCTCCGGGGAATCTGTTTGATAGAGAACGTCCGGAATCCTTCGATCAGTGCTTTAGCTTTTGCCAAATAGCGTGCCATACTCTCCTCCTTTGCCTCATACGCTCCGTTTATCTGATTTTCCACGAGGCGGGAATAAATGTTTGCTGATAGGTCTTTTACCTGCATCTGTTCCGCGATTCTCAATCCCGCGATCAGTGCCTCATACTCAGCCTCGTTGTTGGATGCCTCGAATTCAAAACGCAGGGCGTATGTGAATTCCTTTCCTTCAGGATTTGTTAGGATTAGGCCTGCCCCGGAACCTTCCTGACATGAGGATCCGTCCGTGAATAAATTCCACGGCTCCGAGTATGGTTGCTTCTCCCCTTCGTTGTCTGGAGTTCCTTCTTCTGGGATTTCGGCGATGAAGTCCGCTAGCACTTGCCCTTTAATGGCTATCCGGGGTCGGAAGCTGATGTCATGCTCGTCGAGTTCTATTTCCCATCCGGCCATTCTTCCACTCTTCTCCGTTTTTTTCAGGACTTGCTTTAGTGGTTGATCCGTGATTACCGCCATAGGGTGTGCTTGGAAGTATCGCCGCAGTCTGTGGGACGCATACACCAGTGCGAGGACAAGCTTTTCCATTGAGGTGTAATTCACCTCCGGACCCTTTAGGGCGCGGCTGACAAAATACACAGGCTGTTGCCGTGACTCTCTTTGTGCCAACAAAACCGCACTTACAGCTTCCTCGGACGTGGCCAGGTACATGATCAGTTCTTCCTTCGGGTGCGGTGCAATGACCATTGGTAGGTCGGCAATATGCTGCTTTATCTCTTTGAATGCCTGTTCTGCCTCGGCCGTCCAGTGAAAGTCGCTTTTCTTGATGCACTTCTTCAGTGTCTTGAAGAATGGGAGCAATTTTTCTGCTGACTTGGACATGAAACGGCTCAGACTAGCTAACTTTCCATTCAAAGATTGCACCTCTTTTTTGGTTGTTGGGGATCTGAGCACGGCCATGGCTTTGGACTTATCCGGGCAGGCTCTGATGCCCTCCTTGCTTATCACATGGCCTAGGAACATTCCTTGTTCTGCCCCAAATGTGCATTTTTTAGGGTTTAGTTTCATGTTGATATTACGTAAGGTTCTGAAAGTCTCCTCCATGTCCCTGAGTACTTCTTCTTCTGAGTGGCTTTTGATGACTAGATAGTCAACATATACTTCCAAATTTCTTCCAATCTGCTTATCAAAAGCTCTGTCTACGAGCCTCTGGTATGTGGCACCGGCATTCTTCAAACCAAAAGGCATTTTGGTGTAGCAGAAGATGCCCTGGTTTGTGTGGAATGCTATTTTCTCCTCATCCCCGGCTGCCATTTGTAATTGGTGATACCCTTTATATGCGTCAAGGAAGCATTTAAATGAGTATCCGCAAAGGGACTCGACTTTCCAGTCAATCTCCGGCAGGGGGTAGCAATCCTTTGGACAGGCTTTGTTCTTTGAAATCCACACACATTCTCCAGCTTCCGTCGCTCTTTTTGACGAGGACGGGGTTAGACAACCAGTTGTGGTAGTGTACCTCCTTCATAATTCCTGCTGTAACTAGCTTGGTGACATCCTCATTGATGACTTTGTTTCTTTCTGGGGCTTGCCCTCTCTTATTTTGTCGTACGGGGTTGTAGCCTTCTCGGACGTTCAGCTTATGTTCCGAGATTGTCTGCGGAACTCCGGTCATATCAGAGGGTTCCCAAGCAAAGATGTCCAAGTTATTTTTGAGCAGATCGTAGAGGCTCTTTTTTCCTTTTTCACTTAACCCCCCCCAATGGTGATCGTTTGGTCGGGGAATCTAGGGTTGATCGCGACTGCGATTCCTTCCTTCAGCTCTGCCTCCCTGGTAGTATGATGGAGTTCTGGTTCTGCGACCATTCTGCATTCAACCGGGAATACCTTGTCACTGTGCAAAGAGTCACGACTCCGTCACAGGTAGGAAACTTCAACATCCCATGTGC